>CM074502.1:8806821-9199156 GCA_037389245.1 Oryzias sinensis | reverse complement strand
TTATTTATATATATATATATATATATATATATATATATATATATAGATAGATATATATATATCTATATATATATATATAGATTCTATGTTGTGTCCAGCAGGTGAATAAGGGGCATCAAACAAAGCCGTTGATTTTTGAGCAACAGATAGTTTGGTGCCAAAGCAGATTAGTGAGCCTTAAAGTGCCCCGTGGTTTTGATTCACTTGACTTGAAAAGATCCGTGCCAAGAGCTTGGAGCACTGAGCCACCGCCCCGGAGTCATGCAGGGACACAGGTGCACAGGCAAACACACAGACGCTTGTGCTGACTCATGACACGCTGTGTCATGTGTTAGATTGAGAGGAGATTTAAGAGACGAGAAGGAAAGATAAGAGGAGAGGGCAGTCCTCCATTTCTACATTTTCACTGTGTCCTTTTCTGCTCGTTCTGATATCACGCATGTTTCTCTATTAAAATACAACATATATATATATATATATGTGTGTGTGTGTGTGTGTGTGTGTGTGTGTGTATAATTTTTATGTACTGTATTGTAATAATTAGCACCATAAAAATTAACTTACATTTAGAAAATTAGAGTATCAATGTAATTTGTGAAAAACAAAACAAAAAAAAAAACAAACAAATGTAGAATTTTCCTAACTGCAACTTGAGCCTGCACAATAAATTACAAATGTACTCTGATTGCGATGATAACCAATACAATACATGCATCATAAAAGATAAATAGCATAAATGGTTACCTTAAAAGGTTACAAAAATGGATTTGATCAATCACATGCACCGGACCATTTAAATTGAGTTACTTTTAGTTAAATAAAACAGTTGCAGTGAAAGGGAAATTAAGTGTTTTGTTCTTTGTTCATGTATCACAAGACATATTCATTGCAATAATGATCACAAGTTTTCCTCATATCATGCATGTCCCACTGCAGCACATTTAACACATACATATGGGCTTCCACAATTAATATTGTTTGAAAGTCTAGCATTTTGCAAAAAAGAAAAACGCAAAGACAAGAGTTAAGACTTTTTGTGGTTAGGAATCTTTGTGGCAAATGTATATTGATGAAAACCAGTACCAAAACAAACATTCATGGAATTAAATCTGAATTTTCAATTGAAATAAAAGACTCAAAAAAATTCAACACTATTTCTATAAACATGTTTTTACCTCTTTTTATTAAAGATTTTGCAATGACTAAAGCCATACTTTTTCAATGATAAATGCGCTCTTTAAAGGAGGCAGAGATGCTGGGTTCAGCTTCAGCAGAAACTGTGTAAAAGTGATCTTCATGTTTTTTTTTCTCACATTATATTTAGTTGTAGGGCACACGACCATAAGCAGGCCTGTGAGTGCCTGCAATACTCTTGTGTGGAAAAAAAGCTAGGCTGGAGCAGAGCCGTTGGCCAATAACTGTGTATAATTGTGATGTGACGTGAGAAGCTGGGAATTGTTGTCCTGTCTGTTCGTTTGTGCATTCATCTGGTACTTCATTCCCTGTGGCCTGGATGTGACATATGCCAGCTTAATGGTACAACTGAACTTTGAAATTACAGCTCAGTGGGGGACTATTGATTAAATAGTTCCATGTATTGTTTACAGCAGCAAAGAGACATAATAGAAGTGATGTTGCAGTGTTTAAATTATTCATCAAAATTGATTGAAGAAGAACAGCTTTTGCTGAACTGCCTGACACAGATTTGATTTGCAACTTCTTTTAAAGACCCACTCTGCTCATCTTTTGATTCATGTCTTTTCATGTCTTTTAATTATGATTATACCGTTTTTAGCCAATATCAAAAACCTGTGTAGGATATAGTTCTGCAGGGCGGCAGTAGCTCATTAGAAATTGGCATTAGTGTGGTGGACTGGTGGCATGAAGTAAGCCTGCCCTCCTTTCCCCTTCATCTCTTTTTGTTTACACTCCTTTCCGCTAACTGACAGCCCTTCATATTAAAGTCTCCATTACAAATTTGAAGTTGCTAATAAGTGGCATTTACTCTAAGAAGCCTATAGTATTTGCAAAAGCACAGCAGCCTAAAAGATCTTTGTTAACTTCACCTTCCTATGAGGAATTTGTTGATTTCTTCTTTAGCATCTGCTCCCACTGTGTCTTGTGTTTGTGCTTCTTTCCTCATTTGACTTAAATTTGCATAACTGTTTACAGAAAGCTTTTGTTAATATTAATACATTTGGCATTAACCAGTTGAAGATTTCTTTCTTCTTTTTTTTCACATTTAAGAAAATGATACAAAAATCAGAAAGATTAACATGATTAATGATATTTTTTCTTTTAAAAGATAAGAAAAGGGGCATTTTGAGGACAAGAAATTATGCTTTACAAGGTTTTAATTGCAAGGCTATAAAATATACCTAAAATGAAAACAGCAACAAAATTAACTGAATTGATTAAATATTGAAGAGAAAAATATGTTGTTGCAAAAAGCTTGTAACTTGCCGTTTTCATAACTTGAGCTGGTATTGCTTGCTATTTTTGTTGCACTGCTACAGTTATGGTGAGGTTGTGAGGGGCTGTAAGCTAGCGAGTGTAATCAAAATGAGAAGACCAATAAGAACACTTTTAAATTAAATCAAAGCAGGATTGCAGTGGGGCTTCAAAGTGAGGAAAAGCTTGTTACAAAATGATCGAATAAGAATTTTTTTTAACAAACTGTGTCTTTCTATGACATGAATAAATAAATATGAAAGAAGTATTTTTAGTTATTAAATTTCCTATATTTTTAGTCATTTTAATATAAATTTGACTTTTTTTCTCTCTAAAGCAAATCACAGAACTCTTGGGGATAAATATTTCTATCCAGCTTCAACATCTCATTGGCACCGACACAGGCATTGGTTTACTTTATCATGTGTTGCGGTGCAAATCACAATTGTGAAGGCCAATCAAGAGTTTAGCCACACGATGATCCATTTGTCGCCTCATCTGTAAATTCTACTTCCAGTCAAGCAGCTTATCATAATCAACTTTCTTTAAATCCACTTAAATCAAAGGATACTTTCAAAACACAACTTGATTTTTTAGTAATACTGTTGTTTCAGAAACGCCTGAGGCGGTAATACATTACATTAAAACATGTTTTTCTTATGCATACTTCTTTTCATGCAGGGCTCTGCAATTACGGGCAAATGCATATAATAACATAACAGACAAGCCAGAACAAAAAAAGAGAGAAAATAAACAACATTGCATTTTTCCCCCCGCTCTCATGTGTTCTTGTCTGCTCTGTTTTAAGAGAAGACTCTCTGACGATGAGCATAATGCGCCATGAGCTGTGTTTTCTGCTCAGCTCACTGAGGGAAGCTCATTCCTGACCCAAGGGGAGGAAAATCCAGGACTTCACTGCTTGATAAAACAACTTATTTTTCTTTTTCCCTGCTGATTTAACTCATCTCTCTTGCCAGGCCACGCAGTGATCCTTCTGCTTCAAGTTGGTCTGGTTAAGTGCAATAGAGTCCTAACTGCTTGACCATATGGTGCAGAGTGCAGCGTTGAGGGTCTCATCCATGAGGGACTGACAAAGCAGGGAAGAGCCTTACTGCTGGAGACATTAACATTGATGAAAATACAGTAATTACTCAGTGGCCATAGATCTTCTTGTAGATTTCACCGTCAATATAGACTGACAAAATATTTCTTACTAATTAGGTAAAAGCGTGTTTTTAAAATCTTTTTATAATCAATAAAATAATGTACCTTATCTTCGATGATATCAAATCCAAAATAAAACCATAACATATAAAAATATGGTTACAGTGGTCCTTTTGCTTTATTGCGGTTCATCTTTTGTGAACTCACTGCTTTTTTTTTTAAATTTCACAGCATTTGTGTCCTGTTTCCGGAATGGCTGTAGACCTTGTCAATCGATCTCCTCCAAATTTTGTCTCCAGTACAGAATGCTTGCACCTTGCCAGATCTACATAAATATTCAATAAACATCAGATCTTTGTTTTTCTTTTATAATAATTGTCTTATTTTTCTACAAATGTTTGAACTTTGATGAATCAGTGTACAGTACAGTGAGTTATTGTTTATCACAGAAAGTATGTTCTGAAAACAATCCACAAAGTGGTCAATTACATTTTTTACATTTATTCTAGATTTTTTAAGGCTGTAAAACTCTTCACAGCACATTTTATTCACAGACATAAACCAGCATAAACATTGTCTTTCTTTTCTTTCTTGTTTAAGCACTTTTACAATTTTAAACCTTCATAAAAAATAGGTGCAGTATTTAAGAATAAAAACAAAAATCTGATCGCAATGAAGATGCATGTAAATTTGGAAAGATTAACACATTCTGTAAAGGAAGTTTGGCACAGAGGAGAATGATTGACACCGTCAACTGCCAATTAGGATGCAGAACACAGTGCCCTGTAAATTAAATAAAGACATGGAAAATTTCACAAAAATAATCTGCAAATCAAATTATAGAAGGTAAACTGTGATAAAGCATAGGACCACTGTATACAGATATACTTTAAATATATTTAGTGTGATGGAAGTATGTGAACATGTGCTGTGTGATTAGACCATTTGACATGAGAGTACTGACTAACCGACTTGTTTAAAATCCTTGGGATGGGGGGTAATTACAATTGCACCGGCCTCATGTAAGTTTTATTTTTAAAAGAACTTCAAGGATGTAAAAAAGTCATCTTGAGTGATATTTCAGAGCAAATCTTCCAATTTGGAAACAAAAGTAAAAACTGAAAGAAAGTGGGGTAAACATGCATCAGCATAATTTCCACAAAATTTGATTGATTAGTTGATTGATTGATTGATTTCAAGAAATATTAGATAAAATAGCTAAATGAGGATAAAAAATTAAAAAAATATATGGGATGCACTGAAGTGAAAAAAGCTGCACAGGTAACTTAAAAAATTATTTTCTATTAGATTTATCAAGAACTTGAATTCCAATGTATTGATTTTTCAACATGTATTTAATGTTTGGACATTTCAGAAAAGAAGTTATGGATGTTGATCCACATAAAATGATATTTGACGGTATATTTGACACAAACTGGGTCAAAAATATGCTAGTCTACTGTACAGTATGTCTAAAATGTATGCCTATTTACTGGCCAGCGCACTCATTAATTGGCAAGATTTACCTTAACTGTGTATCTGTGACTCTAAAGAGAGTTCAATGACAGTTTCATTAAATTCAATTACCACCAAGGGCTCAATTAGTTTTAGAAGCAAATGTGACAGAAAAAAAGCTGTTCTCTTCTAAATTGTTGTTCTGTCCTACGCGTTATTGAGTAGTTTCACGTTCAAACCATGAAAACATAAATACCAGCGCTCTGATCTCCATCTCTATAAGCTGTACTGGGTCTATCCAGGGAGGGACTTTGTTCAGATTTAATGTCACAGCTGGCAAAGTCAACAGTTTAGAGGGAGACTTCAAATAAAAGCTTCAAGAACTGCAGGGCACAGCAGATTATAACACGGGTGTCCTGTCCAGTATTAGCTGTTGTCAAATTTTCCCATTTTGTGCCTTCCCACCTTACCTCCCATGACACTGAAATAACATGTCTGCACACAAATTGAGTCTGAAGCAGAACGGCAACTGCTGTTGTTGCTTTAACTTTCTAAGAGGACTTACAAAGTGCAGTCAGTAACCATTAGCAATCAATGCAAATGATAACTAATAGAAGAGTGATGAATGTTGATAAGTCAAATAACACATACATAATAAGAAATCACAACCTATGTAGCAAGGAAATAAAAACAAACAAAAATATATCTGTGTGAAATAACTGGGTATTTAGATAGGCAACCCCTGTTACCCTAAAAGGGATTAAGCAGGTATAACAAATGGATGGATGGACATGACAACATTAAAAGGCCCCCCATCCAAATGTTGCTATCAAATCTGAGTCCCTGATTGATAAAAGTTCAATCTGGTTTAACTTGCAAAACATGCAAAATTGCCACGGTTTTTGTACATAGAGCCCCGAAAATAGTGATAAAAATTTGCGTAGCTACGAGGGAACATGAGAGGTTTGAACGCAGAAGCCGGAAAAACGTATTTACATAAACCTTTGGAATTGAACGCGCTTTACCAAGTGCGCTGCAGCTGAACTAATAGGACTTGCTGAGTTTTTTTTTTTTTTGTGGTTTTTTTTCCTTTCCTGGTTGAGGGTCAACTTGGTCCAAATTTTCCCAAATTAAACAGCTGTCATTTCTACCCGGTTTGGTTAAAAAATGAGAGTGCATTGTAAAAGCAAACCAAACCAGTTAAATATGCAACATTCCTTTGCCGTTCTCTGCCAAATCAAATAAACCACAGGAAATTTCAGAGGACTCTTAGTTTGATCATTTGGGGTGAATTTTAAGCACATCCTCTCTCAAGTTATAGTCTAAAGGTGTTCTGAGATTAGACAAAGGCTGACTATCTGAGCTATACATGCTTTGAAGGATTTAGCTGTGAAAATACCTGACTGCAGACAGAAGTTGATGTTCTGGCTGTTCTGTTGCAGTGTACTTGTACTTTGCAGTACAAAGAGATACATTATCATATAAATTGATCTCAGATTCCTATTAAGGCCGCCTCTACAAACAGCTGCTGCTCAGTTGGACAGGTCACTTTGTGTCATCTTTTCACTGTAAGTTGATGTGCTCTCCTTCACAGGGGGTACCTCTATTTATTGCTGTCTGTCTCCCTTCATTCAGTCTCTGTCACTCCAGCCATTTATTTGACTCAGGATGGAAATGGACATGTCTGCACAGTAAAGACAGTGAGATAGACAGAGACATGGAAAAGCAGTGACACAGAGAGGGAAAAAAAGATAGAGATTTTTTTGCACAACAGGCTTACAATCCACTGTGAAAACAATAGATAACATAATCTGGATTTTAAATGTCAATGAAGATTGTAGCCTTTTCCTGTCTATTATATAATGCCTATAGTTCCTCTTAACTTCAGCCAACTATTTTCATACATATGGGAACAGATGTGGCTGTTATATACCATTTAGTCACATAATCGTCTGCTTTTCTGCTCAATTTAACGCTAGAATTCATTTCATATTTAGGAGCAACTTTTTTCCTTGATGTTCATTAACCTCCTGTGAACTTCTGAAAAAAAAGGAAAAGAAAAGCCACTGGGAACAGCTTTGATCCCCTGTCCATCCCAATGGGATATCCCCCTGTGAAGACATGTTTCCTTCTGCTTGTTGTTCACAGAACAGCAAGCAGACAGACTGATAGCACAAAGTGTTGGGAGGGCTCTGAAACGATAAGTGTGGCGATTAAGTTTATCTTTTGTTATTTTTGTTGGTCGGTTCCTGTGTCTGTGCAAGAGGTATGTTGGGGTGAGTCCTGGGGTGGCTTGGAGTGAGGAGATACCTGCTAAATTGGGCATATTACATACCCTTGTGTTTCCCCAAACTTTTTTGTAGTCCAGAAGATATTGTAACTACTTCAACTTTTTTTCCAGTCTTTTTTTATGTCTTCAGACGTTGTGACAGCAGCAAATGGAGAAAATGGATGCTGATAAAGTCAACTTCTTATGTGAGAAACACTAGGGGGGAAAAGTTCCTCATAAATGAATAGCTGCAATGCAAAATCCAAGTTGCAAAAATAGAGATTTCCATACAAAGCAGTTTGCAATAAACAAACAGAATTAAAAAGAAAGAATGCTTTGACAATAAGTCTACCCGTCTGACAGGTAAAACATAAAAGAAAGCTCCTTCATTGAAAACAACAAGCACCCGATTATTTCACAAAAGCTTCAAATTTAAACCATAATGTATATACATGTGATTACATAGCACCTTTTTCTGTTTAACTGTAAATCAAGACAAACACAAAAATAAAAGGCTGTCAGCAAAACTTTATTTTTCTCTCTAAGAATTCAGTCATAAACAATAGAATGCAGAAAATTGCAGCCATCCTGGAAAAGGACTAAGTGGATGATAATCAGGACTGTTTCCCAGTAATATTTTGCCCGTCTGCAAATAAAATAACGAACCAGTCACTGCTGGCCTTATTGACTAATTCTCCATGAGGCACATACAGTAATGATCCTGTCATTGCTGCCACTCATTGCATACATCCTGTAATGATGCTTTGTGTGAGTGAAATAATTAGTAGCCAGTCAAGCGTTCAGGGTTCCTCTTCTTCCATTTCCCAGGAGTTAATTCTGCAGAGGATATATTTAGTCGAGCACCCTTTGTTCATCTGTTATGACAACAGCTGTCCTCATCTACTGATACCCAGCTGCTTATGTGAATTCAACATTGTCTCATGTGGTGGCGTCATTACTGCATAAACTATAAAATCATCAACATGCATTAATAATGATGCGGAGCTCCAGGACAGATCAGATTATGTTGCATATGAGCTTTAATAGTTATGCAAAACCCATATTGAAGTTGCTATCGAGTTGGCACGAAGGTATCTTGTATAACGCCACACAACCAACTTTATTGTTGTGCCTTGTCTTGCTGTTTGCACACAAGGCTTTATGGAAGTATTGTGTTTAAGCTAATGGGACCGGATCGGTTGCGAGATCAAGCGTGGAGATCTGAAGGGAAGCTGAGGGGTCTCCAGGCTCCGTTGCAAAGGAAAAAGGGTGCGTCCTCACTTTAGGATCTATCTAGCTGCTGTTTATATGAGCACAGCAGGTCACCCTGTGCAATCCAGTCAAATCCCTCCTCCTCTCACATGGACACTAATCTTCCATGACTGCCTTCTTAGCACCGGCACCACCCAGTCGACAGGGCTGCACGATGCCATCTTCTTTCTCACTCCTTGTTGAATTTATATTTTATTTTTCTTTTCTCTTCATTTTTTTTCACTAACCCTTGCCCTAACCATACACCATGATACTGTTCTTGAAATCCCCGCCCGTATTTGCATTTCAGGTTGTTGTCTGCCAATATTTTTTTTCCATTTGTTTGAATCTTTTCTTAAAATCCCTTTTCTGTTCATATTTTCTTCTTTTGTTTTCACTTCATGCCGTGGAACTCTTTCCTCCTTTCTTCCAACCTTTAACTTCTCACCTTTGTTCAAGTGTTAAAACTGTCAGTGCTGTGTGAACAAAATTTTAGCAAACACATTTTAAATATAAAAAAATGGATTATGAATCAATTCTTTATCTTTGTTATAATGTTATAAATGAAAAATCATAAAGGAAAAATCATAAGCCACATATTTAAAAAACGTTCCAGAATGTAGTTGTTTTTATCAGGCTTCCTCTGAAGCTCCCCGTCACTTTCTCTTCATCCTCCATCAAGATACAATCATAAACAGACTGACTGACAGAGGATAGTGATTAATATCCCAAAACCATCAATAGAGTTGCATAACTAGACAAATGGAGAGAAAGTGGGTCATGCGTGGACATAGTTCTTGTAAGTGGTGGCATGTTTTTGAGTAAAAGTGTCAATATGTTGAATCTCAGATCATTCAGTGTGCAGCTGACTATCTGAATCAAAGGTACACATTGTATTTGGAGAACTGCATGTACATGATTTATCCGAGCAGACCTGGTGTCATTCTGTTACCGCCTCTTGGGTTACAGGTACAAATCGATATAACATTCATCCATAAATGCAATGACTTGCTCTCCTGTGGACTGAACTCTCTCTCTGCACAAAGCAGGCTGTAAGAAGCCTTGAAAAAACAAATATCCAGAGGAATGTACATAAAATCTATTAGCTACAAACATTTATCCCTGCAGATTCTAAGAACAAAAGAAGGCTTAGCTGTTGAAATACTGACAGAGGTAGTCCAGGGTTCTCATACAGTATTTTGTTTCATTGTTTAACCCAGTATTCTTTAAGAGTCACAGACAGCATTACTAATCGGTGTGAGTTTGTGCTCGAAAAGATGCTGCCCCTGCCAGTGCAGCTTTGAATGGGAGAATGCTGATTAAGGAAGAAGAAAAGTGTTGAGGTTATCACGCTCACACGACCAAAATAGACTCAGAGCGGGTGAAACGACGGGCACAGCAGCCAGGCTTGCAGCACAGTGTGATGTGATTAGTCGAAGAACAAGAGAGTGATGCTGATGGACAGAAATGATGGAGAGCAGAGCTGGGAAGCTATGTTCTCGTGGTTAAGTGACAAGTCATAGTTGGAAAGAAATACCATCTTGTCCTGTGGTGGACGTGAAACACAAGGGCAGGGTATTTGTTTAAGTACGAACTTAAAAAATGATGGGAGGGCTGAAATCTGAGAAAAACATCACAAAACTACTTTTTTATAAGAGATGTGATACTTAAGAAAGTGTTTTCTAAGAATTTTACACATGCTACTATCATTTTGTGCAGACATTAACCAGAGAAAGAGAGGAGAAGCAATAGAAATAGTGAGAAAATAATTGTTTTTAACGACCCACTCAGTTATGATTCATTTAAATATGTAGAAGTATGCTATGACATTAACATCAACCTTTGGCAGTCTTGGAGAAACAAACCTCCCATTTATGTCACTGATGAATGGATGATGTTGGACCTAAAAACAAAAGACTGATCTTTTCTTCTTGAAAGATTAATCAATGAATTAAACAAACTGCAGGTAGAAGACAGCAACCAAAGAAAAAACAGACGGAGGATTAGAACCCATACAAAAGCAGCTAAAAAAGCAGCATGTGGATAAAAGATTTATTAGAATAATAGAATAGAATGAATTTGGAAAGTGAAACAATGTTATGGGTCACAGATTTACATAGGAAATTATCAAATATCTTGGTTTTCACCTGTATATCGTTTAAATGTTGTACCAGATTTCTCCTGTGTTTCATGAAGCTAAATAAGCATCATTGTGTTATGGTAGTGAAGTGTGCATCCTCAACTTTTGTTGTTCTAATTTGCCTTTCAAGATGAAATGTCCATTGTTGTTCCTATATTTCACTAAATATATGTCCCTCAAAAGTGTGACTTGTGGTGTATTCAGACTGGGAAAACCATTTTGTCCGGACCCAGTCCACTTAATTTGGTCCAGATTGAGTCCTGAACCTTGTGTTTGGTCTGTATTCAGACAGCCATCAAGGGGACTTTCCTGTTCCAGACTAAAGCAAGCAAGTAAGTAAAACCATGTCATTTAAGATCTCTTTACTAATTGGTTAAGAATTATAAGGGCGGGGCAAAGCAACTAGAAAGAAGCAGAAACTAAGGAAATCCGCCGCTTTTAGTTCATTCAAACCTTATATTTTGCTCACAAGTTTTGAACCTCTGTCTCAACGTCAGGCTCAAGACTTTTTAGTTGCTGTTTTGGTCCGGTGGAGGCATGCTGCAGAGCAAGAAGTAGGCTAAGAAGACATTTAATAGATTGTCAGGAGAACAGTGAGAAGCAATGTATATCACATTCACAATTGTTTTGATGAGCCCGAATTCTTCCGATCAAATTTCAATGAGTTGGTGTGTCTCATCGTTGTGGTGTTATAGCATTGTTTTGTGAGAATTATTTTAAGGAACTACAAGGTAGCTTTTCGGATGACGTCACAACAGCACCTGTGGGGCGCTTGCCACATAACGAGACACAGAAAAGCATGTAAGACAGTGATGATAAAATAAACGTTCTAACAAATAAACAGGAACCTTTTTTTCTGTTTGATAAAATGACAATCGTTGCTTTATTCTTGTCTGCGGTTCATCTGATGCTTCATTCCTACTCGGTTTATGTCGGCTACGGTGTTAATGGAAACGAGCCGACACCACCTCCAAAGATGGGTCCAGGAGCGGCTCCAGGAGCGGCTCCAGGAGCGGTTCCTGGAGCGGTTCAGTCTGAACCCCTTATACTCCAGTGCATCTTATAGTCTTTTTGATGTATTTTGTTGCTGCTGCTACTTAGACTCCAGAGCAACCTAGTCCAAAAAATGCAGTTCATTTTACACAACCATTAACAAGTTTTTACTTGACATCCTTTCTTTTGCATTGCCACATACAAAGCATGCCAGAAGTATCTGTTCTGCTGCTTCCTCCAAGACTTTAGTACGGATGCTTGCGTGACAAATTTTTAAATGGGGTACCTAGCTTTCCCCCTTCCATTCCCAAATATAATTTAAACCCAGAAGTACCAAAAGTTTAAATTCTTCAAAAGGACCACTGCAGGCAGGTTCAAAAGCACTTTGTCTTTGACCAAATTGTCGCAAAATCTGATTTAACACCAAAAATATCCAAATGTAGAGCATGGTCTCTAACACTTTTTGAAGTTTATCGCTTTAGGTGATTTCATGACAATTGCGGGGAGGAGAAATGTGTTGTTGTTTTTTTATTATTGTAGCATAAATGTTGGCTTTATTAAAGGAAATGTTTGACTGGCAGGTGGTTGGACCCATGGATGAACTCAACAGCCATTTTTAGCACATTTCTTGTGCAAGACTTTGAACCCAACATTGCTCCTGGTGGTTATCTGGTGGCGCCAGGGTGTGAATGTGTGTGTGGATGGGGGAATAGGACTGTCACTGTACAAAATAATTATTAATTTTATACCAAAAAGTCTGTTTCTGAGTAAACTCAACAGTAAAAGATAGTGTAGGTTCATTTGTGCTTTGATGTTTTTGCTAAAACCCTAAAGTGTCTCCAAAATAATTAGAGCCACTGCTGTTATGATTTATAGAATAAGAGTGCCTCAAAGGCAAAAAAACCCAAAACAACAACACAAAATCTGTGAAGAAAAACGAATGGATAATTAATGTGTCCATTAATTAAAACCCAAATAAAACAGATTAAAGAAAGCATGAAAATTAGTTTTTACTCTTCATGATTATATAATTAAAATCATTTCTTTGTGTTGTTTTATATTCTTTGATTTAATTCCACATTTCTTTTTCTTTTCTCCATTTGTTAATGCTTTTATCATTCCTCAGCAGCTTTGCTTTTCGTGTTTCGAGCATGTTTTTGCGTTTTCCATTCTACTCCGCACTTCTGAGTTGCTTTTGGTATTGCTATGTTTTTGTATGTGCATGTTTTCCTTAAAAATAAAAGTACAGATAACAGATCTTAGCATTGCATTCTAAGGCACTCGCCCAACTCACTATGCTAATGCTTTCTGGAAGAAGTAATGGAGATACAGTGAACTGATATAAAACTGGAGGAAAAATATATGAAAAAGGCAAAAATACAAGTCTAAAGGTTTTATAGCTTAAAAAAGATTAAATGGATGCATTGGAACTTTTGCTTGAGTTTCAAAATATCCTACATGAATTCAGAACATACTCGCAAACAGAGTTGTGTTGCTGCATTTTTTTTTTATTAAGTACATTCCTATGTTGCTCCAACAACACCATGCATGCGTAGAAATAATGATCTTTTCCTTTTAGTGCACTTTGCTTTCATAATAAATCACTGCTTGTTTGCTGTTTAAATAAAAGTTGCATTGATCACTAACTGCCTTTTAATTACTGTATCTCTCTGGTGGCTTCTTATCGACTCATTTTTTACTGTAGAAACCACAACAAACCTGGAAATTCTACATTTTACAGCTAGTTTATAAAAAGGCTGCCCTTAAAAAAAGATGCACATAATGATGCTGTTCAGAGAGCATGCAGTGCTTTACCTTAAGGCTCTGGAAGAATGCCATGTCTATTCATGTCCATCTTTTCCTTTACCCTAGCTAGTTTGCCGTGTTTGCCTGCTTTTCAGAATAGTGTTCATTCTAAAAACCTAAAAAACTGCTTCTTTACTGAAAAGTCATTGCAAATCTTTCTTTTTCCAACTTGTCTGCTGAAGAAAACACAAGTGCTTCACTCCAGTGAATTCTCTTTAAAACTACACATTTTTCTTAATACAATCAAGCTGGGCTGTAATTTTGTGATTAAGTAAAACTATGAGCGATCCAAAGAGAGATTTAAAAGATGATGTTAATCCGTAGAATTCCAGATTTTTCCTGGAAGCAGTTTTGTTATCCCTTAATGTAATAGCCAGTGGTGGATTTAATCCCTTCAAATTAGTCCCATGCTAATCCTCACTAGCCTCAGACAGGGGTCACTTGTGTCCAATTTAAAGATGTGTAAAGACCACTTTGCAATTGTGTATTCAAGACCTACTGCATCTCAATAAACAATGCTGTTGCAGACTCAGTTCTCTGCACATCTGGATCAAACTGGCACAGTGTTGGCATACAAACTTTATAACAGTTGAAGCTCAGTACTTGCAGATTGGAAAGAAACATATGAACCACTGGGAACACTTTTACAATAGATCAAAAGATTAATGTAGTTGGACTTTAATCACCTAATATCGGAGCTAGCCAGTTGTACAGTTTTAAGCCAGATGCCAGCTTGGATGAGGAAAACGAAGACGTACACGGATCTAGTCGTCGATGAGCAGATGCATCAGAATGGAGTGGAGCAGGGGGCTTGTAGCCTTCCGATTGTAGCTTCTATGTAACAATTATATTTTTTTCCAATGGCATTTTTTCCACTACTCTTACTTTCAATGAATAACTCAGAAATGCAAATTTTAAGCTTAATTTATATATGTTTTCCATCATTTTAAAAAATGCCATAAGAACATGTTAAAAACACCAAAAACTTGGATTTCGAAGTGGGTCTTTAAGCTCTATTCTTCCTATTTACTCCTCCAGGATCTGTTTTATTATCTTACAAAGATCCAAACATGCTTCACAATCTTTTAATCCCATCCAATCTTTTTTTTAACCATCAACTGAAGTCTATTTTGTGCTTTCAAAGAATCACAAAAAGATTAAAGATCAATTTAAGATGGGCTTGAACATTTAACCCTCAGGTTTTCACCATTCTAGTTCTGTCAGATGCTGCCTTAAATAAAAGAGGTTTCAGGGGCATTACCCTTTTTAGAAATATAGGAATTGTGACTATTCTACTCTTATCACAAACATGTTCATTGCATAAGGTCTTGTGAGACTGAGCTGATTAAAAGATCACATCAGGAGACTGTGCCACAAAAACAAGACGCCATGAGGGGAAGCAACATACTCTGAAAGACGGCAGATGACATAAAGCAGGGGTTTAGAAAAGTCTTAGTTCCCATCAGAGTGCAGAAAGGTTATTGATTAGACCTAAAACTTAAATAAAACACAACAAAGAGTAAATTGTTTTTCTGACCTGGGTAATTTAGGCTTCCTGGTAATAAAAATCTTTTAACTGAGTAGAAAATCCATTCTAATCTTTTCATATGTTTAGTTTGTAGTACTGTTTAAATTCAACCTTGTGTGTAGGATTTCTCTTTTTATCCCATTGATTGCTATTCTCTGAATTGCAGCATTCCCAGATCCTGTCTTGCTATGACAGCAGAGCTCTTTTATGAACCTTACTACTCTGTTGCCTACTGCCAGTGGCAAAACAATGATGACACTGAAATTTGAACCCAAACAAACTCCACACCCTGTAAATTACCTCCAACATCCTCCCCCTCTGGCCTCCGTGACTTAACACCACTCAGAGATCACAGAGGCTTCCCAGCAAGGTGAGACGCTCATTGGGAATTTGGAAAATCTAAAATCAGCCTTCACAGTTGTCATCTTGTCACCTCTACACAAATCCATCCCAAATTGTTTGTTGCTTTTTTCCCCGTCTTTGACTATACAAAGAAAAACACGTTTTAAGCAACATTTTCCTCCCTATATAGATGCCAATTAATTATAATTCAATGAGGGGAAAACTGTAGCAACTGTTTTCAAGTCCTGCTGTGATCCTTATGGAATTTGTACCTTCAGATTTTGTTACGCAGATGTCTCTTTTTTTATTTTTGCTGTCCCCCTGCTGTTTTTTCCTCTGATATCATCAAAATAATACATGTACACAGAAAGCATGGCTAAATACAGAGTACAGATGTAAGCAGCAGCAGAGAATATACCGGGTGCTTTGAGACATCCATCCTGTAAGCTGGTGGCTAATTTTAGCTTTTTAGTGCAACGCTCTGTATCTCCCTGTGGATGAGCCTGAACCATAGAAGGATCTGAGCATCGGCTCAGGCTCCTGTTCTCTCGGGTTTTTTCTGTGTGGACATTGTCCTTTGTGCACCAAGGTCACAGTTAAGTCACAACAGACTGGGGGCAAGAAATGTGGATTTAAAGATCTTTTTAGGGTGTCTGGGGTCTCCAAAAAATAAAAGAGAGAGAATTATCGCACGACAACAGCTCAGTTGTGGCAACTCGTAAAAGCTTTGTATATTTATGAAGCCTTTCTTTAAAGATGTATTTAAAGTAGTAAACATTTTTATTAAAGTTTTAAAAATCTGTTCAATGAGGTTGAAAATTAGATGGTTACCTCAAAAGACCACACCCTAATTGTGTGCTGTTTGGATGATAAATTTGAAAAAAATATCTAAAATGTTATATATATTCAATCTAGCCACATAAGCGAGAAGCGTGCAAACCTTTAGGGCAAAAAAAATCCCTTTCTGACATTTCTTGCTTTTTTTATTCTTGTCCTACCTTTCTTTGTAAAGTAAATGCCAGAAATAAAATATTAACATCATCATCATTCTCAACTTTAAGCATGTTTCTAGCATTTTACATTTTAAGAAGCCTCCTAGTGGTTATTCGGTAGACTGATTTGGCTCCAATTTCCCAAGTTGGGGTCAAATAAAGTTATTTTCTATTCTATTCTTTGTTATTCTATTCTATCTTTAGACAAATCATAGACTTTGATTTGGAAGCCAAAGCTTAACAAAAAAACAAAAGAAAAATGTCAGAAATGGCATTAAAGTGCTTAATCTTGCTTGATAAAGTTAAGTCAAGTTACTTTCTTTAGATCTAAACTCTAGAATGAGTTAAAACCGCATCAGAATAGTTGACCACATCTTAGTTTTTTCCGTCATTTTTGATCCATTCAGGAAATTAAATTGTCATTTTATTTATTAGAAACAAAACGGGTCATTTATCTAGAGTGTGAAGCCATTGACTTGAAAAAGATAATAATTACCCACAAATCATATTCATTCTATTCAACTAACTGAAAAATGAACTGGGTTTATTATGCAAAAATAGACCAGTCAGCAGCCATATTAGATTTTATTTTAGTAAAAGCCAATTGAGCTGCAGCATGAGGAAAATTGTGAAATAACTAACCTGGAATAAGTAATTGGATTCTTATGCTAATGATGGTTTCTCATGCTAATGAGAAATCCTGAGAGAGAACCGGAGCCATCCAGGCGTGAGTCCATTCACTTTGTCCAGAACCGATGTAAATGAAACTGCTTCTTGCTGCAGATACGCTTTCTCACCCCACTGATGACTTTCTATTCTGAAACTTTCCAGCTTTGATTAAACAGCCACACCAGCAGAAGCACTTGTCCTGGCTCATGGCATTTACACACTTACTGGCTAATTATTCCAGCGGTCTGCACTCTTCTCATCATTCAACTCGCCTGCTCTGCGTTACCTACTCTGTGTTGCATGTGCTCCCCACCACTGTGAGTTTGTTTTGGAAAGCAGCCATGTTGAATTATGAACAACTCAACATCTGCAAGTGCAGAGACAAACACACTGGTATGAACAGATGCTGTGGAGGGCTAGCGGGCACACAGTGCTCTCAGCCTCAAAGGTGACCTTGAAAATGTTGTAGTTTAATTTTTTTGGACTGTTTTGCTAACAACACGTCTGGACCATTTAATTAAGTGCATAAACGAGAAGGTGACTACAATTTCTTGTTCTTGTGTTTCTCTTTTTGGCAGATTTTCCATATGACCTATGACCTGGCTAGTGCAGTGGTAAGAATATTTAATTTGATAGGGATGATGCTGCTTCTTTGTCACTGGGATGGCTGTCTCCAGTATCTGGTGCCTCTTCTTCAAGACTTCCCTCCTGACTGCTGGGTGTCCCTAAATGGTATGGTTGTAAGTATTGCATCATCTTCTATTCTAATTGTTCAAAAAAAATGAAGCTGTTAATACTGTCACTGCTTATAGTTTGAACCGTTTTTAAAAGAATAGGTGCACAGATCTTGAACTCATCTTTGCCTAAAATACTTGTTATGACTGTCTGATTTTACTCGTTTGAATGATCTGTTTCTCAGAAAATACCCCATTTGAATTTAACATTTAGTTTTCTAGTCCAGAGGTTTATGTAACAGCAACATAAGTATCTTTCTAGAAATCCTCAGACTTTTTTAATGCATAAACAAAAAGGATTATGGGAACTAAAAAACGACAGCTGGATGCAAATGTTTATGGACTCAATGTAGCTTCGAATTATAATTTTAAAGACCCATTCTGGTTCAAATCATGTTTTTTTTTAACATGTTCTTTTGGCCTTTTTCTCATGATGGAGAAAATTATTCTGATTATTACTTTATTCAAAATATTTTGAATCAAGAGCGGACAAAAAAGAGCTTTTGGAAAGCACTTGTAGCTCTGCTCCATTCTGCTGCCTCCACTTGTAGACAAATAGGTCCATGTACTTTGAGCTGGAATATGGCTCTAAACTGTGAGGAGGTGGGCTTACCCTGTAGCAATGGTCCTGCCCAAAATTTCTGATGAACTGCTGCCGCTCTGCAGAAATCATGTCATAGAAAGCGACACAGGTTTGTTGATTTTGGCTAAAAACGGCATAATCGTAATAAAAATACCCCTGGGAATTCTTTGAACAGAGATGAAAAGATGATTGGAGTGGAAGTTTAATGAGCTATTCTATGATTGTATATAAGGGGAACACTAGATTTCTATACAAGATCTTCTGTGCGTTATTTTTCTTGGGATATTTCTCAAAATGCCAGATGGAACCAAGCATTCCAATAAAAAGATGAACATAATTTATTAGTTATAGTTTGAGCAGCTTTTAGCCACTAGGCAGAGTTAGTACTGTTAGAACAAACAATGAAACTGAAGGGAAACAAATGAGGGATGTGCTGACAACATTACTTGATCCATGAGGCTGTTGAAAAGTCTGAGCTCTTTCAGAGGGATTACTTGTGTGCCTGTTTCTGCTGTGTAATTCTTAACTGCACATTTTTCTCACTGTGGCATATCAATCTAGAGAAAAAGGTCTGTCATCTTTCATGTGACTCAGGCCATTGCTGCACTATGCCAGTCTGCCATAGCAACCTGCAACACAAAGAAAGTGCTTCTGTGAAAGGCATTTTTCGATAGTGTAGTGAAAAGAAGATTTTTTCCCCCCTTTATGAATCATGGAATGAAGGAATGCTGCGATGGTTTTAAATGCTTATCTTTTTAAAGCTGCTTTTTACAATCACAATAGTGTGGTCATCTATGATTGGAGCACATCCAGCACTATAGATTATGGGAACTAAGTCCAACTAGAATTCTCTTTCTTTCTCTTCATCTCAGGTTTTGGGAACATCTCTTGACCGTTTGTAGATAACGACAGGGTTGGTTGTTTTCTGGTAACTCTAGTAAAACCAATCTTTTCTTGTTTGAAGTCGTAGGCTTTTGACTTCTCCTGCTTTAGGCATCATTCACAATGGGCTGCTTGGTCCACACCTCAGTTAATTTCCTAAAAACTTTGGTCGGAACCAAACAAGGGTTTTGTTTTACTTCCTATATGTGGATCATAGACTTCAAAGCAAAGATTGAAATTAAACCAGTGAAACAAACATTGGTGCTGTGCATTCTGAAAGAATGTGGGAAGTAAAGGCACAATTTAAAAAGACTTAAAATCAAAAAACTTATTCTGTAGTGATGAAATGTATGTTTCTCAGAAGACTTGTTTTTTTTGTAAATGACTTTTCAGGAAATACTCCCCTAAGCAAGCATCTGCTGTGTCAACGAGATGTTTTCAAGAGGTTTTTCCCAACTAAAAAACAACTAAATGCAGATGTTTTTTCGAGCATTCTTAGCTAGTTTATAACTGAGAACTTGGCTATCCTGGTCTAAAGTGAACTTGCAATTTCAGTGCTGACATATCTAAATACAAGTGTTTCTTTGTGTTTAGTTTTTCGTTTCTTTGTTTTATTTATGTCTTTGATGTAATTTTCAACTAAAAATATTATATAAAAAGTTTTTTTTATTATTATTTTAAGAACGACTGAAATCGATCGAATGGTTAAATTTTGGAGAGAGACTTCTGCATGATTGTAAAAGCCAAACATTTTTGCCAGTTTTATCATTTAAAATGTTTCTAGTCCAAAGTCCTTACACAATTATATTTACGAGACACCAAAAAATGTAGATGAGGATTTTAAGTCCAGATGTAAAAAGCAAAGTGAATGTCTGCAGTGAATATACTCAGAAGTTAGCATTTGTAGTGTTTTATGGCTACGAGAAAACAAAATATAACCACCAAAGCACAAAACTTTGCACAACGTTACCACATTTTTCAATAGGAAATCCTACAGCCTAAAGGAAGGCCAAGACTAGTTTGGTTTTGCTCAGAACCATTGTGTCCAATGGTTCTTTAACTTAAGCAGCCCAGATTTTACTGTCTTTGAGTTTCCTTTACAGTCACATGGACATTACATCAACATAAAACACAATTAAGGAAAAAAAACGTTTTTTTCATTCTTTCATTGTTTCATTAAAATACTAAACATCAGTGTGGTTGACAGTAAAGTGCACACCCGTAGCTCTAATATTACACATTGTAAGAAAAGAAAGAAAGTTATCTTGCAATGTTTTCCTTTATTTGTATTTTTTCCAGAAGGTGGCAGTGCAGCTTCCATCATCCATATCTGTAAGAAATCTAACAGGATAGGGAGAAATGGAAAGAGACCCACCCCAAACATTACGTTTTTTTCCTCTTATATATGTGGAAATGACCTTTATCATTTCAATTTATTGGTGTGTTTACTCCCTAAATTTGGAAATGGAATCACTAATTTTGTCAACTGTGTTTGTTAATAATGTGACTGAGATGCTAATACCTGATTTTACTCAGAAGTTAGAGGTCTAACTTTCACATTAACCTTTTTTTTTGTGGTAAACTTGAGACATTGAGAATGCAATGTCTATGTTCATTATCCGTATGTTACACAAACACCACTGACATTGAGCCAAACATTAGTGATTTCTCTTGTGAGGATTGAGCAAGGGGGTTTGGGTTAAACAAAATGTGATATTGACACATTATCCTGCAGTGAATCACCAGATCTGTGACATGCTCTGGAGTGTTATTGGGTTGGAGATGAAAGCTGACATGTTGGAATATGTCTGTGTTCTCTATTTGGGGTGCAAGCTGTCTGAGAGAAGCATGGGGAAATCTTGTAACCAATGCCTGAAATGTGAATCATCTTAAAGAAGGAACTATTTAACAACCCATATCCACTGGAAACTATATGAATACTTTATATATATATTGTTGATTTACTGTCAAGCTTTTTTAATTGGAGCTACCGTGTTGGAAACTATTATGTTTTTCTGCCTCATTAAATATTCTTCAAGCTATGAAATTGTCAATTAAATAGATTAATTTAAATGTTACAAAACCACAATTTTCCTATTATTAAAAATGTGTTATGCAAATTCTACTGAGAAAAAAAAGACTAAAATAGACATTTACCTTTTGCATTAGCCCCTATAGACAACTAAACATATTTGTCGAGGACTCTAGGGTTTAGAATCTCTGTCTATGCAGTGATCATTTTTTACTTATCTCTGTTAAGTTGGGGGTCAGGCATGGTTGATCCTCTCAGACAGTCTATCTACAGTGAGATAGACTTGAATACATGCATGCCTGCTGGGAAATGCTCGTTGTAAACGTTTGCCCGTCGGACTCTTCTTCGGCATCATTTCTCTTTATGTGACAAACGATTTTTTCTTTTTTGCTTTGCCCACATGCATGCTGGGCAGTCGCAGGCATCAGGCCGGGGGTGCACATGTCAGCTTTCTTCAGCATCACAACTCTGTTTCTCACACTTATCTTCACTTTGAGGCTTTGAGTTGTACAAGTGGGCTCAGTACCCGCTAATGCGTTATTCATTCAAATAAACATATAAAAATATTTGGCACATAATTTCCTGCAAAACAATTGTGTCTTTCCTAACTTCCAGTTAATAAAACAAAAGGGGAAATAGTTTTTTTTAGTTACTCAGCTTTTAAAATGTAATGTAACAAACAATCCACTCTTAAATCGTGACTTCGAAGCCCAATAAGGAGCAACTGCTGCATGTTCCTTCTCAGTAGAAATTCAATACATTTCCCTTCTTGCAAGCAAATCAATATGAAGTGAACTCATGTAAAAGGCTAATTTGCTGCCACCTGTGTGGCACGATCATTTGCACAGTGGAGAGCTGTGACCCAAGCTGCAGGCTGCAAAACAAATGTGTGCCAGAGGCAGGGATGTCTTAAAAAGCTGATCAACTAATAACGTACAGAATAATTAACTAATGCGTCTTGACTCTTCACAATCAGGTTAATAAGTGCATGTTCATGCTTTTTCATGATTAAAGGTCATTGTCATACTAAACCAATTACAGCAGTTCAACCCAGTGCTGAAAAGTTTGACAAATTATAATTATTTTGTAAAAGATTCATTTTTTTCTGCTACAATTTAAAGATACAATAAAAAGGTTGCATTTTGACGATTCCCTGCAAAGTTGGAAATTGTGTTCAAGCCGACAGACAAACCTGACAGTTTACCCTTTGAATAGCTCTCATAAACACTCACTGGTTCTAGAGTTCAACTTGACTCCCACCATTTCAGACAAACTCCACACATATATTTACAATTCAAATGAAGGAACATTGTGCAAAATGCTCATGCTGTCAAACATATAAACGCTTTGTTTGCATCAATTAAATCTTTTAAAGTAAGAATTAAGCTGCTCATGAGTATGAAGCAACAGGCTTTGCAGCAGTGTTTACCAGGGATTTTTTTTAAATGAGTCAATGCATTAAGGAGCTAATTTGAGGCTGTTAGAAATGAGATAATAGCTCATTTTTCTTTGATTAAACAACTTTTGTTGTCACTTTACATTGGTGTTAGGGAATAGCATGCAGAATGTATACAAAAGCATGATTTATGTGGATCAAATTTTCCTGCAGAAGTGATATGATGCTTATTGGCATCAATAGGCATCAGGGGGTTAAGCATTTTGGAGATGAGCCTATACAGACACTCATATATTCACTGATCTGTTGACTGGAAGGATTTTAAATCAAGTCCTATGCTGGAGATCTAGCAAATTTAAGAAACATTTAAATTCGAAATGCTTCAAAAAATCCTTGATAAATTGACAACAAAAACAAAAAGGTTTTTGTGGGTCAGCTGCTAAAATTATAGAATCCACTTCACGATTTTATCATAAAATTGCCATGAAGATTATTTTAGGAGGGGGGCAGTTTAAAGGAGTTGGATTTCTCCTCATCTTTTTTTAAGTGTTGCTGTAGTTAATTTCACCTGTAGGTGGATCTGACTGAATAATTCAGACCCACATATCCTGCTTATGAACAGCTGGCATGGTGTTGCTGCCTGTGATGTGACTCTCCTCCCAGTGGATCTCTGCAGAGGCAATGGTCTGTGGACTGCAGTCTTGCAAATCTAAAGTGAGAAGCTCCACCCAAATGTGACACCCTTTGTCTCACAAAACCACAGGCCAAATACCTTTATTTCTTTCTGTCTGTTTTATGTTTTCTTCCTCTAGAAATGCCCAACATTTTAATGCAGGATTGTATGTCAAAGAGACAGAAGACCGACCGGTGCTTTAAAATCCATCATAATTTTATTGAGTTGTTGGCATGCATTCTGTTTCTAGTAAGGATTTGAAGAGTGAGGCCATGCACTGCAGATACTGCTGAGTGGTGCAGTACAGGGAGTAGGGCTGTTATCTTTTTGACTAATGGCAGGAGAGTACCTTCTAAGTCTTTAGAGGCTGCATTTACTTAATCACCAGACAAGATAATACCGCTGTCACTGTGCTGGCTCTGGTTAGGCGGTGATGAACTGTTGCATTTGTCTGCATGTGCTCCACAGAAAAGATTTGTTTGAAGCCTGTGTGCTTTGGGCATGCATTTGTGCTAATATTGAGACACAGACAGCTGAGCAGCAGACAGCTAAATTTTCAGAGAAAGATGAGCAGATGCAGGAGGTAAACCCACAGAGGTCTGGCCACCCATGCATGACCATCCTTCAGTTAGTTTTCTGTTTTTTTTATTTCTGTACCACCCACAGGGACCATGTGTTTTTCGTCTGAAGCCCCGAATGAGTCACCTCATAGTTTTATGAATTAATCAGGATTTGTCTCCTCTGCTTTTTCCTTTTAACAAGATCCCAACCTGTTTTTGGCTTAAACTTTTCTACATTAAACAACGTCTTTTGTTGTCGAAAATGTTGAATGACAAAACTCCAAGAGGATCCTCATACATACGTTATTCCTGTTCAAACATGGCTGTTTATGAGCCCATCATGCTTGTAAATCAAAGTCAGCCACAAAGAACATAATGTATCATGCAGTATAATAACTAATTGGGTAAACTCTTCTGTGAATGTCAGAGTATCATAAGAGGGCAGGAAATCTTTAACCCAACTGTGATAAACTGTGGCAGCTGTTCGTCCATTAATTTTAGCTGTCATATTCTGAAGTTTGAAAAACTGACAAGTGAAAAATGAGAAAATGGGATAGGGGATCCTCATTTCTCTATCACAGTGTGACTCTTGTAAAATTAATCCATAAAGTGTCCGTTGACTCATGGGATTTCTCAGCAGTTGTTTTATCCTTAAACTCGCACCGCAGAACCATTCTGTGTTTCCAACATTGGGTGTTTGTGAGAAAGCTTTGGATTTTACATTTAACCTACAGTAGTTCTAATGATTTAAATTTGTTTTTACACCTTAAATATAGCATTTGATTTTATTTATTAATTCATTATTAATGTTGTTGATAATTGGCTTTTTTGTAGCTCTAGAATGTATTGCAAACAGGAGTAATTCACTTTGGAAAGTCATTTTTGAGACATTTGGTCAGGAGATTGAAACCGTTTTTAAGAAGACTGATTATTTTGTGTGAAGGATTATTCTTTATCAACCTAAGTTTATGCTTTATTCAATCTTTAAACTTTCTTATAATAACCTAGAAGTTAGATAGGAACTGATGGTTAATAATCTAAAGGTTTCATTTAAAACATACATTTTAACTGACACCAAGAATGTTCTGTTCTTAAAGAACTATTCCGGTCATCTTTTGATCTATTATTAAAGCCTTCCCAGTGGTCTTTTAGTTATGATTATGCCTTTTTTAGCAAAAATAAAATTAAAAAACAAAACAGTGATGAGGACATACTTTTTGCAGAGCGACTGGAGTTTATTAGAAATTTGCCTGAGTTGTGGGCACGTAGCAAGCCTGCCCCCTCTTCCTGTCACCCATCTGTTTACAATCTTGCATGCTAGCTTACAGCCCCTCACACCCCCTACTTAACATTATCGGTACAACAAAAATGGTGAGCAATACTGCAGCTGCCCAGCCTTACTTTTTTGAGCCAGATTCCTACTGTATTTTTTGTCTGATCCTGAACGATTTGAATAAAGAAATACTCCGAAATGCAAGTCTGAACTTCTTTCTTCATATATTTCCTCCATTATGGGAAAAATGCCACAAGAACATGTTAAATACATCAAAAACATGATTTTTATCAGTGTGGACACTTAATTGAGCCTTAAAGATGACAAATTTGTTTTTCACTAAATTTATAAAATATACAATTAAAGCTATGTTAAATAAAGGCTTGTGCTGCAAGGGAAAGCTGTATCTTTAATTAGCATTGTAACATAGCAATGAGAAGCAGAACCTCAGCATGTACAGATTGGGCATTGAGTTCATCGTAAATGTCTGTTTCGCCAGATCAAACTGTAGTTCGGTGCGGTGTCAGTACAAGTGTACAGACCTAAAGAGTTCATGCCCAGAGATTGCTGTGCCTTCTGTGCACAAACATGAACAGCTTGTAGTTTAGTTATGCAACTGTATTTTTTTTAACATGGACAGTTTGTTAAGTTTTAGAAATGTGTATGTCTGTTTGATTAAAGCCGTCTGATAACATTAGGGGTAACGCACTAAAGAAGTGTTTTAGAAGCCAGGCAATGAGACCAAACTGACCAACTCTTCTACCAAATGCAGACATGACTTGCAAAGTTCAGTGCAGTGAAACAAGGATGCTATGTTCCCTACAAGCACGTTGTTGTGGAGAGGTCAAAGCATGTTCTTGCAGCAATGCATTACATCCTGTTAGGCTCATAGTTATTTGTCAGTATCAACAACAAGCAGCGCCTCTGGGTGACACTCAACACTGGGATGAGGGTGAATCAGCCACTGCTTCCTAGCCACGTAACCACTTATGTGAGGGAGTCAGATTGTGACTAATGAATTGAAATGCTGTTACGCTTTTAACTGAGCAAAGACCTTTAAAAAGTTTGCTTGGAAAAAAACTGAAAGAAACTTTATAGTAGTTGACAGTTAAACAAAAGCGGGGGTGGTGGATTTTTTCCTTTTTTTTTTCTTTTGCTAATGATCCATGTAAAGTTGTACAGAGCTGCTAAACACGAATAAGCAGGGACTCAACTATAATTAAGCATGGATATAACATCAGCATTAAAAACCACTTGAAAAATTTAAATGGATAGCAAAGTTTCAGGATCTCAGTTAGAAAATAACATATATATTCATAAAGTGACTCCCTTTTTTCTCTGGAAGGTAGTAACAAGAAAGATATTTCAGTCATAAATAACTGAACCAAAGAGCAGGAGATGGTCCCATTCAAGTAGAAAATTACAAAATGATGACATTTTATTCTTTGGTTTCATCATTATCTTTGAACGAGTAAAATATTTCAGGAGACAGCCACCATGACTTGTAAGGGATCCCATGCTGTAAAGCTAAAAATTCTATAGAAAAGTAGACTTTTCTGCAGTAAACACGATAAATACTTAATTTATTTCACAGACATTGGCAGACCGGTCTACCCATGACAATGTACCACAGTGAGACAGAATCAAAGCAAATTAAAATTACATGAAGAAGAAAAAACTTAATAAAAGTCCTCACTCCTAATCGCCTTGAGGTTTTAACAAATATTATTAACAGCGTTAGACCTAAATGAGTTAACAAGGTAACTTTTTAAATTCAAATTTACAGGGCGGAGTTTTTTCTCCCCTTAGGCGCTTTTTCGATAAAATGAAAAGTAGTTGGTGTTTTCTCTCCACTGTCATCCTGTTGTGGTTTCATAATTTTTCTTTAGCTTCACAGCCTCAAAATAAATAAGACATTCAGTGACTTTACCTAAATGTTTATAAATGTATACATATTCCCACTGGATAGCACGTTCTTAATATACAGTACAATAAATGCATTTTCCTCAAAGAACCACTCTTATAAAAATATATTATTTTAATGTTTTTAACAAGTTCTTGTAGCATTTTTCTGGTGATGGTGGACATATATTTAATGATTAGAAAATGAAATTGGGTTTCTGAATAAACTTTATTTAAATCGTGGTGGATCAGGAGTAGACGAAATCATCAGTTTGAAAAAACTGTGTGACAACAGCAACTGACATGGGCGAACCAAAGTCTCACTGCTCCTCTCCAATTCTAAATCCTCCACTTGCAGTAGGGAGCAATTAAAAGACCACTGGGAGCCATTTTACAATAGATAAAAGTAAAGTTGGAGTGGGACTTTAACTATACTATACAAGTTTCTCAAAAGTTTTACTTTGAGTGGGTAAAAGACAAATGAAAACAAGCTAAACATGATGTTTCAGAGGTTTGTCCATACACTCCTCTACCTTACTGAAATCCAACACAGCAGGTTGCATCACCTAGGCACACACCTTTTATTTGAACAAATAGTTCTGTCTGGGACTCAGAACAGATTTCCTTCTAGTATTTTTAGTTTTTTTTTCATGTCATGTAGTTAAAGTGAACAGTTATGTTTGTTTGTTTTTCAAAAATAAAATGGAGTTTACAGTTAGAAACAGACTTGTCATAATTCACAACAATTCTCTTTAGTTAAGTCTCACAAATTGCAAATGATGCAAAGAGGGCAGTGTTTTTTAGCAAAAAAGGTCTTAAACCCCTTCACTGATAACATTGTAGACTATTTTGGATATCTTTCCTATTTTTTTATTTTGTTTTTCAAAGTAAAATATTCAATTTTCAACTGAAGCCTTAAAGGAGAATGAAGATGAGCAACTTCTATTTAATTCTACACAAAAAGATTCTTTGCAGCTGGTAATGCCCCTTTTTAACTACGGATGGGCGATAAATCAGCACCAGTATCTGTAAAAAGAAATAGTTTTTCTCTGTAAATTGGAAATATGTCTCCAATTGTACTGTTATTAAGTTGGACAAAAAATATAATTTTTGCATCTTCGATATGTTCATCATCTCTCACCCTTTAATAACTGTGTGACTTAAATATAGCACGACAAAAACGTAGGATATCAGCAACATGATGCAGGATCAGTCACCAACTCTTAACGATCAGCAATGACGACGCTTTATATTGATGTAAAAATGTGTCTCTACCCTGACATTTACACTGTAAAGCATGGAATTGCTTAAAATGCAGACAAGGACAAACAGCAGCAGCAACAGGAGCAGTGAGTCACTTCAGCTCATCTGACGTCATCAGGCTAGAAAAACACACTGATAGTCTTTAGCTGCGTTTGTATAAAACCAGTCTGCCCATACATTTAAAAATGAATTGTCATCCTTCATCTCAACACAGTTAAAAGTGCAGAGGGAGCCATGACCAATCAGAGCGTATCCATTTCACTGTCACAGGGACACACAGTGAAGGTTGCAGACTGAGGTTAGGTACTGCTCTTCTGAAAAGCAAAAACAAAAGACCCAAAAATCAAGACATTACACAATGTTGGCATGTTTTCCAACTATGATTGTCAGAAATTGTAAAAGGAAAAAACATCAATATTAAAATTATTGATCCTTTTAGGAAAATAATAAGCTGTCACTTTGCTCATTTGCCCAATTTACTCAGATAAACAGTGCAAAGCGTACAAAATAGGAAGCAAAGGGATAAGACATGTCAGAGTTAAATAGGTTTTAAATGTGCTTAATGAGTAAGTTATGAGATCTCTATTGAAAAACAAGGGATCAGTCAAATAATGAGATAGATAGTAATTTTGAAAGCTATTTCCCATTTAACTAGTAGCTCAATCATTTTTTATTCGTGGTAATTAAGGAGACTAAAACTCATTTTAGTTGTCAGTGAAAGTTAAATCTCATGAAGTTTTATTCCCTCTTTCCTCCTCCAATTTATGAGTTCTTTTAGATATTCTCTCGTTTCTGCAAGTATTTATTCTCCCTTTTAACATGTCACAGTAAAGGAGTAGAAAAAGTGTAGCTGAATGATCTCTTTCACCCGCTTAAATGACTGATCGGCTTTTATTTCATCCTAATTGCAACTGTCTTTCAGTTTGTCACCTTTAAGCAAGTTTTTGCATATCATCTGTTCCTTTATATCAGTCATATCACCATGACTACCATAATGTTTTGCTCTGTAATGTTTGTGGATAAAGTAAGTACAAAGAGCAAAATAGACAGGTGATATGATGACGAGCACATAAAAGAAATAACATGAACACATTGTGGCTTTTCCACTTGTAATTGCAGCTCATCTTATAGTTTTCATGAGCAGATGAGGTTAGTTCTCAGCCTGTTGCTAGTTCTTTGCTTTTGTAGATCTAAAAAAAATGCATGAAAAATCCAAAAGGAATTGAACAAAAAAAAGAATTTTTCTTTTTTAATTGAATACAATTACCTGTACTCAATACGTCAACTCCTTCATCTGAGCTCATCAAGATATTGAAGGGACCTTTGTGGGCTGTTATCATAAAACTTGTTAATTTTGTTAACAAAAAATTAACAATAAGTATACTTTTATATTTTTTTCTTTCTCATTTAAATCTTCCTGGCAACAATTATTGTCACAGAATATGTAGAGATCATTTGAAAAAGCCGCAATTGTCCTGATGTGAAAGCTGTACAGGATTTTGGTTTAAACCTGTGAGACAAAATGTTCCTGAACTGTCACCCCAATACTGGAGAACTTAATAAGCTGGGAGCTTTATGAAACCTTTGAGGGCACGCTGCTTATTAGCATGAATTGCTTTCTCAGCACTTCTGGATGTGAATACATTGAAGTAACCGGCAGTTTGACTGTGTCTGTCGCATTTATTTCCATAAAGCAGCTGACTGCTTTCTGCCGTCCTCCAAGGGCTAGTTGAATTGCCCATTTAAGATTTTGCCCTTCCTCTGGGAAAAAGCTCACTTTCACATTTGACACAAGCTGCATTAATGAGATATTTATGCCCCAACGAGAAAAGAAAATTTTTTTTTAAGGATATGAAATTCAACTGCAATCATTTTGAAACCCGGTCTTATTGTACGGGTGAAATATAAATATGAGCACATTTTCTGGTGTCTGAATCTGTGTGGGAAGTCACTCCTAATTAAATTTCCCTCTAAAGTGTTGTGCTTTTTTGTTTTCTTTTAGTTTATTTATGTATTTTCTTCAAAATGTAAAGAACAGCCTAAAGGCAAACCTACAATGGTAAAGGTATTAAAACATGGATGAAGAGAAATGCCTGACATCACAAGGAGGGGAGTGAAGCCTTAATCGTGGAAACGTATTTCTACCCGAGTGCACTTTCAAGCTCCCTCTCCCTTTGGGCTTTTCCTGTTGTTATAATGTGTGCAAAAAATGTGATACATTAACAAAGTCTTTGTAGAAAATGTCCTCTAAGTTTTAAGCCGAAGCATAAGCATAACTTACCCATTTCAAGCTTGAGTGACTATTTTCAGTTTAAAATCTGAAATCCATTTTCCAGTTTAACCTTTAAAAATTACATTTTCTGAAAGAGCTTAGCAAGTGGTCACAATTATCTTAAGCATTAACAAAAGGCCTTTTACATAGTTGAACAGATTTAAAATTGATCAGAAATGACAAAATCTGAATTTTCCAACATTTCACTTTCCTTCAAACATCAATGGTGTTTGGTTGAAAATTCTCAGAAACAATTTATGCAAGAAAAAAAGTGAATATTACAAAGAAAATGCTCTAAGTTTATTGAACTATATGGGTAAATGCGAACGCAACACTAAAATAATCCATGCCATTTAAGAGATGCATTAAATGCTTCCTGAATTTAAAGTAAAACATAGAATGATAAAAAATTTTGTATCTATGTATTCAAACATATTAATGCTGCCTTTTGCAACATGCGTTCATGCAGCCACTTCCAACAAAAAGTCTATGTAAACATGCATGAATGCGCATCCCAGGTTTCTGGATTGAGAACTCTCGTGTTCAAGTGTAGCTATGCAGTTTTAAACAACTATTTTCGGGCTCTATACACATACAAAACCCGTGCCCATTGAACCTTTGTTGCATGTTAAACTAGGTTAACTTTGACCAATTAGGGACTTGGATTTGGTATTGACTTATGGATGGTGGCCCTTTTATTTCACGAAGGTGCCAACCAGTTTGAAAATTGATCATGGAGAAGAAATTAATAATAAACAATCTGGCCCTGCCGGAATCATACAACATCAAGTCTTTCATATGTTGGAATAGAGCTGTGAGAGAAAAAAACCTGGAGCAAGATTTGCGACATTTGCACTACGTCAACATTTTGAATCAAACCTCTTTAAACGGTGGCGGACATGTGCCAGTAGCAAAAGGCAATGAAGAAGCCGCCGCTCCCTGCTTGTCCAGTCTGAACACCATGGGCAAAATTTGCGTGTAACCCTTGTGCTATCCTAGGCACTTTAACATTGGGAGTTGGGTCATCTAGACCCATTAGACAGTGCGCTGAACCTTTTTTCTTCAATGATTTGTGATTTTCACTGGTGTCCATGGATTACATGAAATCTTTCCACCTTTATCCACCTTTGTCATGGTAGAGAGAACACGTCAATGGAAGGGTGGGGTCATCTAAGATAGCACAAGGGTTGAGAATGCAGCGTTGACGCATGTCTAACACATGTGCCGGTTCTGTCCGTAGCTTAAAATAAAAAAAGCTACACTTTAAGCAGTGGGAGAGATCATTTACCAAAACATAAAATGGTGACTAAACTACAGATTTTTAGACTTTTGCACCCAAATATTAGGTTAATGTTCGACTGGAGCGACATCAGACACCCAATAAAAACTGATAATAAAACTTAGTAATAATAATTTGAGCTAGTATTCCCTTCCGAGTTACTAGAAGAAACAAGCAAAGTTTGTTCATTCCTTGAGGCTATATTTAGATTGTTTCTTTTATTAAATATCACAGCGCATATAGCATGACTCATTAATGTATCAGCATGTTGTGATGTACCGTACTCATTTCTTTTAATAGATAAGTTGTCTAGAATCCAAGTTGGGTCGATGGCTCCTACAAGAATAAGTTTTGCTCTATTACTTTTCAGTGATTTTTTTCTGATTACTTGTCCCTTTGTCAGTTGTACAGAAACTTGCATTTAGATTAGTTGAGAAACCTGGATTGGAAAGAATTACTGGCACCTTCATTTGGTTGCCTTGTCACCTTGTTTTAATGACAAGGGGAGGCTTATCTTGGAGTTTTTCTTGGAATACATTAATGAAGTTGATAGTTAACTTACCGGTTTCATGGTTGAGCCAATCGTTCCAGTTTTCAACAGAAATTGAATTTATTTATTATGTTTTGAGACAGTGAAAAGTCAAATGTGAACAGGAAGAGGATGGAAGGAAAGTTCAAATGCAGAGGATCATGAAGATTTTGAAGTCGGAGTTCAGTGATTCATTAAATAAAGATTTTCTATTCCACTTTTCTTGCAGTAATTCGCCCAAACCCCTCTCTGTGTCTCCATCCTGTCCCCTTCTCTCTGTCCTTGCAGAATGTTTCCTGGGGTAAGCAGTATTCCTATGCCCTCTTCAAAGCCATGAGCCACATGCTGTGTATCGGGTATGGCGCCCGGGCACCTGTCAGCATGTCTGACCTGTGGATCACCATGCTGAGTATGATTGTAGGAGCCACGTGCTACGCCATGTTTGTGGGCCATGCTACCGCTCTTATCCAGTCTTTGGACTCATCGCGCAGGCAGTACCAGGAGAAGGTAAGAATCACCTGCAGAAAATGTGATCCTTAAGATTCAAAGGCAGATTTACTTTGCATTACACACATTTACTGGATTTTGTAATCTCATTAAAAAAAAAGATGTTAAAATGTTTCCAGGTAAGTGGGGATAATTCTTTTAGACAGTGGTCTGCTTAATATCAGGTTTCTATGACTTCCACTGAGTTTGAGGTCTTTAATTACAAAATCCAGAACAATGACTGTGAAAGAGGATTTGCCCCCCCCCACACACACACACACAAAAACACTCACACACCCTGCAGATTGCATAAGGCAATCGTACTGAGAAGGTGTTTTAGCGAGACAAGTCGCTTCAGTGTCTATATGTTGCCAAAAAACATATTTTTTCTTTCAGTTTCATTTTATTCCTTATTACATCATTGCAGCTACTTTTTGTCCACGTGGAAAGTGATTATCTAGCATTTTACCCAGCCACCAGCTGTAATCCTGCTAACGGGCCTGGGCATTTGCCAGAACAGCCGGCAACGATGGATGTGCTTTGTGTGTTTGCACGCAAGAAGCCAAGTTTAACTCTAAAACTTTATTTTATGCTTCCCAGTCATGTGTACGGTCCATACAACCGTGTAGTGCAAGAGATTAAGGTTCACTTTGCATGTTATGTCAGATCTTTCTTATGACAAATAATATATATATATATATATATATATATATATATATATATTTTTTTTTTTTTTTTTTTAATGGACTTAGATAGATGTAGCCATTAGTATATGAATAGTTTGTTAGATAGATGTAGCCATTAGTATATGAATAGTTTGTTAGGCTTTGGCCTCTTTGGTTTTAAAAATCTTCAGAAAAAAAAGAGGAAAATCAGCATATATTTTTACTAAGCTTAAAGTGATGCAAAAATTTATTTCAATTCTACTTAAGTAGTAAAATGTCAAGAAAAATGCAGCATGTTATGTCAGACCTTTCTTATGACAAATAAAAAACATTTAAAAATGGAATTGGATGTTTCCATTATTATATCAGTAAGTTGTGAGGCTTTGGCCTCTCTGGGTTTAAAAATTCTTAAAAAAAAACTGTGATTAGTGTATATTTTTTCTAAAGTTAAGGTGAGACAAAAATAAATCATTTATATTCTAATTAAATAGTAAAATAAAATAAAAATGCAGCATTTTGGGGGAACTTTGTCATAGTATTACAAAACGAGGATGTTAAATTACATGTAAACCTATCATTTACACCAGCTGTAAATAAATGCATATTTAACAAAGGAAATTCATTAATAAATCATTGACATGATTTAAATAAAGACCATAATTGTTCATTCTAATTATAAATTCAGTTTAAGCTTAATTAAGCTGTTTTTAAGAACATTTATTTTATTTCCCATAAATTCTTTTTTTTATTAGTCAAAACAATTTCCCCATAAATAAAAAAAAAATTTTAAAACTTAAATTGCCCTTAAATTTTTTTAAATAAAGACACAAACTATAGCACCAAGAATTATTTTGCTGCAGTTTGTCCATGATGAGACACAAACATGCATGCACAAAAGGAGAACAGATACTCAAAGCACACAATAGATATCCTGCAGGAGGTTTTTGCCATAACTCTTATCAGAGTATCTCCAGAGTCACCTTGGCAAAGACATTCTAAAATATCATTTCATTAATTTAAACAGCTTATAAAAGCATTTCGATGCTTTCGATTTATGTAAGTATGATGGTCTCCCCTTGTCAGATGCTTTCACGGTCACAGCAATCCTGTGAAGCCCCCTGTTTAGTACTTCTATGCCCCTTAACACATGCATTATCACAACATAAGTGCTGCATCTAACTCAACAGCTTTTGTGGTCATGCTAAATAAAAGGCCATTGCAATACTAAAAAAAAAGGTTGAAATTTGCTTGAGAAAGACTACCGGTATATATATTTTTTACAGGGAACTTCAAGACTAAGGCAGCATTTTCAAAACATGACCTTTCAATCATTTAAGTTTTGACAGACAACGTTTGTTGTCAGAATATAAATTATCACCAGAAAGTCCAGCCTGAAAACAAGAAAGGGCATTTTTTTTTCTGAAAGACAGCCAGAAATAGTATTTCTGATAGAAATAATATGCTAATTGAAACATTTTGAAGGGACATTTTAATCTCATCAATTCTATAGTGGTATATTTAGGTTAAGAATACTCTAAAGTCGTAGAAAAAAAAAAGAAAGAAGCTTGAAGGCGTTTAATGAACTAGCGACTCTTCTCTTGCTTGTTGTGTGATGTACATGTGCTTCACAACAAATATGCCCCATATACATCCTATTTATTCTCCCTTCTGGACAAAACATGCGGGAAGCTGTGGGGCTGTGGATGCAGTGCTCACGGTAACAGAGCCCCAGCATGCACCCAGGTTCAGGCAGGGCGTATTTGATGCATGGCTGTGCATAACACTGAAACAGGCTGGGGAGCAGCAGGGATGAGTTCAGGGTGCTGAGCCTCTAGTCATTACATCTATCTCTGCCACAGCTGGGGGGTCGGAAACATGGACGGAAAGATGGATGTGGGAGTGTGCTTACAAGTTATTTGAAGGCACAGAATGTTGGTGGAAAAAACAGTAGCATGTCAATCTATTTAAGGCACATTAGGAAATCTCTCTTCTAAATGTATTTGGCACTGTTTTTCTGTGTGCTAACAGGAAAAGAAGGGTGTTAAAATATGACAGAAAAAACTAAATGTTGCAGAGAGATTTGGAGTAAAAATAGAGGAGACAAAGAAATATGGAAGTATATTCTGTAGTTTTGTGGTGCCGAAATACTCCTGAAAGTAGCTGCAGAATAGATTCAGCAGAATGGATATTCTCCAAAACCTGATCTAAACTGGCTACTTTTTCTGCACAAACTTACTATTTTGGTACTTGTGTTCCAACCCGATTCAATTTAAGGTCATGCTTTAACAGAAATATAAGATGAATTAACTCATTTCTGCTCAAAAGTAGGTCTGACTTCTTCTTGATTATATTTAGAATGTGAAAGACAAAAGGAAAATTCACGAAGTAGAAGGAAGAAAAAGACCTGTCAGCACTGATTTAAATGACTTCATAAGTAAGTCGGTGAGCAGTTGAGGCAAACGACTGAATTTTCTGCAGGAGTGTAAATAAGTCAATTTGCAGCACCTGGACAACAGGAAACTCAAAAGCCCCTTTTTTGTTTGATTCTACGTCCCACCTTGACCATTTGAGTCATCATGTCCTGGTTGAGCCGCTGTGGACATTCTGGCTTCAGCTGCTTGAATTTAGAAAAAATCAATTTCCCACAAACAAAAGCCAGGTCCCTTATCACCTTTCTGCAGCCGGCCAGGAGAGGAATAAGTGAAGGGAGCATTGTGACTCAAGTGTCTTCTCTCTCTCTGACAAATTTTATGTTGTGGGGCCTGGTTGGATCAAAGTGGTCAGAGAGGTTGCTGGCCTGAGACACCACCCTCACAGCTGCTGTTGACTCTCCCCAACTGCTCAGCTGTGATTACCAGAGGGACTGTGGGAGTTGCTGGGTAATTTCAGGTGTCGGGTTTAAGGAAGAGATGGAAAGATTTTTATTTTTTACTTCTTTAAGGGGAATGAAAAAAATATTTTCTCCTTTTTATGTCTTTTATTTAGTTTTTACTAAATAAAAAATAATAAAATTAGCAAATTGAAAACTTTTATTTACTCTCTTGTGCTACATTAACACCAGACATGTAATGCGTGTTGAAGATTGTCCGTTTAGTGATCGGTTAGCTATCCCATGAATTAGAGGGGACGTCATCCATTCATCACTACCAAATGCAAGTCCCTGATTGGTCCAAATTCATCCTTGTTCAACTTGCAATGGAGAGGTCTTTTGTTTGAAGAGTCTGAGAATGGACTTAAAAACGTGCGTAGCAACGCATGAATGCAAACGTTTTCAATGCAGATGCTGAACCACGCATATATGTGCGTTTACATAGACTTGTGGCTTGAACATGCGTGTTGTATAAAAATAAAGAGTCTAAATTTTTCAATGTGTTTCAATGTGAATTCTTAGCAACTTTTTAAGATGTATTATTTTTTATCTAAAATCCACTTTAAAAGCACAAACAGTGATTTGTATAATTAGTGGCCTTTGCTTCAAAATGTAATATGTAAACATTTATCAATTTCCCTCATTTAAAGTTTTGACTAAACTTAGAAATAAAAAATAATGCAACACGAAAAAGGCATAATTATTTAGAAATCTATCTTTAACACATACAGATGTATTTTAAGTATGCAAAAATGTATGAAGACTAAATAAAAAGCAATATCGTCAACATAAATATGTTTCATTTGCATCAAACAGACAGTTCTGAACTGATGGTGATGTTGAACAAGTAGGTATATAACTCAAAAAATTCCTGAAACATGATAACAATATTCGGTCAATGTCATTTTTAAAGCAGTTTCTTTAGTTTGAGAATATCAGGTTGATGGTGTTTGTTTCTATAAGGACTAAGCTTCCAGCATAGGTCGAATAAGCACAACTGCTACCTTGACCTGACATAGCCCTGGGCCTGTTCTTCTTCCTACTTCCCTTCACCACCTGCCTCCCTTTCCACACAAACAGAACCAGGACATGGCATTATGGCTGCAAGAGCACGGCTTGTCCTCAATACAGAGCACATTTACACTGAAAAACAACATTTTTTTTCTGCTTTCTTTATATTGCATTAACACATCTCTTTTGAAATGAACTTTCTGTGAGATGTTTAAGCTTGTGCATGCTAGGACTGCATGACCAGTATACTAAAATGTGTTTTTTTTCTGTGTCCTCCAGTATAAACAAGTGGAGCAATACATGTCCTTCCACAAGCTTCCAGCAGACCTACGGCAGAAAATTCATGACTACTATGAACACCGTTACCAGGGCAAAATCTTTGATGAAGACAACATCCTGAGCGAACTCAACGACCCACTCAAAGAGGTGAGACCGCTTCTTTATCAAACACAGAAGTGCTTGAAAAACATTGAGTCTTCAATGACCGTTTTAAAGTTTTTCTTACTAATTACTACTAAACAATAGTTTCGAATGTTATGTTGGACCAAAACAAAATAAAATCCCGTCCAGGGTGAACCCAGACTCAGTGCCTGATGAGATATGAAGAAAAAAAAAAGAACGATGTAATGTAATTTGTGGAAAACCTTGGGAGTTGCACGGATGCCTTTTGCTTTTCTTTAAATCTGTATTACATTCAACAAATATCTGACACATAACAGAATACACACAGTGCCTCAGGACCTACTGTGTGGGTTGTGTATTTTATTTTTATTTTTTACAAGAAGTAGTCTTTTTAGTTAGGGACGACACCAGCCCATGGCAGAACTCTTCGCATTAGCATGTGACATCAGTACTATCATTATGAAAGAAGACTAGAGAGGAATAAACAGCAAAGCAGGCAAAAAACCCTCACAACCATCTTTCATGTAGCCCCATTAAGTCAGTGCAGAGAGGTCTGCTGCAGTGTGGGGGGTTACTTCACAGTCCCAGACACTCGCAAAGACAAGACGAAAACGCCAGCAATTCTGCAGCTTTTGTTTGGTGGACATCAGTTAAAATCTTGACTTAAACATGAATCATTCATAAAGATGAATAGTTTATGCCAACACTTAAATGGTATGCAAAATACCAAAAAAATGTATTTTGAGGTGTAATTAATAGATTACCTAATATTTAAAAAAAGATTCCTAATCTGATTTTTTTTCCAATTTTGCCTAATTTCTTTGCTTAATATTTTGGAAATTTCTATTTAACTCAAAACCATGTTTATTCATTCAATTAAAATGAATAAAGAAATTAACTCATTTTACCGTGAAAATTTGTACAAAAAGAAAAACAAATTACTTTACTATGACTTCTATTCAACACATTATTCATAATGTGAATTACAGTAAGTCTTACAATTACGTAAAAAAATTACAATTGTAAATTTTGCTGACTATTTTATGGAAGTATATTTGCCGCCAAAACAATCTCATTACAAGATATTGATGCTATTTGACATACAGTTTGAACTTGCCAACTTTCCGTCATGTTTTTCACTTTTAAAACAATGCTCAAAAAACTACATAAAGGATTGTAGCATTTGCTGTCACATATTTTAATAAATATAGCTTTGTCAACCTGTATTTGCATGCAGTTAAACTAAAAGCAAAAGCAAATATCCTAAAGAGTAATAAATTGAAGCCTGGTCAACAGAAAACCATTTACGTCTTACATCACGACTAATGACCCGTTCCATGAAGGCAGAGTATTTGTATTCCTTTGTATTCCTTATATGTTCCTTTGTGAGGCTTTTTAATGTTGGGGCTTTGATGTTAAGTGGCCATAAGTTTTGCTTTAAAAAGATAAGAAAGTAATTGACTAATGCAGTTAAATCAGGCAATTACTAAAGCTGTAAAGATGCGTACGCATTAACAGGATGTTATGCCTTTGGTAGTTTTTCATTGTTCTGGGGTCGGTTTAATTAACTCATTTTCAGTGCTAATAAGGCTAAGAATGTAGTTTACAAAAAAAACAAAAAAGGAGAAATTTGCTTTTTTAAACACATGATTTTCAAGGTGTGTAATCATTTAATGTCCCATGAAAGTAAAGGCAGCCAATCCATCACTTTAAACAGGTTGTTGTTCTTCAAGAGCTGTTGAGACAACAGACTTTGTAAACCTCACCTTTGGCATTGCATTCAAAAGCAATGCAACACTACATCTAATAATTGAGTGCCAGAAGGGATCATATCACATCAGTTTATTTGTAAAAAAGAAAAAAAAAAGAAAAAGCAAAGCTCCTAGAAACCTAAAAAAATAAATAATAAATTAATAATTTCACAAACTGCTACATTTGTAAAAGAAAATAATATTTTATTGTTCAACAAAACTTAATTGAATGTTTGCTTTATTATGATATTATTACACTTTATGATAAAATTGTTTTTTTCATATTTGATAAGGTGATGTGTATTTAGCTGCTCTGGTTTGTTGTTTGCTCAATGCCACAGTTTCTGCTTAGGTTTCAGAGAACTGATGCATATATGTATGTATACAAGCAAGAACAAATCAGTTTAAGGAGGAATTTGTTTGCAGTTTATTACATAAAAGGGAGAAGGGAGTAATTTATAACCAAACTAAAGCTCTAAAGGTTACATTTTAATCCTGGCAGATTAATCTATTAAAAAGAGAAAAACACTAAAACTGCTTCTGCTAGCATTTAAATGGCCTTTGACAAAACTGTCATATTTAAAGTTCCACTCTGGTCACTTTTGATCCATTTTAAAGTGTCTTTAGTGGTACTTTAATTACGATCATAGAGTTTTTAGCCAAAAACCTGTGTCGTTTTCTAGGACATGGTGCAGAGTAGCCCACCCACCTCCATTTTCCATCGTCCATCTTTCTACACGCTCTCCCGCTACCTTATAGTTTCTGTCAACCCCAACCTAACATTAGCGGTGCAACAAAAATGGCCAGAAATATCGGAGCTATGAAGCCGTACAGTTTTGAGACAGATCCCAGCTCTAATGAGGAAAACAAAGACGTACATGGATCTTTTTGTCTACAAGTGGATGCATCAGAGTGTTGCGTAGCAGGAAGCTTGTTGCCTGCCGACTGCAGCACCTACATCACAGCTACAAGCTTTTTCAAACTGCATTTTTTCCTTCTGCTCCTGATTCATAATGATTTGTACATAGAAATATTGAAAGCCACAATTTTAAGTTTATTTGTCTTTTTATATGCCCTCCATCATGAGAAAAATGCCGTCCATCCATCCATTTTCTGAACCTGTTTTATCCCTTATTGGGTCATGGGCCTGTTGGAGCCTAGACTGGCCACTTTTGTGGTGGGTCTTTAAAGAACGGTGATCACTGCACTGTTGTCATACTGCATTTAAACTATTTAGACATGCTATTTGAAACATGTAAGTAGCCAATCAGCAAGCCCTTTTTTCCGCCATAAGACGCTTTTTCTTGTCCCCCTCTTCAGTTCTCTGCCATATGACAAACGTTTAACAAAGGCATGGCCAAGTCTTGTTTTCCCATGAAGAATCCTGGCCGAGTTTGAAAACTGCCTACTATCTAAATTCATTAGTTCCGGTGCATGATTGAGGTCAAGGCCCTATGGCATAAGCTGACAAACACAACTGAGGCTGAGCTAACATTCTTCGGCCTCGTCTCGCCAGCAAACATCACAGAGATTGGTTTTATTTCTGATCATGTCCTGTTGTCACTGGAAGAGAGTTATCTCTCATGCAGCGCGAACAACATGCCGCTGCAGAGGCCAAGTGCCCCGGCTTTCCATCTGCACAGCAACAGAGAGGCATGGACAACAAGCTCCTAATCTTCCGCTGTGTCTGAAGGGACAGGATGAAACCAGAGAGATGACCCACAGCTGGCACCAGAGGGCAAACTCATCAGAGTCCGATTCGTGTGCCAGGAAGCTTCCTGTCAGAAAAGATGTGGGCAGTGCTTGAGAGACTCTAGGGTGCATTCAAATCGTTTATGTTTGCAGATAAAGGCAGCTAAGGTGAAATTTGGAAGGGGGTTTATGGCCACCTCTGCTGCTCATTCTAGCTTGTAACGTATTTATTTTGACAACCACTTTCCACTTTCCTTTCCCAGGAAATTGTCAACTTTAACTGCCGGAAGCTGGTGGCCACCATGCCTCTGTTCGCCAACGCGGACCCCAACTTCGTGACGGGGATGCTGAGCAAATTGAAGTTCGAGGTTTTTCAGCCCTACGACTACATTATCAGGGAAGGCACCGTCGGGAAGAAGATGTACTTTATTCAGCATGGTGTCGCCAGTGTCATCACCAAGTTCAACAAGGAGATGAAGCTGACTGATGGATCCTATTTTGGAGGTAAGAAAAACTTTTAAATGTGCGTTGTTGTTTTTTTAGGTTTTCAAATGAAGAGGCAGAAAATTATGTTTTAACACTGCCAGACAACAAGGAACAAGCTGTTCCTTCATACAAAGATGCATGCTCAGAAAAATACAACCACTTCATAGTAGATGCCAGTGGAAGTTCAGATTTTATAGATTCTTATTAAGCAGTTCTGGATGGTAGTCAGCTTCTGCTATTACATAACCTCTCATCTGGTTGGTAGAGTGGGCCAAGGAGCGGATCAGGCATCCCTAAGGACACACAAATGTCCCGCTCTCACCACCCCACACACTCATTCCTAAACTCTTTGCCCTTTCCATACGCTCCTTCTACATCCGCTTGGCATTAACAAGGAGCATCCTTTGTCTGCGCTTCTTCTGCATAAAGTCAGAAGCAATTCTCTCACTTTGGTCCTTTGCTCAGCTTCCAGTCTGTCCCTTTCTCCTGGCACGCCTCCCACTGCTTTGCCAGGACATTACAGATACCATTAATTTTTTAGATGTCAGATGTAATTTCATTGCACGATGTTTACTTGAAAAGATTCCAGAGCCAGACATTGTTGTGTGTGTTTGGAAGCAAAGCAACGTTTTCTATTTTGGGTCTTCTTGCATATTTTATCTCCTGAGTTCATTCCCACTATGGGAAGAGGCTAAGGAGTCTAAGAATACCTTCACTTTGGTGTCTGTTGACTGCAGAGCATGTCTCGAAGGGAAACTGAAGGAGGCAGTGAATAAAAAAAAAATCCTCTTTTATTCTGCTTCTTTAAATCTGCTATCAGACACTTTCTATGTTTGTTAATGACCGCCAAGTCAAAAGTTTTGCCTGATGAAACTGATTTCTTTCTTTTTTTTTCATTTGAAAAAGTTAGTATTTAATTTCCATATTTTGCAAAAAAGAAGGTAAAAACTCGTGAGTGGGGAAGATTGCATAAATGACAGTTTGTTGTCAAATCTTCCCTATATAAAGATTGTAGGTCAAGATATATTTTTTGCCATCTGGTTTATCTTCTTTATGTTTCTGATAATTTTTTCTCGCTTAATATTTTCTCACAAATAATCCAAACAGTTCAGAAAATCTGACTAAAACACAACCTAAATTTCTTTTTAGAAGACAAAAGAAATAATGACTGTTTGGAGATGAGTCCTTATTTTAAACAAGTACACAACTTGATAACTTTTTTCACCTTGAAGATAACATTTTGTAGAGGTATGTAATTCCAAAAATGACTGAAAGGATTCAAAACCGCTGTCTTAACAGCCTTTTCTAGTTATTGCATAAAAATTGTTTGACTATTTATAAACCCAATTAATGCACTTCTGCAGATAGTTTTAAAGACCCACTCCAATGAAAATAGAGTTTTTTGTTTTTGTTTTGTTTTTATACAAAAAAACGGCAAAATTAAAAGACCACTGGGAGCGCTTTTAAAATAGATGAAAAGATGATTTTACAGAGGCTTTGTCTAAAACCTTTGAAATCTGTGTTTTTTCTTTTTCTTGCTTGATTTATATGTTGACAAGTTTATATATAAAAGTAATTTCTGCAAACTGTACACAAAGAATGTGTCAGTACAATCACAAAGTGTCAAACTATCATTTGTGATTGTCAAATTTTGAAATCTAATTGATGAAAATGCATAAATTGAAGATTATTTCCAGAACTCTGGGAGTCCCATGTTTTTTGAAACATTTTACTTTTTTTTCCAAGATAATCTTTTTAATAAGTTCCGCCTGTACAGATATCAGCAATTTTTGCCCTTCGGGCGTCTTTATGCTCCTGTATGACAGTAGTGGAACGATCATTCTTCCTAATGTTTCTCGGATAATTCCTTGTCCCCGGACGTCTGCGCCAAAGAGCGTTCCAAAAAAATAAATGAATAATCGATGAACCTACTCAGAAACAGAGAGAGGAAAGGAAAAACAAAAGAAAACTGTTAACATAATGAGTAGGGCACCTTTGTTTTGTGGACACTGGGTCACAAGGCTCTGTCAGAGATGGTCGGCACTGCACCTGCATACTAACATCATATCAGTGCTAGGTCTGGGTGGGTGGGATTACATATTAGCATCACACATCTCAGCGGTGAAGTCGCTGTGGGGCTTCGGGACTACAACAGCGGGCTGCAATGGCTAGACAAGGGCAGACAGGAGATGAGAATCCCCTTTGGGCTTTTAATGTCTTAGTCATCCATACAAAGCTAACTCCCTTTAGTTTCAGGGAGAAGGAGACGAGGGGAGGGAGTTGGTTGCTATGGGATTATGCGACAAATGATGTGATGGCAAATTTTCCCCGATGCTCCAGGGTTCACTGGTGATGCCTTGTGACAAGGCAACAGACAGGTGATAACAGCTTCCTAGTTTGCCGATGTGCACAAATACACCTAGAAATGCAAAATGGTTATGCAGGTGACACAAGCAAGATTACCAAAAGGTTTTATTTTTGGGGAATGTATTTTGTAGAGGATATCAAAAAGACAAAAAATAAATAAATAACTAAATAAAAAGATATTTTTAGTTAGTAGTTTAGTTTACACTTTTTTAATTCTTAGTGATTTTTTCTCAAGCTTTCAGAATTTTATTTTTCATACGTTTATTTTCATTTCCATCGAGTGATGAAAACAAAAGATCTTACACAAGATGCCATACCTGGGAATTAAAAGGAAGCAGAAAAAAATAATATTAAAACAAATCAAAGGTTTCAGGTTACATGGCATTTCTTTCTTTTTAGAGTAAAAATGATTCTACATCTATTTTAGGCAGATATTTTTACATCTCTTAAAGGTCTTTGTCTACTCATCCATACATTACCTGAAATCACTGTGTAGAATCCCAGATGCTGCTGGAGCCAATCCCAGTTACTAACAGGTGAATGCAGGGTACAACCTGGATGGGTCACCAGTCCATCGCAGGGCTCTATTTTGACACGTCATAATAATTATTAAAAGACCACTGGGAAGTGCTTTTACAATAGATCAAAAGATGAGTGGAGTGGTACTTTAACGTATTGGAAATAATTATGCTGCTTGATCTTATTTAAACTAACTTACATGACTGTCTCAGAGTGGAGAAACAAATTTATCTTTGCATTTGGCTAAAGGGGGCATCATGCAGACTCATGATAAAGCAGTGTGTTGATGTTAATACAGATCAAACTCTGGGTGTGTGTCTTTGTTTTGGCCCTTGTTTCTGCACTCCCTTCAAATAAGCTGTAACATGCTGTACTTCTTTGCCTTTTTCCTCTCGTGTCATCTTGTGTTAACACGGCAGCGGCTTGCTGCAAAAAGGTTCTCTTCCATTACAGCAGAACTCGCACCTTTTTCACACCCACAGCTTAAGAGTGTTGCTTGCTCATCTCACATATTTTGTGCTCGGCTTTCATGACAGCTCATGGCAGAGCCGAGTAGGGTTGCACTTTAATGAGCTGATATTTAACCATGTAGTGGGATGCAAAGCAGTAATTGTGAGTAAGAGTAAAGCAGTGCATAGACCAAGAGAAAGAAACACTAGAAGATGCATGAAAGGGTCAATAAACGAAGGACAGCTGAGCAGAATCTTCAATGAGGCATTGTTAATGTTAAGTTTCATTACTGAAAGCCCAATAAAATTTAGCACCTCAACTTGCATAATAATTACACATTCATCAAATAAGGATATTTTCTCTAAATCCCATGCAATATATATATTGTTGCTGAATAAAACATAAATATTCCATTCATGTTTTTCCCAATAGAAAGAACGGAGAGAGAGCCGTGTTATTTAAAAGTAGACTCAGTCTAAGTGAGCCTATTGGGATGCAGCACACAATCGTCCAGCCACAAAACATTAGAAGGAAAAAATGTTGCCTGCAGGACTTGTAGAACAGCTATCAGGGTCTGGGTAGACTATAATACAACACATTTCTTGCACCAACTGTGCTTTTTATAAAATATTCCTTAAGTGAACATTCATTTAAATTTAAAATGTAAAATTTTAAGACTAATGTACCGTCTCCATAAAACTGTTAAATTTCTTTTACAAAATGACTAAATGACAATGCATTTCGTTCTATCAGATTTAATCTTTGTACCTTTTCAGGTGTAAAACTGTGTAAATCTACTCACCGGGTATGTGTCGTGCAAATGTGGGTTTAGCCCATTGTGTTCACACTGAGCAAGTAGGGAGGGGTTTCTTCTTGTTCTTTTTCTAGCCTTTACTCGTCTGCCACCTACAGTTGGAAGAGGCTTGGTGCGAAACGTTGACACAAATCTTGCTAATCCTGCTCCAGGCTTTTGTGTTTCATAGTCAATTCATAGTCAATATTGGTTCATTTTGAACAACCCAAAATCTTATTCACTGACCTAACATCGATCCAGAACATCTTTAGCCAAAAATTCAACCTGTGTGAAATACCTGTACTGAACAGTACAGATGAAGTTCTCCAGATTCCTTGTATTTCTTGCAAAATAATCAAGTGTGAATTATATATGTGTACAAACAAACACGTAAACAAGAATTAATGGCAAATCCATTGAGATTATAGTTTCATAAAGTGCATCCCACTGTTGTTTTTCACATCAAAATAATCAACATTATTAGAACATTATTACAACATTCTACCACAGTGTATGGTCACATGCGTTTGCTAAATTCAAAGTGTTTCCACACATTCAAAGTGTTTCCACACATGGGACTATAATGATGGACTGGTCAGTTTTTGCTGACATCAAATGTGTGTTGTCCACTGTGATGTACTTGGTTGTTTTTGCATTATAGTCAAATGATCCTATCGGGCCGCAATCCAATTGATATTTTCCAATGTCGATGATCAATTTAACTCATTTTGAAACAGTTTTTAATGGTATGGGTGAATTCGATTCAACTTGATTAACAACTTCTCTCAGACATTCATCTGGTTGGATTGCAGGTATAGAAATTGATGCATCAATTCATTGTTGCACCCCTAATTCCAATAAATAAAAAAACATAATGTCACATAACTCTGGAGGTTGGCACTTCCGTGAACTAAAAGGGAAGCTATCCAAATGTCACTAGCATCCAAACAAGTCCCAAGTGATTGGTCAAAGTTCGAACAGCTTTAACTTGCAATGTGCGTTCAATGGCCGCACGTTTTGTACATAGAGCCTAAAAATAGTAATAGAAATTTTTCTAAGCTACATGTGAATGCGAGAGTTTTGAACACGGAACCCTGCAACACGTGTTGACATGCGTTTACATGCACTTTTCATTTTGAACGTGCATCGCAGATCACGTTTGGAACATAGCTTAAGTGTGTTTTGAGTATTTAAGTATGCTGCAGTTTGTATGTTTTACATTTTGCAGTTCAATAATGAAACAATGCAGTGATGTTTCCCGTATGATATTATGATAGGACTAGTTGCCCTCACCAGGAGGATCAAGTCTCACCGTAATGTCTTGGTCAAACTGTGTTTCGGTCTCACATTTTATTTACTTTCACGTTACGTCTTTGAATGCAAAAACCTTTGTAGTTTCGGCCCATCTATATGATAATACACAGCATAATAACTTGGATATTTTCTTTGTTGGCCCTCTGTGTGTTCCCCAGTGCAGTAACTGTTTTCCTTTCTATCTGTTTTACAGAAATCTGTCTGCTCACCAAGGGTAGACGAACAGCAAGTGTGCGTGCAGACACATACTGTCGACTCTTCTCCCTCTCCGTTGACCATTTTAATGAGGTGCTAGAAGAGTACCCCATGATGCGACGTGCTTTCGAAACAGTTGCCATTGATCGATTGGACCGCATCGGTAAGATCTACCTGTCCTAGACAACTCTCTTGCCTGTCACTGTGCGTTGTTTGGTCTGTCTCAGCATCTGTTTGCCCTCCTTCCTCATCAAAGCACTGTGTGTGCCATCTTGTGCTGCATGACCAGTATGCTACATTTTCTGCTTTTTTTTTTCCGTCAACTTTCGTCTCTTAGTCTTACATAACATTAAACACTTTTGTTATAACTAGCATTAATCTTCCTCAAAGATCCAAAGTATCCTTTTATGGTTGGATTAATTGAAAGGCAGTGCATGTCGCTGTCCGGGAGGGAGTCAGGTCGCCCCCCCTGTTGGATTGGTGTTGACCCCCCCGCTGGAAGCCAACGAGTTTATGGAAGCTAACCTCACATGCATGTCTGTCTGAACTTCTTTCCACTCATCTGCACTCCTGGGTATGAGCAGCACCCCGCCTAATCTAAGATTTGGGAAACCCAACACAAACACCATGAAGATGAAAAAAACAAGGGCCGTGGAATGTTACTTTTATTTCTCAACAGATATTTATGATAAATGTGCAACTCAATCATCACGGATTAGAGGTAAAATAAGTATATGCACACATTAAGCCTTCAATAAAACTCTATTTAAATAGTTCTCTTTTGGACAACATTCAATTTAGAACAACATCCAGCAGCAATCCAGAAATTGCTAAACCAAAACTTTGAATAGTTGATGTTACAGACAGGATATCTTGTGCAATCTGGTATCATAGGAAGGAAATGACGACATTACCCCTGATTTTCTGTAACTTCATTAGTTTCTCCCAGAACTCCTCAAATATGGCGTCCTTATTCAGTTTCTACCTGGATAATATAATTTAAAGCTCATAAATGCCAAAGCTTATTTTCTCTAGATTATAAGAAATGTTTTTTTCTCCTGATGTAACATTAAATGATTTGTTAATTAGAAATGATGCAGGTTTCCTTTAGGACTTCATATTAACACAGAAACGTGAACATTTCCTTTTCAAAAGATTTTTTTTTTCTGTTTAGATACTGTAATTAAAGTACGGTAAATGTTTGCTAGTAAGCTTTTTAAATAAAAGCTGTAAGATGTCAGACAGATAATTATCTGACAAAATGTATTAAACTCAGGCTAATTTTATTTAAATGTAATTAAATAAATGGCATATTTCTACATTATTTACTTACTTTACATTACTTATTCAGTGCCAAAACTCACTCATGTGGCAATATGATGTTTTAATCTATTTAAATGTATTTTACAGCTTTGATATAAGTTATTTACTCATTGTGTCAAAAATGTAGGATATTTCTTCTTTTTTCTTAGGAATGATTTGTAGTTTCTGGCTGATATTAACCTAATCCACGTAACTGAATACTTCTAAATAATTTCACTTTTCTAATTGTATTTATATCTGGTTACAGCTTTGGATAAAAGTTCTTTATTTTTAGAATTATATATAATAGTATATATTTCATCGATGTAAAATGCATTAAAAGCTACAGTTTCAGAATCAGCACAATCTTAGTGTGCCAGTGTTCTACATCCTAAAAGTACTTAATAGTAGCTTCTACAATCATGTGCAAAGATTAGTATCTCATCATGTGTTGTTAAGTACAGATATTTTTTCTTTCCAACTGAAGTGGGTCAAAGTATTAGACAAATATAATCAAAGACAAACAAATAAAAACATTTTGAACACTTTTTACACTTTAACACAATTAAATTATAAATTACAATTTAAAAATACATCAATTATACAATCAATTAAATTAAAAAAGAAGACTGCTTGAATTTTATTTTATTGTTATTATTGTTATTTATTTATTTTTAATTGAACCTTTCCCCTTTTGTTTGACAAAATACAAACCAAAAGCATTTTTAGTCATGATTTATGCCTAGTTTACACCATATTACCGCTATACTTTGTAGTCATTGTTCTACACTTAAATTCTAAAAGAGTATTTGACTTGAAAATTAAAGGCCATCTGCTTACCTGACAATAGTTTCGACTTTTGTGCTGAAAGATAACTTGCAAAAGTTTGCACATAGTATTTTGTTTTGAAAATTCTGTCTTCTGTAAGTTGATGAAGTAGCAAATTCGAGCTGTAGATAGTAATGCAGCAGCACATAAACCAGAGTTTTGAAATTCTGAGTGTCCGGCGTATTTGCCAAATATTTAGACCCACAATGAACAAGTTGTTATTATTATGTCTTAAAGAAGGAGTTACTAGACCCCTTTGCACAAGACTGTAGATCACATCTGCTTCTGCTTTTTCATGTTTTCCTTTTGTGTCTCTCTATTTCTGTGTATTATTTTTGCTTCAGATAGTTGTACCAAGGCTTGCCAACTCTTTAAGCGACCTGACTCAAAATTGAAATGTTCCACTATCCTGTATGTGATATACATAGACATTTTTACTTTAAGTGAAGGGTATAGTGTTGCTTGAACTTAGAGCTGCTTTGCTTAACCATAACCCTTTTAATATCTGAAAATGTTTATTTAAGAAAAAAAAAACAGATATTAAATGAGTTGCATTAGAATTCCTACAAAAACATAACACGTACATTTTAGCAAAGCATAACTTCTTTAAAAAAGTTAATGAAACATTAAAAATGCTTCATTTAAGACATTCTCCCCTTTTAGGATTTTCTTACGTTTTATCTTACATAAACCTGCTCGCTATTATGCCATCCTATGGTATATTTGGCTTACTACAAATTACATTGTTATGTTTGAATATTTATTACATCATGTTTTAGACCTATTCTATTTTTTTTACAAAAGCAAGACTGAAAATACATTTTTGTGTTTTCTCTTAGCAACAAACAGTAGGCCCTTCGATATCCACAGCTCAATTTTACATCAATAAAATCAAAGAAGCCATCTGGGTCAGTTTATGACAACATGTTTATATTAAAAAAGAAACAAAGTGGACTCTGATATCTGACTAGCATGTCTACCAGACTAGCATAAAAGGGGTTTGTCTCATACGATGGAAGATATTCTGTCATGATCCGTGCTGGTTGTATCGTTTTTTTTTACATTTGGACTGCATTTGCTCACATGCTTGTCTTGCTCTGAAAGGGAAAGAAAAAAATAATCGTGTTTTGAAAACATGAAAGTGTTGCACATTTGACATTATCTTTTATCTATCTAAAAATTATTTGACCAGGAGTCCGTCTTGAGACGAGCTCATCTCGTTTTCAAGAGTGCCCTGGCCGACGAGTAGGCACCAGGTAAACACTTTATTCCAATTCAAATGTTCGAACAGCGGTAAACTGACCTGTTGAGGCTTGCAAAATGAATTCAGTCTCAAGTTCATCCCCAGCAGTTTGAGTTGTTGCAAGAGGTCATATTACCTGTTTAATTTCTGCATCAGTGACATTACTCAAGTCACCTGCCTTAGGCCTTCACATAATTTAAGTTTTAAAAACAATGTTAGATCAAGAAAAAAAAGACATTTAGTGCTGCATGCCATCTATTCTTCAGGTTTCACTGAATAATCAGATGGATTATGAGCACATTCATTTTTATTTGTGTAACTGTAATGTAGTATTGATTTGTAACCCTTTTCTCAAAGTCTGTTCACAACGTAATTCATTCATAATTGCAAATTAGTAAAAACTTTACTAATGCAACACCACATCTGTTTTTGTTTTAGCTCACATTTCATTATTAATTCATGTTTTCATGAGTTAATAGAATGTTCTTGGTTGAGGGATATAAAATATAAATCCTACCTTGTTGGGGGAAAAAAAACCTAAACAGAAACTAATCAGAAGAAAATCAAATCACACAGAGGTTCTTTTTTATACATCTTTGTTTCTTGCAGACAGTTATTCTTTTGATTATTAAAATTTGCTATAACTCAGAGGATAAAACAAAATGTGTTGCCATTTTTAAAGCTTTGTTGTTTTTATAAAAGATAATATTTGGGGGAAAAGAAGAATGTATAATTGTTCTGTAAAGTTTTGGATGCATCTGGTCTTGTACTTCATTCTTTAAGTGTTCCAGCCGTCATTGTTTCCGTGGTTGTTTCTTATTGTGTAAATGTTTTGTGTCGCAATATATATTTTTGTGTGGTTGCAATGTGGCTTTATCTGTTGAAATTTCCTTTTAAGACTTACAATTTTAAGAAATAATACTTTGAGCCTTTGTAGAGATCTGTACTGTCATTCCTTGTAGTTTGGGTTTGAAAATGTTGAAAATTGCAAGGCACGGTGGTGGAAGGATGAAGGTTAGGCATGTTTTTCCACCTCGGCAGCTAACAGAAGCTGATCAGAAATTGCCTTGGGTATCAAAGTATTATGTAAACAAATGTAAGAGCATCTGTCTCACGCCTACAATGCAAACTGAGCCTTATATTAGTTCTTTATTTTGGTGTACTTTCAGTTGCAGCCATATAACTTAGACTCTAGAGTTTAATTGTGAAAGTTACAGCTTATAATTGAATGCATGATTTTTTTGTGAGGTATCTCTGCTAAAAGGAAGGGAAGGGAAAAAACATCACCAGACAATTTGCTTCTAAATTGATTTGAATGTGTATCTTCTCTGTTTTTCAGTTATTACTTAATGATTATTAATTTTTTACACAATAGTGTGAACAAAACAGAGGTCAAAGATGAAATGCAAGAGCAGGCTCGACAATGCAGAAGACACATGCAGCTTTTTTTGCAACTAAAAGATGTCATTTGAGTCCCATAAGCTCCAAGTTGCTATTTATTCAATTTCAGATTCTAAATTGGGTTTACTGCTTTTATTTTGTGAAACATATAGATTCTGACTTAGAAATGAGTGCATGTCTGGTTGAAATTCTGTGCCTGTCTTGATTCTGTACAAGAACCCTCCAATGCTGCCAGCAGAAGAAGCATTATCTTTTTTTAAAACCAAATGTGTTTTCCTTCCAACTTCCAGTGTTTGACCCTGTCACGTTTAACATTGCAATGTAAGAACGACTGTAAGTTCATGGTAGTCTAGTTGAAATGTTCTAGCTTGTTAAACCCCAGCCTTTTAGTGACTGTTTCAGCCAAAAATAATTCACACAAAAAAAAATTCACATCAAACAGAGCTTGATTCTGAGTGATGAAAAATGCAGCAAAACTTGACAATTTGTCTCCAAAGGCAACAATGGCAAAAGCTTTTCTAACACTTGAATGCAGCATTTACTGGAAGCCTTGAGGGGAGCACGTGACACTAAATGGTAAACTGTGGAGAAATTTCCTGCCCTCAAGGACGAGGCTTAATGATTGATTGACTGTGGCTAAAGCCTTCAGCGCACTAAAAGTCCACTCTATCTTCTCTACTGACGACACTTCACAGGCTGTCAATACACAAGGTCAACATTAATTAAAGGAATTGTGTCCTCTAAAGACAGTCAGACATGGTCACTCAAAGTAAACTTGGTAAACAGATCTTTATTTTTAGCATAATATGGCAGTTCTTTTAATAAAACAGCTTTAAGACATGTTTTATGTGTTTAACACCTCTTAACATTTTAACACAATTTTGCCCGCAAACACACACAAGTGTTTCCTGTAGAAAAAGCCATGTGTCTTGCCTTTGTTGGTATGGCCCCTACAGTATAAAAAAGCGGAGCAAGATTTTTTGTACCATAACTGTTGTTCCTTCAGAAAGCAGTTTAAGCCTTAGTCACAACTGCCCCTATGGGTGTATACAGACTGTCTGCAGGTGAAAATGGGCGAAACTGTAAGACTCAGACTCGTCATATAAATATTTTTTACCCCCCAATCCTGGGCACTGCTCAAGGATCCCATTTGTATTGTTCAAGTGATAAGTTGACAAAGTAGACAATCAGAGCGTAGTTTGTGTAAGCATCCTACAGGCAACTGCAAATCCTGTGCATACCACACACACGACAATGGTACTTGCATTTTCATGATGTCCCTTAAAGTTCAAAGGAAGCTTTAAGGGAATTGCAAGACACACTTATACTCCCCTTAAGAGGCAGCCGCTCCTGTCTATGACCCTCCACGGACCCAGACAACTCAAAAACACACTGCACATGTATGAGCAAACTCCCTGGATAGGTGCATGTGACTAAGGCTTTACTTACTGTATTAACTAAACTGATAAACATTTAATAAAATTGTTCTATTTCTTAAAACTAAGCTAATTCTTAGAATAACTTTTTTATCACAGTAGGTATGCCATCAACTTTACGTTCACATGATTAGCAGTTCTAGATTTTCTCATCAAAACGATCAATAAAGTTTTTATTTTTTTATTGTTTAGTTTGTTATTTAGCAGGTGATGGATTTATGCGACCTTACATTACAAAAAAGACAGTCCAAATGTTTTCTGTTTTCATTAATTAAGATGGCAATAATATTAGCTAACTCCACCACCCACGATAACCGTATTAATAAACAGGAACTTGAATTGTTCATTATTTAAAATTGAACAGTGAGTAAAGATAAGTACATTCATTTTCTCTGTTGATCTGATCTCTTACTTTGTCTCACAAGCTAGTTTGAAACTATTTACACCAACTAAAATAGGATTTCTTTACTTTGTTATAAACGTGACTTGTCTTAGTTGAGTTGTGACTGTGACTGTGTTTTCATTTTCCTTCTTAGACCTCCGACTTTTAGTGTTTCATGTCTAGGAAATGTTTTGTCGATAAAGTTCAACTATCCTCTTCTGTGTTTGGACATCAGCACCTTCACAGTCTATGCTATCATGTCACACCTCAAGCAATCTTTGTCTTCTTTTGTCTCCTTCACTCTTCTCAATCTGTGTACTTCCCATTTTTGTGTTCATTCAATGTTTGTATTTGCTTAATATATACTTAATGATAGTCCTAAGGCTGTCTAAAAGGATGCAGTTAGTAAGAGTAAACATCCTGGAATTAATTCATCAGGCCCATTGAAGGTGACGCCTTTGCAAAGCCAATGAAGACTTCAAAAGTTGTACTCATTTATTTGAACTTACAAGCTGCATCGTTTTGGCTCTTAGGTTTCCTTTTCCTGTGTAGTTTAACCAAAGATGGCCACAGATGTATGTATTTATCTTTCCTGATTAAATCCCAACAGGGAAGAAGAACTCCCTGCTGCTGCAGAAGTTCCAGAAGGATCTGAACGCAGGCGTTTTCAACACACAGGAGAACGAGATCTTGAAGCAGATTATCCGTCAGGACAGGGAAATGGTGATGATGGTGGACCGCAAGCAGTCGGTCACCGGGATGAACTCGACACCAATGTCTGGAAACTCGATCATTAACTCACCAGCCCAGCCACCCTACGCCACTGCCTTTGGTACCACCCAGCTTCAGCAGTCCTCTGCATCCATGACCTACAGTGCTTCGGCTATTGCCAATGCCTCTGTCGCCCGCATGCTGCCACCAGGTGCTGCTGCTGCAGTACAAGGGATTTACCAAGCTCCTAGTGTTTCCCATGGCAGCATGAATTCTTCCTTAGCCAACCCACAGACACCGTTGCAGCAGCCGGGAGCAGTCATGTCACCATGCTCCTTTACAGCTGCCATGTGCAGTCCACCAGTGCAGACCCCTTTGGCTAGCAGGAGCTTCCAGTATGGCTCACCCACAGCCTCCCAGCTGTCTCTAATCCAGCAGCCGCTTGCCCAACCAGCTCTATCCTCACAGCCACAGCTTGGTCCACAACCTGCTGCTGCAGGATCACCTCAACAGCAGCAGCAGCAGGTCCCGTCACCTCAGCGGGGGGACATCCACAAGAGCACACAGGCTCTTCAGTCCGGAAGCCTGAGTCGAGACATCCGACACTTATCGGCCTCCCAACCATCACTGCCACATGACACGTCTCTGGGGCCCAGAGCCCATCCAGCCTCTGGAGACTCTCTGGCCTCCATAGTGCCACCAACAGCGGCAGCCATCCAGGGAATAAATCTACAAAGTGGCATCCGCACTACGGTGCCCCAGCGGGTCAATTTGTTCCGCCAGATGTCTTCAGGAGCCTTGCCGCCTGTGCGTTCAGCTGCAGCGGCAGCAGCAGTGGCAGCAGCCTCATCGTCCTCAGCCCAACACAGGGAATCCCCTGGATCTAGGAGAGATTCTGTCCTGAGCAGTACAGAGACTGAGCAAGACAAAATGCGATTTTCATCAAATTTATGATCTCATATTTCTCACCCATCTCCTTTTTTTTTACTTTAACACATTTTCAATTAATTTACCTTTTTGAAATAGAACAAAAAAGGAAAAAAAATGATGAATTCCTGCATTTTATCTCTATCCAATTTTTTGCTTAACTAACCTCATAGATCTCCTGTATATATAATCCCTTGTATTATATTTTAGACAATTTTCTTCCCTGAACTTAAGAATGTATAGTATAATGATACATCTCTCTGTCTCTCTGTCTGTTTGAATGAGTGTGTGTGTGGGCGTATGTGTATATCAATCAAATTAAAACTACAATATTGACAATGGCAATTTAAAACTGTAGTATAAACTCAAGTCTTCCTTTCTGAAAAAAAATGAAAAATTTCATTATACGAACATTTAATTTTAATTCATTTTCTTTCTGATTTTTCAACTGGATGCATTTTGAATTTTTTTAAGTGTTTTTTTTTAACTGAATGAACTGTCTTCTCCTATCAAGCAGCTTTAGACACCACTGTGGAAATATAAATGCAAGTAACTATTACAGAAAAGGAAAAACAAAATAAAAAAGCACATACTGATGAAACAATTCTCATATTAATAAACTAAGGACATTTCAGAATCAGCATAAATACCATAAAAAAAGTGTTACGCTGTTTTCAGTGAGAAAAGAGAGTCTTCGGAGCCACTAGATCACCACAAAAGCTCACATTTAAACCATGATAGTGTTATGGGTCCAAAGGGAATAGATAATGGAACTGCTGCTTTCTATGTTTATTTTTTAAAGGAAGGTGGAGTGTGGAGATGGATGCTGTTGTTTTCCATATTTTCAGTTTAGATGACTGAGATGTTATGTAATGTTGCTTAAAAGTTCTGTGTATATTTATATTTATAAACTAAAGATTATCACCATTATGCAATAGACTGTGACATAAAGATTACTTATATGTGTGCTGTAAATAGTTTTGTAGATCTAGACTTTGCAGATACTGTGTTGTGCATTCTCTATCATAACAATGTCTTACTTTTATCAGGAACCTGGATATCATCTATATTGCGGCAGAAATTAGGGGACAAAAAATGTATGTTTTATAGGAGATGAACCTTAATGCAATAGCTAGCACTACTTGATGCTAAAACATACCTGATTGAAAGCCATTCATAGCCATTTCTAAACAAGGTTTTCGTGATATTCAGTTTTTCCGTTTAAGCTTATCACTTGTGGACAAGATCATTCTGTTAAATGTAAACACTTCTTCTTTTGCCTCATGTCCCAAAGCTGCTGAAAACCATATCATTAGTATTTCACAGAGTCGATGCTGCGTTAGATGTAGGGGTGGACTGTATTTTCTCTAAATGCTTACAAAAACCTCAATTTAACCTTCATTTTTGGTTAAGTCCATGCTGTCTTCTCATTATTGATGTGGCTACTACCAGAAAAGCATCGTCATGTATGTTTTCACATAAAAATGCCAGGTATTAAGTTGATTGTTTTCACCAGGTGGCATTTCTGTGCTGCCCTTTATGAGAACGAAAGGAAATGCTGGTTTGCATTAAGGTTTCTGTCTCTTTTATGATTATCTTGTGGGCTTAGGTACTCTTAACTGACCTGGGCATTAGGATGGTAAACGTAAGGAGCAAAAATACTGTGACTATCAAAAGGATAGGGGGAAACCAAATTCTAAATGTTCAAAATATTATGTATTGAGTCATCTTAAACAAGCTATGGCTTACAGGTTTTTTTTCTGTACCTATAGAGTAGGTTGTAAAGTTGTGCTCAAGGCCTTACTGCACTCCTCGTAATCCAATGGGACTAAAATTTCAGTCATTCACAACTTCTATATGGAGTCACATTTTTTGTGGTACCATGCAGCCCTTCAGTTCACAGTCACTAAGCCCCTTAGAGATCCTACTTTACAAAAGATGTACAAGTCTTTACCACAGATCGTGTCGATAGCGTACCAATACCGTCCACCCACCAGTTTCATGAAAAGCATGCACTGTCACAAATACTTAGAAAGATACTATCTCAAAATGTTGACGTTAAATGTACTGTTAGATTCTTGTTTTGTTCATTGTTTGTCTGCTTAGAAGTTATCTCTGTGTGAACAGAAGCATTGACTTTTTACATGAACATCCTAAAGTATTTGTGCCTAAACTATCGCCATGTTCCATCCTTTGTTGAGAGTGTCAGCTCAGTGCATTCAAGGGTCATTTCTGCACACAGCTGCACATACTTTCTTACTATACTCTGTGTTCTATGTCTCAATGTTTTTATACAAGAAAGGAGTTAGTAACGAGTATGGCCAATTGTACAAGTTAATCCGATTGGTAACTTATGATGGGGACTTCCGTGGGAAGTTTTCACTCAGTCAGGTTATAAAATGTCATAAGGTCATGTAGTTTAAAAAAAAAAAAGTGCAATCTTTAGACTTGCAGTAATATCACGTTCAATGAGACATTGTACAAATTTGGAGCACCTTTATACATGTCTTTGTAGCTAGTCATTGATGTTACGGTTGAACTCTGATGTGTGGAAAGAAACTGGCCAAAGCAAAACATTCTAAGTCATTGTCTTTGTTTTAAATTGCACTTTCTGACTTACTAATGAAAAGCTAGATAATTCTTTCAGTAGGAAAGGGAGCAATACATACCAGGGGATTTTATTCTACCCTGATCTTGATTAAGGTCCTAATGAGGAAGAGATGTTCTATTTACGAGCGAGAGTACTTAATTGTGAATATGCCATAGCGTATAAGAAAAAGTGCACAGTCAAGATGGATTGCAGCACTGTTGGTTTGTGCTGTTCTTGATACTTGCCTTTGGAGAGGGAACGCGTCCCAACTATGTGCTTTGTTTTTCACTGTCCCAACTGCAACTAACATACTGGAATGGGCATTAAAGGTCATCTATGGCTTAAATTTATGAGCTTACACATTATCAGTTTGACAACTGTCAACATATCAGCACATACATTTCTTTCTTTCCCTTTCTTTTTTTGTTTTGATGGATTCGAGTGAACAAGCAGAATGTTTATTTAGCTTGAATGATCAGATGTTTCTCATGTTTACTCATGATATGCAGAGTGGATAGTGGGGTGGGAGTGACCATGAGATGTTTGTTACCCTCAACCTTACATCACTATTGTTTGGCTCATTCATCTAATCCAAGGCTTAGAGAAACGAACTTTCAGTTGGTTACTTAATATGAAAGAATGAAAGGTAAATGTAAACTTTCTTACAATAATATGCAGACAAACAATGTTTGTCAAAAACTCTTTTTTGATTTTTTTTCTTTGTAAATAATAAACCTTGAAAAGATAGAAAATAAAAGACATATTGTCATTTAAAAGGAGTGTGTATGATTCTGTTGTTTCGCAGAGGACGGTGTCGGGTTTATTATTTACAATTTGCTGAGTTGAACCAGTGATGCTTAACCCTTGTGCTATTCTATGACCCCATCCTTACATTGACGTGTTCTCCCTACCATGACCAAGATTGATAAAGGTGGAGAGAATTTCATGTAATCCATGGACACCAGTGAAGATCACAAATCATTGAAGAAAAAAGGTTCAGCGCACTGTCTAGTGGGTCTAGATGACCCAACTCCCAATGTTAAAGTGCCTAGGATAGCACAAGGGATAAAGGAGAAGTATCTCACAGTAGTCGCAAGCAAGAAGCAAGAAAATTATGCAGGAAATTTAAATCAGAAGGATAATTTTTGGCATGTACCATAGACTACAGTATACATTTCCTTTGATGTTTGGTACAAACAGAGTTTAAAAAAGATTTATACAAATGCAAGTCAGCATGTGTCTGTCACAAAAAAAAATGTCATTGAAGTTAGAATGGAAACACAAAAGGGTATAGAAACATTTTTTGCATAGCTCATCTAAGATGTTTCCTAATAAGGGTTTAACACATAGCTTCATCTCCCATCCAGCAATTGTTCAACTTCTCTTTAATTGTAGAGATTGCTTCAATTAATCGGTTGAATAAGAACCCTGATTAACATGCTTAAATGCTGGTAATGGAACCATAATCAACAAAAGACAAAGAAAGACTCACTGTCATGATAGTGTTTTTGACATTTTGTGTCATGAAATTATTGTAAATTCAGGCTAAATAAAAAATTATAAATGCATTGCTCTACATTTCATTTTTGATCAATTGTAAAAGCATTCCCAGTGGTCTTTTATTTATGATCATTTTTTTAGTCAAAATAACATGTAAAAATTAGAAATTTACCTCTGAGTAGTGAGTGGAACTGTTGGTGGGGAGTAAGCCTGCACTCATTTCCCATCATCTATTTGTTTGCATTCTCTTCTGCTTATTTGCAGAAAAAAAGACTATATAGATATATTTAGTTTAACTTTGAAAGTAAAAAATGTTTTATAGGCTCAGAAGAATTTTAACTTTATGTTTTCTGATAAATGACATGGCAGTCATGTGAGTAACAGGATACACATTAATGATTCATGAACAATGTCAGCCTGCAATGGCTTTTTCAATGAGACATAAAAGCAGCCAAGGGACATAGCGACCAATGACAGATATTTTATGTGTAATACACCTGCATAGAAAGATTCAAGCATGCAAACTACAGAAACACACTAATTATTTTGGCTCTGGTTTATGTTTACATGAGAGAGCTCTTGCAGTGTTTTGCTATTAATTAAAAATTTGACCTTTATAATTTTTGTTTCTCTGTGGCGTGAAAACTCAAATTTGCTGTGTTACAATATTGTGTAACCTGTAATCTAACTATTTACTGCATTTCAATAGTGGAGTTCCTATTTACTTGAGGACTTTGGATAACATGAGCAGCACAACATGTGAAAAGGTGATTGGGAGAAATTCCCTCCTTTATCTGAACTTAAGCTGTGCTGAGGAGGATTTTTGTGGATGTCACAGTTTTTTCTGTAATGGACACTGCTCAAATGTGAGGGTTCTCATAAGCAGCTTTCATCGTGACACTGCTGGCTAGCTGGAGTACATGAGTGACTAACCCTATTGCTGTGTGGCTCACATATGACCTTATGTTCTAAGCATTTAAGTGATGAGCAGATCATATGACAAGGAAGGCTGTTCCCCTCTAAAAGCAAGTTTTAGTTTCATAATGGTAAATGGCATATACGTGTATGAATTGCGTAAACTTGTGTAGCACTTTTCTACCTTGTCTACCTTCCTCGAAGACCCAAAGTACTTTACAGTCACAGTCCCATTCACACACACGATGGCGACTCTGCTGTCGAACATCGTGCCATCCTTCCACCAGAGGCACGGTGGAGTTTAGCGTCTTTCCCTAGGACACTTCAACATACAGCATGAGCCAACCAGCAATCTACCGATCGGAGGTCAACCACCCCACCACTGCTCCACAGCAGCCCATGTTTAACTATTATACTTTTATTTTGTGATTTTATTTTTGTATTGACAACTACCACTAGCTGTGGTCTTTACCATTCGCTCTCCGCCAATACAAAAAGTTTATCTAAAAAAGCTCTCTGCATTGTGTTATCTCTGCATTGTACAGGCACTCATGCTTTATATATAATTTTGTTTCTTTGAAACATATTTAATTAACAACTCAACTGGGTTAAAAAAAAACTGACTAAAATCCATCCGTCCATCTTCAGAACAGCTGAATCCTTTTCAGGGTAAAAGGCCTGCTGGAGCCAGGCCAGCTACTGTTGAGTGAGGGCTGAATACACCCTGAAAAGGTCGCCCGTCTGTTGCAGGGCCACACGCATTCACACCAAGGGACAGTTTAAAACAACCAATTGACCTATGAAGCATGTTTTTGGACTGTGGGAGGAAGCCAGAGTGCCCGGAGAAAACCTACACATGCACGGGGAGAACATGCAAACTCCACAAAGAAAGGTCCCAACTTGCAAGATAGGAGAGCCAATTGCTAAATTATGACAGCCTAATGATATTACCAAGGTAATGTACAAAGTCAGTTTGTTCTGCTGCAGTTCTACATACAAATAAACTGTAAACTGGCCCTCAGGAGTGAACAGATGATTTGGGACAAAGTGTCGACCCATCCATCAAAAACCCTCTTTCATCAGTCAAAGAAACAGCAGAGGTTCTTGACAGATTGACCTGAACTTCTGTCATGAAAGGATGGTGTGGGAGACGGGGCTTGATGGCAGGAATTTAAAAACGTTAATGAATGAACTTAAACATGAACTAATAACAACACTAGACAAAAGCAAAAAGAATGATGGAAGCAGCTGCATCACATTTATGATAATAAGGAGGGGCAGGTGAAGTTCCATGGAGTAGGGAAGGCCATGAGAGACAGATATTCAAGACAACAGAAATAGATTATGGAAGATATTCAGAGAAATTTCCACCAAATACCTTTGACTTTTTGAAGGAAAAAGCAGATCAAGAAAGCTTTTTAGCATAAAATTTAAAATCTAGTTTGTCAAGTTAAAAATGTGAGGTAATCACCAGCATTATTATTCTGTCTATTTATTTAGGAAAACTTGCTTTGCAGAGAGTACCGGTAGCAGGCTGTTGTTTCCCGCAGGGAGAATTACGTCATCATGTCAGGAATCGTCTTCAGAGAGAAAACAGCAGGAAAACCGGCTCAATACTGTCAGTCTCCACAAACAGAAAAGTCAATCAAGATTAGATCAGTCAGGTGTCTATCTGCCCTGCATGGCAGGTAGATTTACAATAGCAGCCAGCCACACAGAAAGCCTCGTTTTTTTTTAATCAACAAGAACTCTAAGCCCACTTCCCACTTATTCCACACATTTTTTTTCCAGGTTTTTCCTTTAGATTTGATTAGAAATCTTATCTATGCACAACAGGGATGAAACCTGTTTGGCTGCAATGCACATTTTAAGTTATTTCCTACATGGGTGTCCCTTAAGTTTAAAAAATTCAAAAAGCAAGAGAGAAATTGGGTAACTTCATAAAGCTAAATAATGACATTACATTAATAATATGTAAAAAGCAATGCATTTTTTTGATTGATTATTAATTGATTTATTAAAAGCAATTTCATAATAAAAAAAGGAAAAGACAATAAAATAAAAATACACGGATACATTGAACCTATTTAAGGCATTAATTCATGAATTTACTAGAATATAAAAGAAAATGATGCCATCTACTTGATATTATGATTACTTCTGTAATAAATAAAAATATTTGCACTGTTTCATACAGTTCACACATTACATTGAACCAATTAAATATTTCCAAATAGATTTCAATTGAAAGTTAGCTGCCCTTGTATATAAAAGGCATTGCATTGCTTTTTGCTATCTGTGGCAGTAAAAAAATCTAAGGCAACGTTAAATATTTTCAGTACAAATTCTTTATGCATTTCTTTGTTTTTTAATTTCCGGTATGTCCACATTTGCAGTGGGCACGTTAACCTTTCCAAAGAGCCGTCTTAGCATATAACGCTTAACCACAAACATCACTGCTGCACTTCTGAGACTGACCTTATGGTAGAGCACAGAGGCTTCCTGTTATCTTGTAAATCAGGTGTACACAAACCCACACAAAAAAAACAAAAACAACAGAAACACGCTCACCATTTAATTTTACAGCTGGAGCAAAATCCTGACCATTATCCTAATGTCTTGTGAATGCGCAGCTTACCTAAGAGGCTAATAAAAAAGGATAGCAAAGAACTGGAAGCAGTGAGGCACAATTACAGTTAATGTATTTTAGACCCTGCAAGGAGGCCTTCAACAATCAAAGGTTTATTGAATAACTCTCAAAGTCATCTCTTTCATGCAACACATCTTTCCATCACTCACACCCGGAGGAAGTCTTTGCTCTGAAGCCCATTCATGCATCCCCATTATTCTCCCTTCATTTCCCCAACGACCCCAAATCTGTGGCTAGTGCCAAATTATGGAAAAGTAGTTTGTAAGTGTGCAGCATTATTCAGATGGCCTGACTTTAAACAAGTCCCATCATAAGGGACAAAAGAATTGCCTCAACATTTGTTCTAAAAAGAAAATATTTGGGTTTGACTTTTGGCCATTTTTTTTTATTTCTGCCAAACAGAACTAGAACAATGCTTAATTTCCTCAAGCAAAACTTTGATTGTGACCATGTAACAATGTCTATGATCATAGTGGAAAAAAACAGAAAAGCCAAAAGTTGGCATCAATCTGATTTAACCTCTGTCTAGACTGTTTTTCTAACTGTAGCCAGAATTATATTGAAAATAATAAATAAAAGAGCTAAATTTACCGCGGAAATTGACTGGGGGACTTTGAGCAGCAAGTACATTTAAAGAAATCCTCTCATCAAAGGTGATTGTTAGAATCAGTTTGTAGCAAATAGTAAACACACTAAACTGCTGTAACTACGAATAATTTTGTTCTGAAATTTATTATAAATGCCAAAAAAAATCTTCATTCTACAAGAGGTAGAGCTTCTCCAATCATTGGATTATTTTATGACCGCATGTAGAACATCCAATAACCCAGTAGGACCTTTAAAAACCTTACAGTTAATCGTGACCAAAAAGCCTTAAATTATTGTTATACCAGAAATGCCAGCTGTAATATGAACAACCAAAAGAACAAAGATAAAGCCTAACCTGCTGATCCGTGGGTCAAGGCTTTGTACATTGCAATAATCGCTGACAAATATCTACTAAACGGAAATCTCATGATTACCTGAGTAATCTGCAGGATTAAGAAATGCAAAAACATTTGACTTGCTGTACATGTACCAAAAACACAAGCGCATACATACCTTTGCAACCTTAGGACACAATGTAATCAGTTTGGTTTGCCTTTATTATGCCCAACTGAGAAGGATTATTAAGATTTACAAAAAAAAAAAAAAAAGAAAGAAAACACAATTGTTAAATTTGTGTTCCATACGTGACCTTAAACTGATGTAAAAAAAAGAAAGACAAAAGCTTTTAATTTTGTAAATCTTATGTTAAAATATTCCTAAAGGACAGCTATTTTTCCAGTTAAATACTTACTTGTTGAAAACACTGTTTCGCACACACATTCCAGCAAACACACACATTCCATTCTTTTTCTCTTGGCTGACACCACCCCATAAGATGTCTTTGACTGTTTTTTTGGTTTGGCTTAAAGGTTGATGGTACCAAGATAATGTCTCTTTGTCAATGTTAACAAAAAGAATATAGTTTGTCAATATTTTAACTTTGCATTATACATGTACATGTACATTTTACAAATTTGCAAATACATGCTGTGACAGAGCTAAAGTATGTCACTGTGTAGATTTCTAAAAAAAATGGGTTTTATTCTTGACAGCGCCAGTGGGTGCACAGACTGCTCAGCTGTAAAGTTCTATCATCCATTGCAATTCACTTTGTTCTGTTTTTGCAGTCACCTGGTGTGACGAAGTAGTGTCACAGGTTGCAGGACAGCGCCTGAACAACACCCTTAATTGTATGTTTTGTCTCTTTTCTCCCAGCCCAGCAACAATTTACAGTTACACCGGACACATGCACACACCCAGGCAAAGAGATCATTCATATTTCATATTTTGTTTAATTCTAAGGTTGCACATTTGATTTTAAACTGAATCTAACTCACCATCTAAGTTTCAATCCACAAACAGTCAAACCAGAGCATTGTACACATCAGCATACATATCCACAGGAAACAGGAAGTGAATTCACATGTCAGAATTGTTTTTCTTTTGCTTTGTTCCCCTTTCTGTCTAATTGATTTTATTTAGAACTTATATCTGTATTTCCATTGTTACTATCTTTTTTTTTGTTAAATATCTATATTTTTGGAGTTATGTTTAAGAATCCTCCAGGAATTTGTTTTGAGGAAGTGTCTGGTTAATTAACCTGTGGGAGGAGCTACGCCTTTATAATGGGGGAACGTTTCCCAGTTGAGGGAGAGCAGTCTTGGTTGCAGTGGTGGCAACAGGCACTCCCAGGATCAGTGGTTTGATACACTTGTTACAGATGAAATACATTTGAATGTTTTTGTTTCTTACTGTTTAGGTTTGAATTTGATTAGTAATTTGGTTGGTTTGGTGAAGGGGTGGAGCCAATTACCTACAAAACAAGACCTCTTTTCAAGATGGTGGATCTCATCTGACAAGAGAGGTAGGACAGGCAAAAGACAGGAAGAAAATTATATACAAAAAGAAAAAAACACTTTTAGATGCCTTAAATTTCAGGGTTTTCATGTATTAACTTTTAATATTTTTTTCCCCTTTAACCCTTGTGCTATCCTAGGCACTTTAACATTGGGAGTTGGGTCATCCAGACCTAAGTTTTAACTCAATTTTTACTTGCATGTTTTATTATAAACACCCTAACTAACTGTGGATCCTCTATGTTGTCCTTGGACAAGTGCATCTAGGCAATACAAGTTGTGTTTTTCTTTCAAAAAATGTTCTTTCATTGACATAAAAAAACATGTCCCAAAGAGGTTTGCTACTGAATGTCATGCTTCTGCAACCACTTTCTTTAGATGTCCTTTGCTAGACACATTTTGACTCAAACACCAGCCACAGCTGAAAGCTGTACCAAGGTTACCTTGGAAATAAAGTAAAACTAAGAATTGAATTACCCCATAAAATCACAAGTTGCCTGAATAAAATATTGAATTCAACAGTTAAAATGTTTAAAAAAAACAGTTAAAAAAATGGCAAACGCTGTCACGGAAATTAAAATGAGCTTATTACTACTTGCATAAATGCAGTTATTTATTCAGTCAAATATTAGTCTAACAGCGAGGAGTTTTTAATCAGCACTCTATAAGCAGTAGATGATAGTTATGATTACTGAAGTGTAATAAAATCTATAGAGCCTAGGCAGAATGATGAAGAGGAAGCTTAAAGGTGGATGAGACACACAGGGTGTGAACAAAGGGCAGTGTCTATAGCCTGCTGGTCTTCTGGTTTATTTACAGGATAAACTGCACCAACAACCTTCCGGTAGGTCAACCAGTGTTCCACTGAGGATGCCCTGGAGAGCTGGCCCTTCCTGGCATCTTTTCCTTCATTATTAATTCAATTTTAAAAATACTGCCTACTGTACACCGTCAACTGCTTAAATTTGCTCATCATTTTTAAAATACAATAACAGTTTGCAAGTTAAAATACATTGGTTTTGCTTTCACTATTGTTTTTGTCACTAAGGACATGATGTCCCGGCCTGTTTCTGTCTCCTGATTGACACCAGAAATTTTCGACAGCCTTAGATGATAATACTACAATAGTGATTATGTCATTAAAATGAGCTACTGTGTTAGTAGGTGGCAGGTGGGTGGTAATAGGGTCAGTAAAAACCAAACGGGGTAGGGTGGGGGTCGGGGGACCATGTTTGACTGGTCATTAATTTTACCTGCAGGAGATTTTCAGGTGGTTATGGTGTTATCAGACTCAGTGCACTGAATGGATGATATTTTTCTGTGATGCAATATTGGCTGCAAACACTACAAGCTTTGAGTGTTTGGATTTTTAGTTTCTACCTGAGCATCCAAAGTGGAGATTGGACTGGTTTTCTGAACTGAGGTTTTCTGGTCAAAGGTAGCATGTTGCAGGTAATTGAGAGAGGCTGGCTTTAGGTTATATACAAACAAACCCTTCACTTATCTTTTTAAGGACACAGATTTTTTTTTTTCATTTTGCCTAAAAACTGCGTAATCATAATTAAAAGTCCACCTGGAACGCTTTAAGGGACTTTAAGACAGATAAGTATTCAACGGAACACATGCTAATTTACAGGTGCAGGTCTTGTCTTAACTTGAATACCATAGGGATATTCTGTAAAAAATAAAGGACATTTATAAGATTAAACCCAATGATTTATTTTGTATTTTGGTTAGTACCATTGTCTCAAAGTATTCCCAATTTTTAAACATTAAACTAGAAAGCTTGTACATAACTTGTGCAAATCATAAACACAAAATGTCACAATGACTGTTTTTCGTGTGAATATCTACTTAATTTACACTGGAGTAGATCATTTTATGGGCTAGAGAGATAATTGTGTAGACAGTGACACACTACAGTCAAAATCACTAACAAATCCTACATGTAAGTCTTTGAGCAAATGGATACATATATTAATTGAATCCTGGGCAGGAACTGAAAATAGCATAACAAGGCTGTCAGTGTCACACAAACACTCTTTGCTGCAAAAGTGCATTCAGACTGATGTCATTACAGCAGAGTATCACAATGTCGCAGCTCAGATCAGGATGTAGGCACATGCAATCATTGCTGGCCGGCAGCAATATTCATGGCATTTATTGAGATAAGCTTAGATACCCTAAACCTGCAACAGCCCTAACCCAACTCCCTCAACACACAGCACTGCAGTCTTTGAACTGCTACTCAAAGGGACAGATTTACAATGTTATTATGAAGTATTGAATAATAACTAAAAAACTACTAGCAAAAGACATTTTATTAGACATCTGAAACTTGGTAGGTGTGTATTGGCAGCCACGCCTCTGTCCGTCTGCCCAATGGCAGCTGTGGCTACATCAGTAGCTTACCATCACCGAGAATGAATGAGGAGTGAATAAATAATGGACACATTGTAAACGCTTTGAGCAACTGGAAAAGCACAAAGAAAAATACAATCCAGGATTATTAATATTATTATAACTAATGAAGGAGATTAAATGTATAAAAACAAAAACAAATATTAGTAAAAATGTATTAATTTGCTGTTGTTTTGATATTACAGACTTTAAATTTGTTAAGAGTGCAGCAAGTATATAAGATTACGTAATTGCACATGATCACAACATTGAGTTAGATCATCAGTCTTTAAATTAAAACGTTGGCACGTTACTGCAGCTGTTGTGGGTAAATCTTTACAACTGAGGTAAAGAGCTGAAAAGCACAATTAATAACATTTAAATGGTGCTGGATTTTTTTTCGATCTGGAAATGACGTCCACATTATCTTTAGGCATGAATGAACGGTATCTTGTCTGACAAACCTCATATTTCTGATCAAAGGTGGGACTCATCCTGATCTGGAATGTATAATAGTGATGCACATGTTAAATGAACATTTACATGTCTTTTCTCCTGCCTCTACTAAATTAAAAGGGGTTTTGATAGAGCCAAAGTTTCAGAAACTGAATTTGAAACTGTAAGAATATTCTGTACTTTCAGGTAAGGATGCTCAAGTGTGGCTTTTTTTTACCACATCTATGAGCTTGTTTAGCTATAATGTAAGTAGCCGTTATATTAATTTACCTGCAAAACGAGCATAAGTTTGGAGTACGACTACTTGCGATTAAAGGTATACTGTGTTCAATCTTGTCAGTCGGAGGGCAAATATGTTTTAAAGTCCCCCCCCCCCCATTGATGTACTGTCCTGTTCACGCTCTAGACAACGTGGACATGTGACACCTAAAGCCTTCTGCCTGACAGTGAGTAATCCTTTCATCGTTAAATCTAGACAGATTAGAGCAAATCCCATACGAATTGAATATTTGTTGTTGTTTCCATAACCATATTAATGGTAATATTGTGATTCTCTCATCAGTTTCCTCTTCTATTTGTCGTCAGCACAGGAAGGGGAACAGATTGTGGAAATTGTGCAGTCATTTTACACAGCAAACAGGCAGGGAAGCACACAATGAAAAAAATAAATCTCCAGATTGATATCAGAGAGAACTACAGGGCAAGCTATGATGTAAAAAAAAAATATCCATGTGTACTTCAATGGATTAAGGAGAGTGACCTCTGCAAGCCTAGTCAATCTAAGCTGCAAAGTCCTGAACCGTCTGTTGGACAACATAAGCTGCTATTTGAACTTCCAACTAACTTGGTTTTTGTAGATTGTAGCTGTGTCAGCAGGCACAGAGATGTACACATAAGGAGTACTGTGTTCAGACAGTTTTCTTCTTTTTTTTTTTAAGACTGAAGAAATCTGTAGCAAAAGTGTCCTTCTGTCTCCAGAGGTCAGACCTCAAAAAGAGCTGCAGGAAAGCACTGCAGCAAAGGAACATAAAGTTACTCTCAGGAGGAGAGCAGCTGCTGAACAGAGCTACACCAACACACACAGTCATATTTTTCATACTTGCTTTGTAACATACAAACAAGTCTCTTTTTTATCTTAAATATATTCAACAAATATTTGAAGCATTCACTGGATTCCAACTTATGCTTTAAAAGTCTTCATTGATGGTCTCTGTTTCTTAAATCAGCAGATTAGGTTTACCCTCAGTGAGGTTCACATATTAAGTGGTTTTATCTACTTCTTAAATGGCAGATGTGTAATAAAATCCAGACTTAATCTGGATTTGAAGGTTGTAGTAATAAATCTTGTTTCTTTTCTTTTAAAAAAAATAAGTAATCCTTTGGGGGTTTTTTTTGTCAGCAGGAGATTTATTTGTCTTAACTCAAATGGATACTCTCGCTTTACAGATTCTTGCCTTTACAGAAAGGCAAAAATTATTGTGAATCATGGGTCAGTAAGACAGTCAACATGTATTATTTTTATTTTTATTTTTTCTTTGATAACAGCTAATTTCTAAAATACAAAAGTGGAAAGGCTTTAAGCTCAGAAGTATGAGCACAGTGTTCAAAAAACCATCTGTGTGACCTCATGTCACCCTGTTGTACCAGGACCTCGCCTTTGACAGAAGCCACACGATTATCAAATGGTTTCCGGTTAGAGTGAAAGAGCATGTGCAGATGTGGTGTGAAGTGGCCAACCAGACGTTTATAATCAGCCTGAAGTAATAATGGAGAAGGCGCACAGACTGACCATGTGGCTGTTACGCAGTCAGTCACGCCACATCAGCAAAGTCACATCATTAATGCAATTTGGAAATCCGTCTATAAAAAGGAGACCTGGAGTGTTAAAGCAACATGTCTAATAGTTCTTCTCACAGATGCATTAAGCTGAATTACTAATGCTGTATTCATGCACATACTTGGATGTGCATGTATATGTTACTGTCTGTCACAAAACACATAACAATATGCATACATATGGCTGTCTTCAAACTCAATATTAAATAGATTAAACCAATTTATTTTTAATTTTATATAACAAATAAATGAAGTAGAAATTGGAAAATGTGGTTGATTTAGAGACCTTTTGTCAATCAAAACCAGAACTGCTAAAAGCAAAAGAAAAATCGCACAGAGAAAAAAAATGAATTAAAGATTTTTTTGGATAAAGATTAGTGCCACAAGTTTTCAAAGTCCCGACAGTTTTTCTGAAATGACAGTTTTTATAATGATATGATTATAACATCAAATTCATTACAAAAAGACAGCTCTTTTGCCTTTATCTTGTCATGTATCTTTTATGTGGTAATTTTGGGTTGACACTCCTCAAATCCCAACACAGGAGGTAAGGAACCAATTAATACATTTCATTTCTAAATCTGAAGCCAAATGTTGCATTCCCCTAAATGACCACCAGAGACCGGATTCAGGAAAAAAATTGATTTAGCACCGACATCCATGTTAAAAAGTCCAATCTCACAGCAAAAATAAAAAGACGGCCTGTATATAAAATCTGTCTGTCCATGTGCGACAACTGTGTGAGTAAAAAGGGTCACACCACTCCCTGCTTTTGTTTTTACCCTTCACAATGGTATGAGTGAATTGAAATATAAGTCCAGTTAAATTTGCGTTCAAAAGTGTGAGGATTGTGCACTTTGGCTTTGATTTTTAATGACATTCCTTAGTTCTTGTCTAGTTCTGTCAGTCACACCAGGTTTAGGTTGGTAATCATCCACAGCTGTCTTTATTTTTCTTGATGATTCTCAGTGGATAAATTTGGCAATGTTTAGCATTTAATTCTTCAGTGTCGGGTAATCTACTTTAGCGGCTGGATAGCTCAATTGGCTGTATGTAAGACTGCTTCATGTGTCACCAGGGTTTATTTTCCAGGTGGTGCGTGAATTCAATCCAGTATGGTTCCTTAGGCAAGTCCCTTCACCACCTATGTAGCCACAAAGGGACCCAAGTCTGGGTCTCCCTGAGCTGGTCCCCATTCCGGATAAAATACAGCAGTTATTAAGGAAAGGTATCCGGCGCAAAAACTCTGCCAAACATAAAAGGCCACTCAGTCAAAGCTGATTCACTGATTTACAAAATGTCCCAAAAGGTAAACAATAACAACATTACAGGTCCTCTTCTTTTTTTTTTTTTTCTTTTTTTTTTTTATTTCTTTATTTAAGGGACAATGCATACAACAAACAGTGTAGAATACTCTAAAGGTAATTAGACACTGTAAATATGCAGGATTGTAGCCTAGGCTAATTTCCATCCTCTTTTTAATTTTATTTTGCCATGGTTTTTGTCAAGTTTAAGTTTATTTGTTGACTGTTTAGGTTTCTACAATAAGCATTGGTCTCCTGCATATTGGGCCCGATACCACCAGTTCTTGACACATAAGTTCAATATAAAGCATCAACAAAGGACATAAGTGATTAGCTATATGTGTAAATTGAAAAGAGGTTTTAGATGTCTCTATCAGTACAACCGATAAATTAGAAATCATTAGCTTGAAAGGTTAGTATTATGCAAGCCTGCTCTCCCATGAGTGTGTGCAGATGTGTTTATGCATGTTGATGCACCAAAAGTAAGATTTGGTGAAGAGAGGCTGGATCAACTCTGTGGCTGAAGTGGAAGAAATGAAGCAAAGTGGTCGAGGGTCCGGTGAAAAGTCTCTATGAGGCTCATCCATATTGATGCAGTATTTACCATGGAAGCCCGTCTGGAAAGGTAATGTTTAATACATTGCTGAAAAAGCTTCAGGGCTTCAAGTGTTCTACAAATTATATGGACTCTAGGAGGGGTTTGTTACTTTTAATGTGTCAGGAAGTGCATTTGTTCCCTGCCTTGTTAATGACTTTTTTTAAGGTTCTCAATTAGCAAAGAGAGGGTATGCTGGGAGAAACAGCATATAGCGCTGAAACTAAAGATGAGAAACCGTGTGCGAAGAGTAAAAGAATTGCTTTAAAAATATTCAGCAAAGCAGCTAGATAGTTGGGGTGTGTCAAGCTATGTGCCTTTTCTGTAATTGCTTCAATGTTTACTTATGCACCCTGCAGTACCAGGAGTGCATTTGCTGTTAAAATGTAAAGAGCCACAAGAGATGGGAGCATTTGTTCACTGCAGAGGGAGAATTAATGGACATTGTGAGAAATCTGCAGGGCTTTAAACTGCCAACATACAGCAGATCAAAATCATTTAGCATCCAACTGGTTCTTCTCCAAACTGCTTTCAGTTGTCATGCTGCAGTGAAACAACCAATTAAGCAGCCAGAGGTATGCCCCAGTAATAAGATCTACAAAAGTGTCTGTGTACTTGGGACTCTACTGTTTAAATCCTCCAAGCAAAATGGATGAAATTCTCATTAATCTAACTAAATGTTTCTATGTATGTTTTTTTTTAATATGTGAATAATAACACTAATATAAAAGAGCTTCTAGTCCTTTAGTTCCTGACAAAGACGTCTTCAAAGAGTTCTGCAGTGAAAGTACCAAAAAACTAATGTACAGAAATGTACAAAGAAAAGAAACAGTTAAAGCAATGTGCCCACATTTGTTGCAGTAATATTTCAGTGTACATGTTTGTACTCAAAAAATATAGTGAATAATATACTGGCAGTAGCAGGTAAAATACTGCAGATGCCAGAATATGACCATAGTGTTGTTTGCGCTTTTTTGTTAAAATATTTAGATTTTCTGCGTTTTAGTTTACAACCAAATATATTTAAAAGGTCCTGTGAAGGCTTCCAAGTGAGGAGTATAGGAGAAAACTTTGCATTGGATTGGAAATGGTTTATTTCAAGCAATAAAAGCAGAAAGTATACAAAAACATGACAACAGAAATTTGAATCTATAGACATTTCAAACATAGGATAGTTAAAATTAATAATTAAAAATTGATTTAAAAAAGTGACTTGAAAACCTCTGAGTTTATTTCAGCAAACGCCTTCTCAGATCATAGAATTAGTTATAAGTCTATCGGTATAAAAGTAGAGCGTTTCTGTGCTAATATGTGTTATTATTTGGAAAGATGAGATTTCGTGCTTGGATATTTCAAACAAACAAAAAATACATCCTATGGATTATTTTTGGCGAAGCTAGAGACACTAAGTATGTAATCTGCATTCAAGAACAGGCCAAACCCAGGTTCTTGAAAGCAAGTGTAGCCCATGGTGTTCAAACTGGATAAGAAGCAAGAGGCATCCTCTTTTTCTTTTTCTCCTGTTTCCTAGTGCATGTCCGCCACCTAGAGTTGGAAGTTGGCTTGGTGCAAAATGTTAAGGCGGTGCAAAACTCATAAATCTTTCTCGGGGCTTTTTCTTTTACAGCTCTTTTCCAATATATGACTAACTTGGTGGCAAAAAAACGAATTATTCCTTTTCCTCAATGATCAAGTTTCAAATGGTTTGTACTTCCATGAATTAAAAGGGATGCGATTCGTACATCACTACTAAATTCAAGCATGGGTGAAAGTAGATTATTGTTTATTACCATGACAAGTTTCATCAACTTCAATTTTTTAATAGCAGTAAATGCAGATTAGGGGTGTAATGATTGATCGATAAATTAATTTATCCAACCAAATTGATCTTTCTGATTCAAGTTGTTAACTGAATTAAATCAAACTGTACCATTGTAAAATCATTTCAAAATGACATAAATTCATGATAATCGATCTTGGAAAATACCATTTGGATTGAGACATGGTAGGTTTATTTTTTCTATTCTAACTCCAAAACAACCAAGTACTATCACAGCGGACAACACACATGTAGTGACAGCAAAGCGGCTAGTCTGCAGCTCACTGCTTCCCCCAGGGAATCGGTCAAAATGCGGAGAAGAATTACCCCGTTGTGGGATAAATAAAGTATCAGTTATTATTATTATTATTATTAATAAAAAATGATCAAGCCATCATTCCAGTCCAATGTGTGGAAACACTTTGAATTTAGCAAACACATGTAACCAAGCAGTGTGGCAGAATGTTCTAATAAGTTCCCTTTGCATTGTTTTGATGTTGAAAATCAAAAGTGGGCTGAACTTTAGGAAACCTAAATGTGAATGGATTTGAAATTAATTCTTGTTTACTCATTTGTTTGTACACAATTCCCAATTAAATGTACCCTTGATTATCTCGCAAGAAATACAAGGAATCTGGAAAACTTCTAAGTCACACTGGTTGAATTTTTGCCTAAATATGTCCTGGATCAGTTTTTCTACATCTTTTATATTGACCAGTCAGGTGCGGCTTGCAGAGAAAAAAAAGAGGATGAAAGAAAAGGAATCGGCTCTTGTCTTTTACAACTAACAGCGGCTCTATTAGAGCTGTTTCATTTGCACGACACATAACTATTGTTTAGGGAAGCGATAGAATTAGTGGATAACGTGAGGGGAGAGAGGGACACAAAAGCACAGAGACGGTAAAATGAATTGCTACCTGGTTCATATTTTTGGAGCTTGCTTTGAATCTTGCAGCTTCTTTGATATGAGTGCTAAAGCAGTACAGAGCTGACACACAGCTGATCTTCCAGCCGGTACCGCGTACCTCTGCCAGGTGTTATACCAAAGGTTTGACCTGGTTTAACTTTTAATGCACTTTCAATGGGAACGCGTGTGGAGCGTAGAACCCAAAAATGCGCATTTATGTGCCTTTACATATATTTTTCATTGGAAGTGGTCACATAATTTGAGTTATATATGTAACCTGGTCACAAATATAACCCATCAAATAAAAGAAAACATTGATAGGTGAGATCCGAACCATGCTGTGAGCTTGAATAATTAATTAAAAATTAGTAGGACCTTCCGTTAGGTTTTTTACAACTATACAAAACTTTTGCATTCTGTCCAGAAATGGGATTTAAGAAAAGGGAACAGATTGTAAGAAAATAAAGGAATTATTCAACTGAGAACCTAATGAGAAAAAATATGAATCAATGCCTGTTATTTAGTGCAAATCTGTCAACATCATTTTCAGGTAATTAGGTTATTGAATGTTCTTTGAGTACTTTCAATGGAAGCTGCCAATACCTCCACTTTGACAGTGAAGATTGCCATGAGATTCTGGTTCTGATCTAAAGTGGTTTTCCTCTTCTTTTCATGAGCACTCTCCTACAAATATTTGAAGGCAAAAGAAATAAGCTCCTCAGAGAAAGGATTTGCATGTATGTACATGCAACATAAGGACACTTTTTTCCTGCACAACACCTGAGCAAATAGCCTAAAGAAAAGGCTAGAATAGATTCTGTGCCCCATTCTTTGCTCTGAAAGCAAGTGGAATCTTGCTCTTATATAACAGCAACTCATGTGACATTCTCTTTGTATTTTTCTGATTTATTTCGAAAGGAAAATCCTCATTGGACACAAACATAATTACTTAGAATTGTGGGTAAACTGAAAGGACATAGAATAAACGATGATAATGCCAGAATAAAAAATATGCGCATTCTATATCTGTAATCAAATAATGATGACTCAGGCATAATAAGATTTTTTCTTAGTAAATGTAATCTAAGGTAATTGTGTGCCCAATTCAACAATACAGGAGGTTAGTAGATGGAAATAATTTGGTCAGATCCTTCTCTTTATCTTAAAAAACATGTTTAGATTTTAAATTGAACACATCCGTGTGTTGTTATTTTGTTTTTTACTTTATAGGTAATCTGACCATAAAAATAGGATGTTTCACCTTTTTTAGGTGTCCTTTGTTATATCATTGCAGCAGGACATTGTTTATTCATGCCTGTTGTGCCATGAAAACTATTTATTTTTCTTTAAACTTTTTCCTCTGTCCCCCAACTGGATTCCGATTATTGTTTTCTTGCGCTTCAAATTGTTTAATCTATTATTCAATATTGTCATGAGCTAGTCCATGAAAGATTTTACTAATTTGGTAGATTTTTAAACTTATTTTAAAAAGAAAAGTCAATTTTACTTTGACAAATGTGACAAATTTTCGATCAGTGGCTGCTCTCTTCTGTTTGGTTCTACGTTAAAAAAAGAAAATCATTTTAAAATTACTCAAGCTGTAATTAAATGGTTTAGAGCGTACGGACTCTGTATTCAGTCACAACTGGAGGCTTCCAGGGTGAAAACCGGCGGGCTGAGGATGCTCTCCGAGGCAGAATTAATTTTGTCCTGCAGCCTTTCTGTGCATTCTTCCTGCATTCTGCACTTCTGTCAATGCTGGCTGAAGATTATGACATGACATCAGTGTTAATGTGTGTAATGGTTTCCTGCAGTTCAAGCTCTATATTTGAAGGCTTTTGTTAAAGAAGTCACATCCCAGCTACACAATTGATGGTTGTTACATAACCACTGTAAAGAAAAGTGAGTCATCGATATGTTATGGATAAAATGGATTATTATTTCAGTTAGAAGTAAATAACACTGCCTAGACAACTTATAGACTTATTGTTCAAATGATGAAAGCTATTTCATATGGGACCTTTTATTTTATGGTAGAAAGTGAAAAGACTAAAATTGAAATTGTGCTTTTATTTTTATTTTTATACAACATAAATGTAATTAAAGACAATCTGAAATTGTTTGTTCTTAAAGATAAGCTTCAAAATGTTCCTCAGTTATGTTGTAAGGCTGAAAATTGCCTGAAATTATTTGCAAAACTTGTCAGGCAGTCTTCCCCTCTGCAGGGGTCTCCTAGGTTTGTCCTTAATTAATGTCCGCTTTGACTGTTGAAAGATCATGTTAAACTGATGCTGACTCAGCCAAATGTGAATGAAATGTATGACTTGAAGACAGCTCCCTTAATAGACTTGTAATTTATCTTAACTCTACCTGTCACAATCTGTTCTAGAAGGTCATCGCTCCTTGTTGCTATATAGTTATTGTTCTTAGTATGGGAAACTTCCTCACCTTCCTCCCACTTGTCCTCTCTACTAAGGCCTCTTTCTTGTTGCCCATATACTCTCTCTCATCCCTTCATTAATTCCTTGCTTTTAAGCTCTACTTAGGTGGATTTTGAAAAGAATGTTCTTCTGGCAAAGGAAAATAAGTAAGAGAGGTAAATAGTAAGAAAAAAAATATTATACTAATAAAAGAAACCCTGTTATATTTCAATTATTGTAAATATTTAAAAGCTATGTTGTAATTTAATGGCTTAAAAGCCAGGAAAACATAAAGAGTGTATTGTACTTGATATAAAGTGGGATTTTGTTGCTCTCACTGACTTTTAAGAAACTGCCCCAAATGGCTTTTGTTTTTTTTTTTTGTTTTTTTTTTAGCTATTCCAGTTAAAATTAGCTTTGCAGCGAACATTGGCACATTTAAAAAAATATTCATTTATGTGCATTCTCCTTGTTCAAAAATATAGTAAATAAAATAAAGGTTGCAGACCCCTGGATGGAAACCCCACAGAGTCTCTGACACTGAAATACATTGTGAGACATTTATACTTTTATAATTTCCCATTTATTGCTTCCATCAGGAAATGACCAGTTAAATTTTCATATTTTCAAATACTGTTGTCCTGGTATTTGTATAAAAGGTGCAATCATGGCCAGAATATCAAAATGTGCGTCTGCTAAAAATAGTTCACATTTACTTGACATGGACTGGAAAAGGCAGAGGAAGAGAGAACCTATCCGGAGGAGATATCCTCACCTTTGTGATTACAGCTTGTCAGGACTTATCACTGTGAGTTGAGCACTTCAGCAACAAGAGAATACTGAACAGGGCATGCAGTTAAGGGTTGAAGTTCTCATTCACAACAGCACCCTAAGAATAACTTATTTAAAGACTAAGCCCATGAATGTGCATTTCTGCGAAGGTGCATCCAATGACAATGATGAGGACACATAGGAATATTTGCAATTTTCATGTAAAATAGGGTCATTTATATGTGTAGTAGCATATTACAACAGAATTTCACTGTTGTGCTAAAGTGGGATAGAAGTTTTGAAATGATTGAGTTGTATGATCTGTGCAACACTTTTTGGTAGTAGAAACAAAAAATTGGCTTGTTTATAAATGTTGACAATTTAATCTTCATATAATTTACCTTAAACATTTAAAAATGTGTTTTTAAAGAATCTTATTACTTGTGTAATCAATGACAGATGTCATGACTAAAATATGTACTTTGAAAAATGGAATAATTCCATCAAGAATTCATAGCGTTTCTTTGTTGTTTCTTCTTTTGACATTAATAGAAAACTATGTACCACTGTTAAAAGGGTTGTGCACCTCTTCAGACTTCAAGCCAGAGCGTTTCCACCAATAAGATGCTTTTTATCATGTTTTTCAAGGCAAATGTTCAGAGAGACCTTGACTTGTTTTGCAAATTGTTGGTTTCTTATGCTCTAAAATGGAAAATGTGAAACAGAAACTCCAGCATGTGGAGTCCTACATGCAGCTCAGAAATAAAACAGATTTTCTGGAGAAAAGTCTAAAAACTCCATCCAAGATATGCAAAGATTTTTATTTTTTGTTCACAACAGATTTCTTACATGAAAAATGTGGCTTATTTTTAAAATATTGCGTGACTATCAAAGTTCCAATAAAAAAATAATCTCTCTTTTTTCAACCCCTATTTTCTAATATGGGTTGCAGCAGTTCAGCCATCTGCTCTTCAGAATCTAAATTTCCGAACATAATGATAAAACGGGAACTGCCAACAATCCTTTAAGCCAATTTTTGGAGCTTAGTGGAGTGAGTGATTCCCTCGTTGATAATGATTTAAGTTGTAACATTTTTTCTGCCTTTTCTTCTTATTTGATTTCCAACACATACATGTACAGGGAATTGCAGGAACTGACTAACATATTCTTTTATCAAAGGCTATTGGAATCTGATATGAAGGCCGTGATGAAATATTAATTCAAGAAGGGATATAGAGGACTGTCTGTGTGCATGTGTGTCAGGGCAGTAGAATTGAGCCTGGCCAGCAAGGGAAGGGGCGGAGGAAGAAGGGACATAATGGCTGGGAGTGGCAGTCAAATGTAACCATTTCAAGGACACCAGACTAAGGTTATATTTATCGATTGCAGCTCCATTTAAGGGACACGTGCAGTAAATTTTACCATCGCCATAGTACATTCCAGTCTTTGTGCAGCTGTAGTCTGTTTTTTTTGTACAGTGTTTATGAAGTGCATTAAATCAGCTTACAGCGGTGCACATTTTCAGTGTGCGAGTCAGGAGGATTGAACTCATGGGACATCTGCATGCAAAATAAATGAATGCTGTTTTCACCGTGAAATGGCGCTTTTGAGTACTTATTGAACTCATGCCCTTTTGACAGAGGACAACCCTCCTCTTCCTCTTCATCACTAGGAGGAAATTGCTTTTTCCCAGAGATGTCGGAGCGAATGTTTACTGCCACTGCAAAAGCTAAATTTCCTTGCACAGCAAATTTTTTAACATGACTCATCAGTGAACAGCTGGTGCAAGCAGAGAGCCAGAATCACGATAACACGTCAAGTTGTCGTGAAAAGCAGAGGGCAAAAACGTGAGACTAGTGCTGCAACTGTCCTGCAACAAGCTCATTGCTTCCAACACCCTATACTAAGGCAATTTAGCAATTTATTGATACACCAATAATTTACAAGGTTACTTATGGATTATACAGTATATTTGTACAGGAGGGAAGCCACAATTCTTGGTTTAAAACTGTAAGTTACACCACTGAACCATATCCTGAATGGGGAAAGTATATCGTTGGATCCGTACTGCACACAGTTAGGTTTGGCAGAATTTGAATTCTTCCCCAACCCCTGCAGCTTCGCCTAACCTTAGGGGCATTTGGAGGGATAGGTCTGTTCAAAACAGTTTTTGAATGGGAAACCCGGATACTGTGCCGCGGTGGAGAAACGCATTTCTTTATGTGAATGTGAAGACATGTGAAGCACAGAAGTTTAAACGCAAATGTAAGTACTGTAATGACTTTTTGTTTTAACATGACCTTTTTAAAGTTATAAACTGATGATGGTATGCATTGTCCGAGCGCTGCCAGCTATGCGCTAGTGCGGATGACCAGCAACTATTGATGACGTAATCGGGTGCGAGTTACGTCCAAATTAGAAGACACTATTTTTCTATAATACTCTGTTTGGAGGGCTAAATGCAAGGGTGGGGAGAAGCTGTAGGGGTAGGGGAAGAATTCAGATTTGGTTTAAGTGTCAAATGTGTATGGGGCTTAATTTAAGAAGGATTTATTATTTATTGTTTTATTACATTATACCAGGCTTAGTATAAGCCAACTGAAATGTTTTTCCTAACTGCTAGTTGCTAGCAAATTTATAAATTTATTTTTTGGAATTTTTATTAGTTTTTTGTTGCTTTATAATACACGAATCATAAACCAAAACTAAACCGTGACCCAAAGATCAAGGTTTGAAGAAACTGTTGTTGCATCCCTATTATACAGTGACGCTTTGACTTTAAATTAACAAGTTTAGTTCCTCTGCAAATGCAACCGTAAAACTGTACATTCTGTACATTCTATTGCTACCATCCATTCAGCTTCAGAACCTCCTTGAACCTCTGGGGGGGGGGGGGGGGGGTCCCAGGGCTTTTGGAGCAAACCCAGCTACTGTTGGGTGAAGGTAGGGTTCACTCTGAACAGGTTGCCAATCTGTTTCAGGGCCACACACTCACACTTAGATGCACCAATGGAGCATGTTTTTGGACTGTAGGAGGAAGCCAGAGTGCCCGGAGAAAACCAACGCATCACGGAGAGATCATGCAAACACACAGAAAGCTCCCAGCTGGGATTTGAGACCGTGATTGACAGTCCTGGTACATACCCAACAAATCGCATTCTGAATTATCTTAAACATTAGCTAATGTTGACTAAAATTCATAATGTTAATCTATTTGGGATAAAAAAAATGTTAATGAATTGTAGGCATTGTCATTGACTCCACAGGTCTTCACTCGGACCTTGGACCATTTATCTTCACAAAAACCCCTTAGATGTGGAACCACATTGCAATTTTATGGGGATACTCCCAAAGCTAGTACAGTGACATTTGTGAATTTTTAGAGTGGGCGCATAGTCATTAAAAAAATAAATAGATTTTTTTTTTTTTTTTAAATCAAGTGTAATCTTGCTGCATTTTAAATCCTGCTGTAAATTTAAATAAATCTGAATTGCAGTGAGCTAAACCACATCATCAAGGTGACTCAAAAAGCTTAAGAGTCATCATATCCCCTTCACTGCCAGCATGAAGATTTGTGATTCTCCTTATCTGCTCACTAAAGAGTGATTGCAGATTCAATAACAGATCAGCCTTGAAAAATGAAAACTATCTACATGAATTTAGATTTGACTTTCTATAATTGTCCTTTGGCCCACACTTGCTTGATTTGTCTTAATCAGGCTGCTAAAGTGGTGCTGCCCTAAGTGCTGGATGAATGCCAGAGAGTCATTTCGTAGAAAAGGCCTGTGTGTGTCTGTTTTAAGGACTGTGAAGATTTAGAAAGCTCTCCACACCAATCACTCGTTGAAACTCCCAGCCAAACCATGTTATAAAATCAAGATTTGAGAGAGAAAGAAAGGTCCTGTTGTAGCCTGTTTTTCTTTGGTTTTCCAGCCCCACCAACTCAACATATTCCTGTTATTTATTTTTACATTTGTTAGTCTCTGTGGTTTTCAAAACTAATGAATCAATGTACTTGCCTATTTTTACCACAGCAAGAAAAAAGATGAACAATAACAGTCTGTTGCCAGGGGGAAAAGACTGAATAGAGTGCAGGCAAAAAGCAAAATATCTTTAATAGAAAACCTTTAATCATTAGGATTACTAACATTATGTTCTTCTATTCACCTTCCATGTTGGTTACTGCAAAACTGCACAAAGGATTCTGATATTTTAATGTTTTTTCAACTTCTTATAGGAATAAGAGCAAAACTGTATTAGCTTATAGAATTGGTCAAAATAATTGATCATTTTAAAGACCCACTCCACTTTTGAAACACGTTTTTGTGACACTTTTTGTGAAAATTTAGCATAAAATTCCATTTGAGTATTTTTTTATTTTAATTAATGTGAAACAGGAGCAGACGCAGGTAGGTGCCACAGCGTGCCACAAGCTCACTGCTCCACTCAATTCCGATGCATCCACTTCCTCGTCTGAGCTGGCATCAGGCTCAGAACTGTACATCTGGATAGTGCTGATTTTGCTTGCAATTTGTTACACTGGTGATGTTAGGTTGAGCTTGTGAGGGACTGTGAACTAGCGGAGGAGAGTGTGGGCTGCCGCTGCACCATGGGCAGCCATGGGCAGCCATGGTGCAGCCATGGTGCAGCGGTAGGGCGGTCGTCCCATGATCGTAAGGTTGCAGGTTTGATTCCCGCCTTGCACGCCCATGAGTCGAAGTGTCCTTGGGCAAGATACTGAACCCCACCTTGCCTCTGGTGGTAGGCAGGCGCCTGTGTTTGGCAGCGGAGCCGCCACCAGTGTATGAATGCGTGTATGAATGTGTGTGTGAATGTGTGTGTGACTGGGTGAATGGGTCTGTGACTGTAAAGCGCTTTGTCCTTGTAGGAAGAAAGGCGCTATATAAGTATACGCCATTTACCATTTAAACAAAGGGATGATGGGAAATGGGGGCAGGCTTACACTGCACCAACAGTCCTGCACAACTCAGAGGTGAATTTCTGAACTCCTGCCGCTCTGCAAAAACGTTCCCAGAAAACCTAAAAACGACATCATTATAATTAAAAGACCACTGGGAACACTTTTACAACGGATCAGATAATTGTAGTGGGAATTTGCAGTTTTGTCTAATTTTTTTGCAAGACAAACCAATGAGGGATCTGGATTGAATTTTTTTTTAATGTGGCATAAAATCTCACAAAGATGGATTATTTTTGCTGAGTAGTTTGAGACTTTCAATGACCTTGAGATGATTGACCCCCAGCCCCACCCCCACCACCTTTTCATATGAGCCATTTTATTCTTGTTGCAGTGAATTTTTTCCCACATCAGCATTCGGGCTGATTTATCTCAGGTTAAACATCTGTTCCTGGAGAAAAGCCTTTTTGCAGGAACACTCAAATGTGTCCGCTGTGCAGGCTAGGAATATTTTTAGTGAGCTGAAACTTACTGTTGCTCTCCCTCGGTCTCAGTCTCTCTCTGGGCATGTGCAGAAAGGCACTGCAGTGCTGCACTATGAAAAGAGCGACAGACAGGGAGAGGGGAGTTTTGACAATGGGGCGCTCTGCTGCATCCTCATTGTTCTCTCATATACGTAAAAGCATGTTGGAGATTAAATCCAATGTTTGTCTGAAGTCCATGTAATGAAGGTCAGACGTGTGTCTTCTCAATGTTAGCAAGTCACAAGACTCTAAATCACTTTTAAAGGCACATATCTTGATTGAGAACCACTTCCTGGCAAACAAAGAAGTCTGTTCAGTGCCGTCCAAGTCTTGAAATAAGCAACTTAAATCCTTTCTGCTTTTCCTAACTCAGACCTCTGGCTAAGATTTCAATGACATTTCCTTAATCGGAAAAACAAAAAAAACATGGCTGGGCACTCACAGGTAATTTTAGTGTTTCAGTTCACCTTTGTTTGCTGCCATAAACAATCTCTGCCTAAATGTTCAGCACCCTCTCCACTTTAATTGTTTTTCTGTCTGATATCATTTGGGTTTCAGTTCCTCATCTGGTTTTGTTGAATCTTTTCAGCCACAGACAGTAAAAGTGGAATTGTAATTCAGTTAGTTTAGATTAAAACAAAAAAAAGTCTTATCAGCACTATGTTTACAAGCTGCATGTTTCAAATGAAACTAAAACTTGTGCCACATGTTAAAACATCTGTTTGGACAGAACAGGGAAGACAAACACTATTCTTTTTTTTATTGTTTACCTTTTTTTGAGGTTAATGACAAAAATGAAGTATTCTCTCTATTTATGTGATCATTTTTTAGTATTTATTCCAGCTTCCTTGCATTTATTTTCCTTTGGGTAGGTGTGAGTCACTTTATTAGTCTTCATTAAGGTGTCAGGCGTCAGCATTGCAGGCCATTCCTGTCACTGCAGGCATGATGTTTCTGTGCCTCTCGAGCTGCTGAGGCATCAAAACAGGTGGAACGTAAATGGCACAGCATGTGCACCTCAGAGTCGTGACGCACCCTGGTATTTCTAAAAGCTGTCATCCATTTTGTGGGCAATGATGACGATAGTGGCAAAAGTGGAGGGGAGGCGGGGAGGGGGTAGATCTCTTGGCCAAAAGGGCCATCAAGTGGCTGGAAAGGGTACTGCAGCCTCAGACCAGGGCAAGTGCAAACTGTGGTTCTAATGAAGCCAGCAGAGCAGTGAGACACTGCTTTCCCCTGAAATGAAATGGTCACACTTGAGCAGGCTCTTTGAAGCACAGACAAGGTGTCATTGTCTGCTAAATGATACAGGTACAATTCCCACTGTTGAATATTTTTTTCTTTCATCCTGAAATGATACTCTGACCAGTGTCGTGTCATTTAAGTCCTGAATTAAGCTAAATCATACCTGACTGACCTCACAGAAGGAAGAAAAAAAAGGCAGCTGCTGCAGAGGTAAGTGACACCAGGGTCGTCTTGTTTCATAGGGATATCCTTTACAGATTTCCTAGTGTGCTGCACTGCTGCTCCCCATTTCTGAGAAACTGCGGATCTCCTGAGCTCTGCAGATACCAGCACACTGATATCAGACAGGCGGATGGAGGTCACGCTGAGGTCAAGGTAATTCAGGTATAAGGATACGAGAATGGAGATTTGTCTTTAATCTTCTAAGGTCACTAAAACCTAAGAATTAATGAATATAAAACATCAAAGGTTAAATCTTGATGTTTTTTATTATATGGCTGGATGTTGATGATAAATAGCCAGTTGAGTTATGACAGGAAAATATCATCTTTTCTATTAAAGAGCCTCTAAACAACACCTTTGTAAAATTTCAGCTATAAAAAATATATTTAAATATTTGCTTTCAAGGAGATGCTAATTTTTTGGGAGCAGAAGTAGTTTGATGCCTATTTGCATTAAAATGGGTTAAAAGTTTTATGATAAGCAATTCTTAACATTTAATTTAATTTCAGAAAGTGTTTTGCATCAAATGAGGGTGATATAATCTCATGGTTCAAGTTCTACAATCCAAGAGGACAAAAATGCTTTTATTTTGTGTTTTTCCTTTTATTAGCAGCAAATGTGCTACATCTATGTAGTCATTCCATCCATCTCATCCATCTTCTTAACCTGCTGAGTTCCTTTCAAGGACACGGAGTCACTGGAGCCTGTCTTGGCTACTGTTGGGCAAAGGGGGGTTACATCGTGGACAGGTTGCCAGTCTGTCACAGGGCGACAAAGTCACTCACACCACAATAAGGAGACGCAAATTGACCTGTGAAATATGTTCTTTTGGACTGTGGAAAGAAGCCGGAGTCCCTGGAGAAAACCCACACATGCAAGAGGAGAGCATGCAAACTCTACGCAGAAAGGTCCCAGCCAGGATTTGAACCAGTGATGCAAGAGCGCTAACCACTGCGCCCCTGTGCAGCCTTATTTATTTGTTTATTTTTGTTTTTATTTCCAAAGTAAAAGGCTTTGTCACCTTTTTTTTAGGTTCCACTTTAGAAAAATACATTTTATTTATGTTTTGTAGCCACTAAGCCATTACACTGTAATAAATCCAACTTAAATTTTTTGACTTAACAAAATCTATTATGCTGTAATAACTCTATAATCTAAGTTCTTCTAATCAATCCAACAATTTAAGTCAGTTCAGCAAGTTAAGGTAGTTGTACAGTTCAACATCATTTATTGAGTTGTCTGTACTTATACATCTAAGTTGCAGTTCATTACATTGTGATAAAGTTCTGTGAACTTATCTTTTTTAATTGTGAAATGCGGGAATGCCAACTTTTGGAGTTGGCAATGTCCACTGATTGAGTGGTTTGTCAAGAAGTGTCTGCAGAAGTTTTAACTCTTATTTAATGACATAAGTATTAGAATCAGTTATACATATGTTTGTTTGTGTGTGTGTTACAGACACGAACAAGGGGGTATTCCAGGAAGCATGTTTAAACTACCCTGACTTTAACTCTGAACTCTGGCTGAAATCCTATGTTGGTTCCTAAAGATCTGATATGAGTTAGAGTAATTAGACTTGACTTGGTAACCCTGGGTTAATGCACGTGCACAGCAAGTTCATAAAGTACGTTTTATCCCACAATTCCTTGCGGTGCCGATCTAACAGCAGCATCAAAGTTACACCTACTTAATTGAATTAATCAACTTCCTTAGCCTCAAAATTATCGTGGGAGCTAGCATAACCTGCTTTCTGGAATACCCCCAAGGCTTCAGCCATTTTGTAAACAACGTTTTGGTGAACTGGGCCTTAGCCCCGCCCATGGCAACTAAGACTCATGGGAAGTGTTGATTCCCAAACCTTGAGTTAGGGAGCTGTGAAGAGAAGTGACATTCATGTTGTTGCCATGGAGTATGGTCAAATTTAAATACTTGCCCTTTGCACACATACAGGTTAGCTATAACCGCCAATCTGTGCCTTGTTGATCTTGAAAAGATCTGTGCTGCATGTGGAAATACAGAAAACGTGGAAAGGTATTAAGTATGTATGATTACTAAACTGTATTGAAAGACAAAAGCAGAGGTGCTCTTAATACTCAAATTTAAATTATTTCAACCTCTGGTCAAGTCAGCAATAATTGAAATTTACAGTTGTTACAGCCTAAAAAATTAATTCTGTACATCTAAGCCTGAGTTGGGAAAAATCATGATTCAGAGTTAGGATTACACAACATTTTAGGTTACTATAACTTGCATCTGAGTTGGTCAAAATTACAAATCAAAGTTAATCCAACTTGAACTTTTAAGTTCATAAAACTTACAACTGAGTTAGAAGAACTTAGATAAATGAGTTTGAAAACTCCAACACAAAACTTAAAATATTGAGTTTAGGTCCTTAACTCAAAATTTTACCGAAGTTTGTTGCCTTACAATTTTAAGTTCTACCAACTTTTCTTTTTTTGCAGTGTAGTTTATCAAATGTAGCTTTTAAATATTTTAATTGCAAAGGTGTTCTATTTTTTTATAATTAACAACATTAACTTCTTTTACTTTTGACAGCAGCACGTAAAAGTTCCTTTCAAAATAAAGTGCGTTCTATGGGTCAAATAAGATCCTCCTGCTGCAGGAAATATTTCAAAAAGGCAAGATTTTGTCACTATGATGATTTTGGTGCATCTTGAACCTTTATTTCCTTTTACTATCAAAAAACATGTCAACAATGATACCCGCGACAGACTGGCGACATGTCCAGCGTGTTCCCTGCCTTCGCCCATAAGTGGCGGGATAGGCTCCAGCAGCCCCGTGACCCCGAAAAGGATAAAACGGTAGAAGATTAATGAATGTCAACAATGATGCGGAATCTTTTTTATCTGTAGGCCTAATGTAAATGCAATTATAAAATTTAAAACTTGTGCCTCTGGGCAACAACTAGACGTGTGCAGCATAGATTTGAATATTTATAGCATATATTGTGTTTTTTAAAGTACATTCAAGTTGGTGTAATTACTCCTTGAGCCGCGAGGGGGCAGCAAAAATAAACCATTGGTTTCTGGCAAAAAATATCATATCTAGATAAAAACAAAAATTACTTCTCGCTGCAGATTAACCGTTATGTTCCGGGTTAGTTGAAAGATTTTTGTACTATATTGAACATAACAATGTGGCACACACAAGCCAGTTTGCTGGCAGACACTTACACACTTAGAAACGCTGGTTTCTGGGATGACACCACACGCAGGTTCGCACTTCGCAGTCGGTCCTCATCAGCGTTTGGTAAATGGGAGGGCCTGCTGCCTGTCTGTCTGTCTGGTTCACAACTTTTTTTTTCTTTCTTTCCCTGAGGCTGCGGTGGAGACGGGAAGGAGGCCACAAGTCTGTGGCTGCCGGACGGAGCCGGAGGTTCTGCAGAGCGAACGTCATGGTGCTGAAACCCCACGCGCGTCCTCTGCTGCTCACCGTCACCTGCCTGTGCTTCTCTGGAGGTCTGCTGTGGTCCTACAAGCAGGAGGATGCCATTGAAAGGTGATTCAAACACACACAGCTGCTGAGGGGGGAAAAATGCAATGCACGCTTGAAAAGACTACTGAGCTTTCAAGGTGTTCTTTTTTACAGGGAGAAGTGCTCTGAAAATAACATTTCTACCTCAAAGTATCCCTGCATGAAGACCACTGGGGAAGTTACAACGTGCTACAGGTAAAGCTGTCATTCATATGATGATGAAAAAGTGGGGGGAGCCTCATAGGCTACATCTGCAAAGATGTATCCAAATTAAGGTTAATTACATTAAAACTTTTTTGTTTGTTTGTGGTGGATATGGGGGGGGGGGACAACGCAAGCCACATATTTTCTAGAATTATTACAACTTTTTTTTCATAAAGTGACTAAACATCCTCATATTACGTTTCCTTCTTTTTTAGGTTTTAAGTTAAATTTCATTGTTTAAACAAAACCAAGTATCTAAAACAAAAAAACAACTAACCACTAAAAAACATCCCATAAGCCAACATGGCATGCATGGCATACAGATTTACCAATAAACAATAAGGAACAATGTTCATATGTTTACTTCCGATCCACCATTTATTTATATTTATTTGTATTATTATTTAAGAAATGTTTATATAACTTAGGTCAAAGGTTTTTTTAATATCCTCAAATCTTCAGATTTAAGTCCTGCAGTGCAATGAAAAGTTCCATAAAAACTACTCTATATTATTCAACTTAAAAGGAAAAATATTTAAGACCAAATAAAATTACAATTCCAAGTATCCAAAACAACTAATTAGCACACAAAAAGGAAATTTAAAAGCGGTTTTCTTATAGAAAATCTATAAATAACGCCCCTCCAAAGTATGCATTGAAAATTGAACAGAGAAAATTAGGATTCTAACATACTGCATGGTCTTGCTAAAACAAGAGCTTCACAAATGCTTCCATGTAATGTTTTCCAATGAAATATAAGTGTATTCTAAGAATATTAAATGTTGTCCTTGTCTTCTATGAAGTGCAGAAATCATGTTCCTGGAACATGCTGTACTATGCATAAAGATTTACTGTAAGATCATGTGTCTCTTACATTTTGAAAATAAGACGGCATCAGAAATACTGAAATATTGCAAATCTAGAATGCATGCAAATTTGGATCTTAAAAGGTTTTGTGTTTGCGTTTCTTGAACTCTTGGCAGTGGGTCAGTGACATCCTGTTTTGATCTTCTACAGATCTCAAATACATAGCACATAATAATGTTGGTTTATGGTTATGGGCTGCACCCACAGTTGTTTCCCACATTGCTTATTTAAGGTAGAAAAACGGCTTCTGGTCAGATCTGAGATAACGCGGCCCGGCTGCAGTTCATTTCACCTGCTTCGCATGACCAGATGGCCACTTTTCGGCCGTTAGTGGTCAGTATGAGGAGTTTTATCCAAGGTTCCAAAACTAAATGATGATTGACTCTAGAAGCACTTACACACAGCCTAATGTGAGTTTCTTTGTATGTAATAAAAGGTCTGACAGATGTTTAATACGCTTGCTCAAACAAAACAAAAAGAAAAACTAAACTCATGGTACTAATTTAGCTGGCCTGAAAAACTCCATTGCAAAATTAGGAACATGCTTCTGCTGAAGTCATAAACTGAGTTTTGAAATCCTGCCATTAACCACTTTTTGAACAAGTTGCTCTTTTACAGATGGCACTGTGCAATACGGTGCACTTAACTTGACATAAAACATAGTGATGAATGTCCTCTGTAAGAAAAAATGGTGGTACTGATCATATTTACATAATCACTTAACAGTATTTGTTGTGTTTCCCCCCAAAATTTGAAGCATATCTATTTTGTTTGTTTTATCTTAGCTGTATTCACAAATCAACATTGATCCAGGAAGTATCACTTATTTTGCGGAGTACCGTATTTTCACGACCATAAGGCACACTTAAAAGTCCTAAAATTTCTCCAAAATGTATGGTGCGCCCTATGGTGCGGTGCGCCTAATGTGTTGTTGCGTGACCCCGGTAAAGAGGACGTGGGAGAGGAAAGCATAGGAACGGAAAGAAGGGAATTGTGGACGTGAAAGAAGACACCCCCCGAATAGTACTAAAGTGCAGGTATGTCCATAATGCAGAATAACATAGGTTTTGGAAACCTTGAAAATGACACCTGCAAGGAGACAGGCTTATGAAAGCACAGTTTAAGCTGCAAGCTATCAGCTACGCGGAGGATGCGGACGCAGCTGTGAGAGAATTAATGAATGAAGATTAATGAATCCATGGTTTGCAAGAAGCGTCTCTACAGCCACCATTCGACTGAAGGCAGTAACGCTTGCAGAGAAATTAAAAATTGAACTTTTTCAAGGAAGTCCGTCTTGGTGCTTTCGTTTTATGAAACGCCGTCATCTTTCCATGTGGGCAAGGACTACGGTGGCGCAGCAACTTCTAGCGGATTACAATGAAAAGCTGTCCATCTTCTTGCAGCTCCTACTGCAGTGAAAAGATTGCAGACAAACACATCCAGCCCAGCCACATCACCAACATGGACGAGGTGCCGCTCACTTTTCACATCCCGGTGAGTCACAGTGTCGAATGGTGGACACAGTTTTAGTAAGCCTGGGAGGCAGCGCCGGGCGAGTTTCGCCACTGGATTGCAGTTGCTTGGGTGTCTGCTTGCGCTGGTCTTCGAGCTTTTGCAAAAGCCAGCATCATTCATGACGAGCCGCACGGCAACGAGATGGACTCTGACAATGACAAAAGGGAAACATGGCGTGATAGAAATTTAGCCCAGCTGTTCATTTCAGATACAGAAGAGGAAGACTTTGATGGATTTTTGGGGCTGATTGATGACTGAGAAAATAAAAAAAAAAAATAACAACCAACTCAGTTTCGCCCCCACTGCCTTTCTTAAACACACACTACCATGCATGTTTTACCGGTATGTGTTAACGTCCCTGTTCCTTATAATCCGGTGCGCCTTTTGTATGTATTAAATACAGAAAAAGCACCCATAACTGAAACTGCACCCTTTGGTCGTGAAAATATGGTAAGTTGCGTTTTTTTTTTGTGCAAAGTTTGGCTAGGGGTGTGATTTATACTCAGGTGCGGCTTATATATAAGATTATTGTGCCTTTTTTTTGGCTTTTGCGAATTCTACTCTGGATTGACATAGTCCGAAAAATAGTGTAATTTTGTTGTGAGAATACCTTGAAAAACAACTAATTTTTGTGTCTTAATATTCAAACTTGAGCAAAGACTTCTTTAATGTTGGTTTTTCTGTCTAAAAGAATGGGTGTGCCAGGAGGCAGCATGGTAGGGCCTCAAAATATTTGCAGCTTTACAGGCCATTGATTTAAACGGCCTCTTAGATGTAATGTGAAAAGCTGTGCAGTGTTTCTGTTTTGTGTTTTTTTTTCATTCCCAAAAGTTGGACTTAAACACCTAGAATTCCAACAGAGTGCTTTGCTTTAAAGCATAGACGGCTTTGATTAAAATGATAAGCTGGGAGCTGTTTCTGCCCCACTTTGGCAGTACCTTCAGCGCCGTGGGGTTATAGTGTTTTCACTATGAATTGCTCAGAGATCAGCAGTGATTACTACTGCATGTAGCATGCTTTATCTGTACAGCAACAACAAAAAAAAGTTGTTTTATGTTGGTCGGCTGATAATTGCTAACCATAATATTTCTTCCCTTCTAGTGTGTTTTTCCAGACAGCCATTCCTGCTCCATAAACCTTTTTTGTCCAGACTTTTCTTTTCTTTCTGTGGTTTGTGTCATAAAGAAGGATTGCTGAGCATGCTGGACGACTACAATGAGTCTGGCCCTGTTGAATTATTTTTTATTTGAAGTTACAGGCAGCCATTTATCCGTTTAACTTCCCTGTCTAATATCTCTGTAGCTAAACAGTTACTCTTTGTGCTTTCTTGTTGCACTCCTTCAGCAAAAGTTAAGAGCCGTTCCAAAATGGGAGCCGGTGTGTTGGCCATCGAGACACATTAATAACCTTTGTTTATACCCTTTTGCGTGACAAGTGGGTACATGAAGCAGTGATTATATGGGCTTGATTTATTGTCTACACTGCGTCTGCCTCACCTGCCTTGTAAAGGAAATGTTTCTATGGAGAAGAAGCAGAACACACACAGTGACTCCCTTGACTCTGCAGCTGTAACAGTAATATTTAATTGATGGTTAGCACATATGATCATTATTTTGTTATTTTTCCAAGAGTTCGAGGAGAGAAGGTTAATGCGCATTTAGTGTTGTTCTCCCTCCGCTCTTCTTCATTCCTCTCTTTAAACCAGGAACTCGTGGGGTGTAAGTGAAAACAGTGAGGTTTGGATTTCTGATCCCCCCTGAGACATGATAGTTGTGACACATGAACTTGTATCCTATAAATGTGCCCACTGTTTCATTGCAATGAACTGCAGCCTTTTTTTTTCAGTTCTCCTTGTTACTCTTCATTGCCATATTGAACTGTCAGAACCTCTGGAAAGGTCTAAATGGATTTTCCATTTACTTCAGAACTTTTGTTTGATTGATATTGTATTTCACACCTTAACTCAAACAGATTAAGCACTGTTTGGTTCCAATAAAGGGATGGCTTCAGTCGGATTATTCAGGCTGCCTATGAGGCCTTAAAGTCTTGTTTCCTTTGTTTTTCAAATCTGTTTTCCACATTACAGTTCAAGTTATTCCACACCTTGGAATAATCTTCTCAGTTGGACTTCTGTTCCCTGTCCCAATTCAAATATCTTTCAGCACAAGAAATGCACATGGGATTCTTTGTGGCTGTATTGTCTTCCCTCCAGTGATCACAGCTTCATGAAAGATATACTGTGGCACATCTTTGGGAGTTCATGAAGCTTCAGTTATATTGTGTTTTGCTCTTTTGGGCTACTAAATGTTTAATGGTATTGATGAATGTTCTGGGCTGAGCGCTACAGTAGAAGGAGAAAGAATTTATGAACAACACATGTGTGGCATCGTAGAGGAGAATTTCTTGTTTTGGTGGTATCAGAGTTAAAGACCCACTCCAATGAAAATTATGGTTTTGCTGTTTTGAACACGTTCTTGTAGCATTTTTCTCATGGTGGACATATATTATCATTATTTTTTCTTTTTAATATTTCTTTATTCAGATCATTGTGACCCAGGAGCAGACGCAAAAATGCTGTTACTACAGCGAGTAGCAAGCGACACTTGCCGACAACTAGATCCATGTACGTTGTTGTTTTCCTTGTCTAGGCTGATATTTAGATCAAAACTGTACAGCTTGGTAGCTCCGATAGTGCTCGCTATTTTTGTTGCACCGGTAATGTTAGGTTGTGGGTGTGAGGGGTTTTAAGGTGACAGGAGAGATGAATGATGGGCAGGGGGCGCGCTTAATCTTCATCAACAGTCCTGTCCACAACTTAGAGATGACTTTATAATGAAATCCTGCCGCTCTGCAGAAACTATGCCCTGAAAAAAAACATTGTTCTTTGTATTTTAGCTAAAAATAGCAACATCATAATTAAAAGACCTTTGGAATTCTTTGAAAATAGATCAAAAGATGAGTGGAGTGGGACTTTTTTTAAAGAAAAGAGTACAGATGGGAAATATTGTATTTGCTCTATAAATGTATGCTATAAGACTAACCAAGCATTTAGTTGGATTTGGAATGTTGCTCTCTCCGGCTCCTCTCACCCAGTCGAGCAGATCTGCCGAACAGGATTGTATCTTGAGCTGTTTTTCTGATTCCATTCAACGCTAGTGAAAAAAGCCAAGTGTGATGCATTAGTTTACTTAAAAGACACCTTGAACTATAGCTAAAACTTCAAGTGACAAATGAAATGACTATATAACAGGCTGTTGCAGTATAACATTTGAAAAGTCGGTGAACTGTGTGAATTAAAGACATGAAATAAGTCTTGTTTCTCAACAACCTTTTTGAGTGAAGAAAAAAAACTTTATTGGATTCATGTTTGGCAGATACAAAGTGAGATTACTAATAAAAAAAATGAAAAAACTGTCAGTCAAAAAAACCTGTAAATGATTTGCAGGACTCTGTGTAATTTCCCAGAACTGTGATGAATGTTGTTGTAAGAGGAAAAGTTAAAGGTGCCTGTGCAATGTGGCATACAACCCCCCCCCACCCCCCTCCCCCTGCTGTTACCAAGCTTTTAACTTTACCCAAAAAAAAATCAATGGGAGCTTTCCTGGGATCAGATATTCTTATACCATTAGCTGAAATGAAAGATAATGTCCTCTACAAAATCATGTCCTCCAACATCTGTTTCCCATCAATACTCACAAAGAGGATATGAAGCAGTTACGTGGAGTGTACTGCCACTGCAGTGACTGTACTAAAAATTAAAGGAGTTGACATGAACATTTGGTTTTGCTCCCCACAGTTTAACGTTAAAAGGAGGGGTCAGCTGCCATACTAAGTGATCCAAGACCGTCTGCTTGAAATCCAGCTTTGCAGTCAAACACTAAATCCCTTTAACTTTAATGTAAAAATGTATTTCCTCCTGCTGTTTTGTTAGGGACTGAAAACTTTTCCCAGACAATTTCAAGTAAATCCATAAAAATCAATAGGCTCCACTTGTCAGATAATCCAGTTGCTTTAGATGTATAGTCTGGAAAGTTTTCCTTGAAGACATTTTTAATTTCCCTACATGAACTGAATTTGCTTCAATCAACATGTCAGCTTTTTTGTTGAGCTGTGAAAAACTTGGGGAAAATTATTTATTATTTATGAAAGTTGGTGGAAAATATTGGAGTCGCACAAATTGTTGAATCAAGTTGTTGTTTCAGATACGTAGCTATTATATTTCATTACTTTACAAAAAATAAATTCATGCACGCAATGTTCTATTACAGTACAGGAATATATGTGTCTTGTTAAGTGGTTAGATTTCTTTGATGGTTTTGAAAAAACTCAGTCAACTGGTTGGGATCATGTCCTAAAGAGTTTTTTTCTTTGTCTGTGATAAAACGTTTTGGAAAACTTGGATAGTTTATTTTATGTAAAGATCTCTTTTATTTCTCAGCAGAAGTGTTAGTTTTCAGTAAATATTTAACAACATGCGTTTGTCATCTAAATTGACTTTTATTCCAGGTTAAATGGGAACAAGCTGTTAAGTCATTCTCTTAGCAGTGAAAATGGCAGACTGTAACAGAATGAATGCAGGCAGCCCCATTCTTTTACTCAGCAATGAGTGAGATGTATTAGTGTAAATTATCAGGGTCAGTACAGAGGAGGACTTGTTAGTGTAGAGAGCCATTCCTTAGTGACAGTTATTGCTATAAAGCTCAGGCAAACATCCTCCTTAGTCCAGTTTTATTTGATCCACTACAGTTTGGGAATGTCATGTTTGGTTTAAAAGAAGAAATCAATTAACAATACAGTTCAACTTGCCTTTTTGTTTCCTTATTTTTTTTAATATATTAAAGCATGTTTTCCTTATTTTCTTTCTTTTGCAAATCCATTAATCAAGTTAGTGTTTGGTCATCAATTCTTATTCAATTTTGTGTTCTAAATTTGTGAAACTGTCAGATGTGGTGTATGTGGACAATCCGGATGTAAGGGGACGACCAACTAACTGTTCTCTATCAAAATTGCATCAACTTTAAAGTTTGACCAGTGTGACGGTGAGACGCTGATGCAGGTAAATTGTTTGTAATGAGTAAAAAGTAAACAAAATACTCATTGGCCATTTTCTTTATTCTTGAGCGTAAAAAATATGTAACAAACCATCTTCATACACAAACCACCACAAAAGACCCAACCTGCAGGTGAACAGGTGCACTATATGAAATTCTTCTCCTGATGATGTGACATTGTGTTAAAAATGGCGGCTACAAATACTAAAAATAAATAAATAAATAGAACAAAAACCTGAACTAGGAGCTAAAACAGATTAACCTGAAATTTAGAAGTGCCTGGCAAAAGATAATACAACGCTCATGATTTATAATATCCTAGAAGGAAGAAATCCAAAGGAAAACAAATCACAGATGTATTGAATTCACATCACTTTTGAGAAAAAGGAGTTAAGAAGCCAGAAGAAAATCCTAGAAAATAACATCTTACTACTCATCAAGTTTTGCTGTTAAAAAGATTTCTTTCTGGTGTCATAAGAATAGTTTAACAATTCTTTTGGTTGATTTATCGTCAGATATATATTTTAACAAGAGCAGAAAGAAATATTCAATGAAGCAAAAAAAGTCAAATTGTATAAATTATATTAAATTTAACGTTGAATTAAGTTTAAGATTTTGTTAAAGCCATTTCTTCTATTAAATGAGTGTTGTTTTTTTTCCTGTTTTTGTTGGCGTGTGCTCGCTCATCCGTTGGTCTCTTTCCATGGAGAGCTCTTGTGTGGTCACGCTTTGGTCATGCTGTGGTTTTGTTGCGGTTGAGTGACGCAGTGATAAGCACTTCAAATGCTGCGGTTTCTCAGTCTCCATGCCTCCGCACTACACGACTTTACCCGAAAAGCTTTTAACAATTTTTTTGTTTTTGTTTTCACACATAATATTTAATATTATTTAAACAATTTAGCACTCCACACACACAAAAATGGACTTTTTCTACAATAAAACAGTTCTTTTATCACCTGCTTTTTTTCACAAGCTATTAACGGCGGGTCACTTGAAGCTTTTATTTATTCTCCCATAATAAATATAATTAGCAGATAATTTATTTGTCTTGAAAGACAGCAAATGCTTTTTCTCTTTGGCCTCCCCCAGTGAACACACATCTCTGTATCAGTCATTTTCAATTGTAAACAGATGTGGCATTCAGTGTTAACAACATATTTCTGAACCCAGAGTTCAGCGTTCTGTGGTTTTCAGCAGACGTTTTGGGTATATAGCTCAAAAGCAGCTGCATTTCAATGCCAGAGAGTCAGTTTGAATTCTGTTAAATGATAATCTCCCCCTTCAGTGCGTTAGTCTGCCTGTCATGTCTGTGTAATGCCTCGTTGTATGGCTTTGGTTTCATGTTCCTAGTCTTATTGAATTAATCTGCAATTCTCTGTATTTAGGTTGATTCTTTTTTAACGAAACGTGTGCATTAAAAAAATATCTCCTATTAAATGAAAACAAGAATTAACTGTTTTTGACAGATTGTTATGTTTAAGCCTTTTGCCAGAAGATATGAATTTCCACTACGGCATTCAAAAAGAACCCAACTTAAAGTGGGCTATATTCCACAAACACTTTTTATTAGCTTTACCCACTTTGCCCCACAAGAAAGATTTTAGAGACATGTAGTGGTTAATAAAAAACTCGGAATGAATCATTTCGCTTTTCAATACCACGAAAAAAGATATAAAAACACCTAAATGCAACACTGAGACACTGCAGGGTGGGATGTATTTTTATTTGTGTGTACTCAGTATCTGGACATGCAGTAGGTCCTGCATGCTTTTTACTGAGTTGGCTGGGTGTGTATTTGTAATTACAACTATAATAAAATAGTTTGAATGAGTTGAGACTGCAGAAATGCCATAAATTGTGCAGATGTTGTTTTTTTTCCCCTGATGTCCTGCTAAATTTCATAAACCTCCCAATATACATTTATGCTCTGAAGCAGCGCAGCAGTAGGTTCAGTTAATTAAGGACCATAACAGTGGAGAACAAAACAACATGACATTTGGATAAATGCCACAGTTATTACTGCAAGCGGGAATATTATGAGTCATGCCTTCTAATTCTCAAGTAACTTCGAATTATTTTCAAACATTTTTCTTAAAGCATTTTTATTTTGTATAAAAAGACATTTACTTGGTGTTAAGAAAATACAAGTTAGTAGCTATATGTGTGTTGGGAAGAGTATTAGCATTGTTCAAGAACGTCATTGAAACCATGAAGAAATTATTTTTTAAAACTGTCAACAAATCAAAATCCTTGTAAAAATATCATTCATCCAAATAGACAGACCCAAGATTATTTTTAAGGACAATATAAAGTCACCAATTATTAGAGAGGACCCAACCAGAGCTTTCTTGCTGTAAGGTGATAGTGCCAACTAAGCCATGCAGCCCAGAAACATTGAATTTAAAAGTATATGTAAATTTTGTTTTTGGTGTTTTTTAACATGTTTCTTTGGCCTTTTGTCTCATGATGGAGGACATATATTCTTGAGTATTTTTTTATTCAGATCGTTGTGCATCAGGAGCAGACACAGAAATTTCATTGGAAAAAGCTTTTAGTTGTTGCGTATAAACTAGAATTGGCAAGCCATAAGCTCCCTGATCTGCTCCAATCTGATGCATCCACCGGTAAACGACTTGATGAATGTCTTTATTTTCCTCGTTCGAGCTGGCGTCTGGCTCAAAACTGTAAGCCTGGATAGCTCCAATATTGCTCGCCATTTTTGTTGCAGTTGGTACCTTTAGGTTAGGGTTATGAGGGGCTGCAAGATAAGTATAAACAGATGGATGATGGGAAATGGGGGTGGGCTTACTCTGCGCCAACACAACTCAGAAGTGAATTTCTAATTAACTCCTGCTGCTTTGCAGAAACTATGTCCAAGAAAATGTCAGTTTTTTTATTTTGGTTAAAAACAGCATAATTATAACTAAAAGACCTCTGAGAACACTTTTAAAATCGATCAAAAGATGTTTGGAGTGGGACTTGAAGCACAAATTAGCAGTATTTAGCCTTCCTTTCTTTGGGATCTGCTGTTCCAATAGCATCACATTGTTGTTAAATATTAACGTATCTCTATTATTAGAAAAATGTCGTCACACAATTAAGTACATCAGCTAAGTAAAAAAAAAACTGTTTTTGTTAGTAATTTGCACAGTGCAAGTTTGGAAACTGCAAATGAAGCTCCCATGGGTGCATGTCTGTACAATGTGCACTAAATAGTTTCTGCTAGCATCTATTAGTGCAGACTCCACCTTTCCCACACATGTGCAGTTTCCCAACAAATGGACCCTTAAATGGAAGAGTTTTTGGTGTAAAATCTGGTTAAAAAGCTCCCTCTACTCGGCAGTGTGCTTGTTGAACAATACCTCTCCACTGATGATTAATACTGTTTATTCCTTGTGGTGATAGTTTACACTTGGAACTGTTGTTTCTCACTTAGTTCAGTTTAAAATTTTTATCAAGATTTCAGTTTTATCATTTATCTCTCCTTGAGGTATTTTGGCAGCAGACATTGAGTCATTAGTCTTGTGCTCTGTAAAGTGCCATCCAGCCACATATATTTGAATCTCAGTGTCAGGATGCACCTTATTAAGTATAAACACATTAGAATTAAGGCTACAACTGTTTTTCCTCATCTAATCCTCTCCCATTTAACTTGTACTGAGCTTTATATCTGTCCTTTCATCCAACTTCCAAAAAACCTGGGTTTTTGGAGTCTATCCCACCTATTGACTGGTCCTTAGTCCATTGCAGAGAAACACAAACTCACATTCTCAGGGACATTTTGGAGTGAGCAGTTAACCTATGAAGCATATGCCCAGGGAGAACATGCAAAGTCCACATAGAAAGCGCCCAACTGGGATTTAAATCTGTAATTGATGAGAGTGCCAACTACCACACTATTATGCAGCCCCAGAGGTTTACATCTTAGCCCTGGAGAACCCACAGGGATCAAATGTAGTTGCTGATTTTTATTTATCTTTTTTCTTTTATTTTTGTTTTCATTTTTCTTTCTGCTGTTAATTGCTGCTACCTCTAATTACTATTTTTCAAATTAACTTTAAGAACCCAGAAGAAAATTGTTATTGGGTTCTCCAGGGTTAAAAAAAAACAATACAACAACAATATTGTGGAGGAATTCATCAATCCTCAGCCTTGTCTTTGTATATTGTCATCTTTTTTAAATTTTTTAAATTTAATTTTTAATTTTTATTTTTTAACTTGTCCTGTCCAACAGCTGGGCAAACAGATCAGAACTGAAGGCCTCTTATGTTGGACATAGTTTCTGTTAACAACATGGGTTATGAATCTATTGACAAACCAGAGGTATGTCTGAATAAATCCCTTTTTTAATTGAGACCAAACTTTATTCATGAAGCAGCATAAAGCAACAATTTTCTGGATGGTTATACTCACTACGGTGAGGTTTAGATGCAATACAAGTCTATGAGGGCGGTGTCTGTCCACACACACACTCAAATGCTATAAAAAAAACCTGTTGGCTCCAAAAATGTTCACGTTAACCCCCAGGCTCAGTCCTCTTTTTTTCTTTAAAATATTAACCTTAGTGAGATGTCAACTGTTATCAGTCTTTAAAGATAGAAACTTTTTGCTAAGTTTTAAATTATATTTTCCTCTTTTTAGCCCCTTTTTTCAGGCACCTTGGGAACTAATTTACATTTGAAGTCTATATATTTTTATCTTATAATTGACATCTTAATTAAAAATTTATTTTGTTCTTTAAGTTGAGACCATTTTGAAAGAATTACCAGCCACTGGTTAAACATGTAATTGTACATTTGTGTTATAAGGTAAAATTTAACATCCTTTTTGAATTATATTCTTCAAGTTTTATCTTTAACTTGTTAAAAACGTGTTAAAAATATTACACACCAAAAAGTTGACATGTTTTTTTAAATTAAATCTTTAAGAATTAATATAAAATAGTCTGTTGCAAAGCTGTTGATTTTGGTTTACCTTTCAGGAGGCCAGTTCTTTAGAGACCAGTTTATTTATTTTTTCTTAAAAGTCTTCTCACCCAAACTTCTTTGCATCATTTACATGATTTGGACACATGGCCCGCTGTGTTTATTATTTCTCAGATTTTTCCAAACTGTAAATTTGATGAGTTGAAGTCTCCACATTTTCTCTCAAGCATACATTTTATTCTTTCACAGTAACCGCAGTGTTTGACGTGGATTGGGAATATTTGGCGTTTTTCCAAAAGGAAAGTTTAAAGTACGTGAAAGGACTGCTCAGCCTAACAATCCACAGACAGCTGTGCTCCAAAAAAAAACATCCTAAAATGTCACTTTCAGAGATGATCTCGCTGTTGTTCTAAAGTTCAACTTTTGTATAAACATGCATACATTCCGATAAACAGGATTAGAGCAAAAATTTGGAACAATGTTTTCATTAACGCTGTATATTTTACAGCGTATGCCCCCTAAAAGTTCTTGGCCTTTAAACTGATTAACGTAGTCCAGTTAGGGCAGGAGTGTCAAATCCAGGCCTCCGGGGCCAACATTTTGCTGTATTTTTTGTTAAAAACCCTGTCCTACCTGCTGCTGATTACCTGGACAAGGCATGTTTTGTCAATAAGAAGCTTTAGTGGCAGGTTAGTTGTAAAAATGTGTGACAGGGTTACATTTTCACTGTAAATTTAAAAGAAAATGTAGTCCTACTTGGTGTATGAAGGGGATTAACATGAGTTTTTTTGGGTGTGTTGAATAGATGTTATCCACTGAAAATGCTGGATGTGGTCTTTTACGGTTTTCCCATTTATGTTGTGGACTGGTTACTTGACTCGTGGCACATACGCCCCAAGATTATTAAATGGTGTCGGACTCTGTACAGGTGCACGGGGGAAAGAACGAAGGTGGAAGACACACCAAAAGCTGCCGCCGTGCTCTTCTCCTCCGGTGACAGAGAGTATTACTGCGGTCCTTGACTGCTGGAATTATAGGACCAAGCTAGTTGTGACATACAGTTGAGTGACAGGGGAGCCGAAAGAAGAACTTTTGTCAAGTTGCCAAGTGGAGTGATGTGCTCGCTCCCGGGAGTGGGCGCATCCTAAACAAACTGAAAGCTGCGACCAGTTGGTGAGATCGAACTTTCTTTTTCTTCTTGGGTACCCAAATATAAATACTTTACAGGTATACCGTTAATATAGTTTTGGCGCGTTTTCATTTGGATTAATGGACTATGGCCAGTGCGTAAATATCCGTATGAGCGTTTACGTTGGATATTCACATTGACTTCCTTAAAACCCTTGTGCTATCTTAGATGACCCCACCCTTGCATTGTCATGTTCTCCCTACCATGACAAAGGTGGATAAAGGTGGAAAGATTTAATGTAATCCTTGGACACCAGTGAAGATCACAAATCATTGAAGAAAAAAGGTTCAGCGCACTGTCTAGTGGGTCTAGATGACCCATCTCCCAATGGTAAAGTGCCTAGGATAGCACAAGGGTTACCAAGTTTAAAATAAAATTAAATTAAAACAAAAGGTTGATTCTAATGAGCCAAACCTGTAAAAATTAAGAAGAAGAAAAAGGGTAAAAGAAACTGGGGATGAAAGAAAATTAAAAATATATTTTCTGTAAAAAAAAAAAAGATCTACCACAAGATGTGTGTTTTTTCTGTTATGGACTGTTATCGATTCTGTTAAAACATTGTTGGTTGAACCCCAAGTTCTTAATAATGAACTTTATTTAAAGAAGTGTTTGTTACAACCAGACACTGGTCCTTGAGGCCTGGAGGTTAATATCCCTGAGTTTGAGTATCCACTTACATCCCACCTAACAGAAGATTGTGCTGATGTAGTCCACACCCCAGCACTATTCATTTCAACTCCTGTTCCTAACCTGAAACTGTGTGGTAACTCATAAATCAAAGGTAAATCAGCTGTAATGGTTTCATTTTTTCATGTGAAACAGTGCCTACTTGTTCATAGTTCACATGTTTGTCAAACACAGTAATCATTGGGTTCCATGCATCCATTTTTTAAATCTGCTAAATCCCTTTTTGGGGTCTCAATGCCACTGGAGCCTATCCCAGCTTCTATTGGGCGAAGGCAGAGTACATCCTGGACAGGTCACACATGCTCTCACATTCACACCTAGAAACAATTTAGAATAATTAGATTGACCGAAGTATGTTTTTGGTCTGAGGGAGGAAGCTAGAGTGCCTGGAGAAAACCTACACATCCTCGAGGATACATGCAAACTCCACACAGAAAGGTCCCAGTAAGGTTTCGAACCAAAGCTCTGTTGCTGTGAAGTGAGAGTGCTAACCACTACTCCACCGTGCAGCCCCAATGTTGTTCCTGTTTCTCAATTTTGCAAGGTATTTGATATATTCATTTTATATACAGTTCTTATGCAATTTGTAATGTTTTCATCTTTTTCTCCACTTGATCTGAGTGCAGTGGCAGTTTTTCTTGGTTATTGACTTGCAGAATTGGATTTAGTGTGATTACTGCTGTAAACAAAATAGTTGAGGCCTCTATTTAGAATGCAGTTTGGCATCTGTACCTAGTTTGAGCTAAAATGCAGTAATTTGTCCTTTTAATGTGTTTTGAATGGTACATGAAAAAAAAGCTTATTCCTTCAAGAAGTAATCATAGTGGGTTATCATTTCAGTCTCCAATCTGAAACACTTTGATCGAGCATTTGTGACAGGTTTTTGATGTTTCTTTTAAAAAAACGACACATTATGTTAATATAAACAAAGCCAGAAAGTATGAGGAGAAACCTTTGTTTTAGTAAAGTGGATTAAAGTTCAATCTTCCATATAACAAGAAGAAAACCACAAAAGGAGAAAAAGCAGCAAAGAGGTTTTTTTTAATGTTATTTACTTTGTTTTTAAAACCTCAAAGTTGTATTAAATCATATTCAAGAATCTGGAAATACATTCTTTTAAGTAACTATTTATGTGATGTTTTTGTTTTAAATAAAATGCATAACAGCGTTAAAATCACTCACTGTAAAAGAAAAGTACAGCTCCTGTTCATTTCCTATGTGATGATTCATATAACTACTCTTACTCGTACAGATAGATGTGCCAATCCTATGCTTGAACTTCCAGGCATAAGATTGTACTTCTCAAAAGTTCAAAACGTTTCTCTTGGTAGACAAAATACCACAATAACAAGGTTTCATAGAACTCCCTCCAATAAATTTAGCTGCTGCACACTTTGACCTGGCCCATTTCACTGCTTTTTTCCATGTCTCGTTTATTTCTGACCATTGTGGCACCAGGGGGGAAATAAAAACAGAAGTACGAGAACAAAATGCAGAGTTTGACATTGGTGACATTAAATTGAGCAAAGAAATTTAAATTACTTCAAACCAGACCCTTCTTTTTGTATTTTAGTGGACTCTTGTATGCTCATGTGTTCAAAGGACTATTATTTCTCAGAACAAAAAAGCATTAAATCGCAAAAAATTGTATAACTTAAAGCGGATAAATCCGCTGTAAACCTTTATTTGTTTATATATTTTTAAGTAGTGGGCATGTTTAGCAGTTGCTACAAATGCATCAATGATTAGTTGTCTTTGTGTCTCTGCAGTGGTAAAGGTCATTATGCAATAGGTGTAGTTTTTTTTTATGATCTGCATCCATCTCATGAAAAAAAAAAAAACATTTTCCAACATTTTTCCAACTTGTGACATCTCAGAGTTTCTGTCTGCATTTGTGTCATAACTTTTAACAAAAATGATACCACATGAAGTTTAGCAACACAATGATCAGACATTTGTTTGTTTTTTCCTCTTTGATCTCCATGCACAAATACTAATCTCCAAAAAGAGAAAAACTTGGTTCAGCAGCAATCGAAGTCTTTCTTCTTTGAGCTTTTTCCCAAGAAACCAAAGGTTTCTGGAGAGAAAAGAGAAAAAGTATTCTGACATTCGGATGATGATTTGTGTCAAGGGGTTGTTTTCCTGGATACAGCTTTTGCAGATGGAATGGTCTTGATAAACGGTAGCTATGTCTAACTCTGGAAAAAGGAATGTCTTGTTTAACTTTATGTCCTGCTTGTCTTGACAACCAAATGGGCCATTAGGAATGAGACACATTTTGCTTTGTTAGTGTTCTGTGTTCTTGATGGCATCACAGGGCTCCAGACTGCGACCAATTGCTCGCATTTTGCGACCAAAATTTGAGAGCGTGCGACTGAATTTTACATCCAGTCGCACATGTGCGACCAGAAAATTTGCCTCCCCCACCCTCCGTATTTTTTATACATTAAATGTGGAAGGGGCACGTCAATGATCAATGAAATAATCTGAGACGCGAGCGCAAACGCACGCAGGCAGACACACACACACACACTCGCGCACATACTCATGAAACGCGAGCACACACTCTCGCGTGATGCCCGTCTGTGAGGCGGCCACTGCGTGTGAGAAGAATAAGTCACTGTAAGTGGCTAAAATATGTGGAGGGGGCGCGGCCTAGAGATATTCGCGCGCGCGTAAACATCTGTGGGAAGGAAACGGAGACAAATATAGTCACAACCTGATATGTGCGTCTGAGCTATGGGTAAGTGAACTATTGATTCATTCTTCCGACCTGCGGCTAGTGTACAGCACGCGGGCTATTTGCGGCCCCCAATATGATATTTTGCGGCCCCCGCCTTAAATGAAAATTTAATGTTATTGCAGCCCGCCAGTTTTTTTCATTGTCGTGCACGGAAATGACCAACCAATCACAGTGGGGTAAATGACTGTTGGGGGCGGGACAATGACAGGGCTTGAAAGCAGGACACCTGACAGCCCCCTCCCTCCCCGGACCACATGAAGGAGTTCCTTACTTTCCTTTAGAACGTATCTATTCGCTCGTAATTTTCTAAATACATGCAGTCCGTGCTGAACTTTTCTCTGGGTCACACAGACCCAGAGGAAGGTTTAGGGTTTTGGTTACGGTTACGGCGGCGCATCAAACGGTTTATGCACGGCTGTTACAGCAGCACACCGCTCCCGCGGGAGTCGGGTCAGCTGAGGAGAATAAATGTCCCACACCTACATGCGTGACAGCTAACGGGGCTTGAACATTAAACATGTGCGGGAAAAAAAAACATTAGTTTTAGACACACTGAAAATACGTGGGGAAAATGCAACGATAGACGTGTTTGAGATGAACCAGCGGCTCGCCTGGATCGTTGGGGAGATCCGGCCGGGGGTGGGGGGCTGTGAGATGAAGGAGCAGCGAGACTTAAGGACAACAGGAAGTTGGAGTTGTCCTAAACATTTAATTTAGTTTTAATATTCCTCTCCCTCTTAGTGTGATCTGTGTTATTATATATTTTACGATTATTTTAATGTTTTGTAATGTATGTAGCCTTTTTTAATGAATTGGTATTTTAAATTATTTTAATTAATCACTCAACTACAAAAACCATCAGGACACATGTCCCATAATACATTGTTTTGTAGTCTGTAGGGCAGCTTTCAGTCAGTTCAGTTTCCAGCTGTGTCCGGGTAGGTTTGCCCCTTGCTCCCACCCCTTTCTCGCAATATTTTTGTGATGATTGACAGTTGATGTTGGAGCAAAAACAAAAATACGTCTCACACCAGGTGATCTGCGCAGTTGAGTCCACCTGGGTAATCTCAAACACGCTTATTGTGCATCTTGGCTGCACCTATTTGGTGTCACAAAGATAAATTTCCATCCATTTTCTTTACTATTTGTAATGTCATTTCAGCGATGGTGCTGTCAGTTTACCTTGTTGCATTTTCAAAAGTGAAGAATAAAATGTGACACTGAATTAGAAACAGCACATTGTAATTTCTGCATCTATTATTAAAGTATTTATTCGCAATACAGTGGAAATTAGTAGATTTGGTTAGCATGTTGATTTACGGTATGCGCCCCTAAATTTTCTGGTTGTGCCCCTAAAATTTTCAGTTAGGGGCCACTGTGCTCCTAGTGAAAAAAGTTAGTCTGGAGCCCTGCATCATATTGTTAACATTAAAAAGCTTACATCAAGCAAAAAAAAGAAGAAAAAAAATCCTTTTCAGTAGTTTGTTACATAATACTGTTTGTACCCCAAAAAATAAAATAAAAATGAAAAAATATTTTTGATACTATGTTACTACCTTTATGCTGTTTTTCATTGCAAAAAGGCATAATAGTTGTAATTTACAACTACAAAAAAAGGTTTACATATTGTAAACTTGTAATTGTAAACATAGTTCCAACTCAAGGGATGAATAAAATTGATCTACTCTAACTTTATACTGTGTAGAAACACAAAGTTATACTATTGGGCTTAAAAAAATCCAGCTATTGTAATTTTAAAATTTTAGATATTCTTGATTTAAATAGATTTTCTTTTTTTGAATTTTCTTTTTTAGGAAAAATTTGAATTTTCATGGCTGGCTAAACAGATGGTAAAGTCTTTTTAATTATGTGGTTGTTTCTCAAATTTGATTACTTGTTTTTGAGAATAAACATTTTTTTTGTTTGTAGGTTAATAGTAACTTTTTGAAATTGTTGGATTGCTCTCTTGTAACAAAAACTAACATCTTAGACACAGTCTTACTCTGAGAGCATGATCACACTTATCTCCCATCTTTTTGAGTCATTACTAAACTCTGGCCAGTTGTCATAGAAAATTTGATTTAAGGGAAGGTTAAGCACTTAGTGAAAGTCCCTTGTTGAAAGAAAAAAACATTTGACTTGGCCTGTCATAGCAGGAAAATGCAATTTTTTCCTTCTATCTGCTCATCCACCTAAAATATAATTTATTAATTTTTCAAACTAGTATTGTTCAATTGGAAACTGTCACTGTCAGTTCAAAAACTCTTAATGTCAATATGGTAATGTCACTATTTGGCAAGGTTTTCCTTTCCACAATCTGTTTCCTGAACAGCTTTTTCTGTAAGTTTACCAAAGTTTTTGCTTCACTTCCAATCCAGTGAGCAAAACATTTCCCAGCTTTGATTTTCATTAGGATAAGTACACCACTATATTAGCTGTCTGTATATCTTTGGCTATTTCAAAATATTAATATAACTTGACCTGGTTGGCCCTTTATGTTAAAAATATGAAAAATCATATTGACAGGATGTGTTTTCTAAAACTTTCGATTATTAGCAAAGGTATGCTATTGCTGCCTGTCCAATGCATGTGTCTCAGTGGAGCTGATGTGGTTGTTCAGGCTGTGTCTTCCTCCCCTTCAAAAACATCTTCTTTTGTGTGGAATGCAGGCATGTTTTTCAATATCAATGTCGGTGTTTTGCTGGACAAATAAGCCTCCGTGTTGCCGAGAGCACACATGAAATCCTTTAGTTTTTTGATTTTTAGAAAGAAGAATATTCTCAGTTGAGAGAGAATTATCTGAGGATTCAATTATTATTTTTCTTCTTTGAACAGACTGTTAATATTTTCGGACTTTTTTGTGTCTGTGTGAATCCGCGGGTTTCAGCACAAAACAAAGCCGGATCAAACTGGAGCAATGTTGGTCCAGAGAAGGCCTCTGTTTATAAGGTGATTAGAGCGCTTATTCTTCACCCTGGGTGACTGAGGTCAGACTAGTTTATGTCTAGATTTCAAGAGGCCCTTGTAAAGTGATCCGCCTTGCGGACAAAATGAAATAACCTTAAGGTGAAAAAAGCACAGGTGACAAAACAAACAAAATGTCTGTGATGTCCTGATCAGTGAACAAGTGCAGTTCTGTGTTTGTGAAAATAAAACGTCAGTCACAGCGTGTCGGCGCTGCTCGCGACCCTCCAATCTGGGTTCATTGATATTCCTGTTGGGTTGTGAATGCTTTTGGGAAATCCTTTCTTCTTTGTTCAATCACTCATGAATAGAAATGAAATCCACATGTGTTTTGAATTTGTTAGCTGGTTAGCATGAGCAAACAGCACTGCTGCGCGAGATTGCACTATTTGCCATTTATATAAAACCCCCACGGTTCCATTCATAATTCGATTTGGACTATTAGAAGTACTTCACCTTTGATTGCTCAAGAGTAATTTTTGACTTTTCCCGAGTGAGTCATTGCAGAGTGGAAAGCGATTAAAATCTGAGTGGGTTTCGCTTTTTAAATAATGACAGGTACACATTTTTGCTATCAAACTGTTATGCTGGATCTGAGATATACATTGACTAAAACAGCTGGGAATATAAAGTTATTTGAGCCAGCCATATTGTAGCCTACAAGAACTTTAAGATCATTAACAATGTTACCCCCTTTTTCTTTTTTTAAAGTTTTCAACACCATTAACTTTTCCACCGTTGGTATAAAACACCACCAGCCTCTGCCAGCTAACTAAAAATAGACGCTCCACCTAACAGACATAAATCATGGCTGCATTAAGGTTGATGTATTGTATTTCTCCAGCGACCTTGAGCCGACATTCGGTCACCCTGTGACTTTTCGAGGCAGGTTATTTTAACTTTAACACGGGTCAGGTCATCTCATTACTCTGTTTTCATGTTCACTCATGTCAAGGCGTGAAAGGACAAAACAATGAGACAACATCATCAATTTAGAAATTAAATGAGGTAATGTAAGTGCAGAAAGCAAGATAATGCTGTTAGTCTTTTAATCTGCAGGGTAACAAGATAGCTTGGAGTGGTTTCTGTAAAAACTAATGTGACTGAAGATTATATATGTGCATTTCCTCAAAGTCCCACACCAATTATTGTTTATTCCATTTTAAAAGCGTTTCCAGCACTTTTTTTTATTATGATTATGCCATTTTTCCTGCAGAGCGGCAGTACTCTGACCTCTGAACCGTGAGCAGAACTGTTGGGACGGAGTAAGCCCACCCTTTTTTCCCATTATCCATCTGTTTACACCCTCTCTAGCTTACAGCCCCTTAAAACTGCCAACCTAACATTAATGGTGAGCAATATTGGAGTTTTGCAGTTTTGAGCCAGATGCCAGCTCAGACGAGAAAAACCAAGATGCATACTGATCTAGTAGTCTATAAGCAGATGCATCGGAATGGAGCGAAGCAGGAAGCTTGTGGCTCACTGATTGTAGCTTCTATAAAAGTCTTCTTTTCAGCTGCCCCTGATTCACAACAATTTAAATACTGGAATACTCAGAAGCACAGTTTTAAGCTTTATTTTCTCAATATATGTCCTCCATCATTAGAAAAATGTCATGTTAAAAACAAACAATTGGGTCTTTAAATGAGCCCATTTTGATTTGCGTTCCATGTGATGCTTTTGCCTCTCTCGTGGTGTTTTTGAAGCGGACGTGGATGTTTGTTTTCTCTTGACTGTTGAGCTCATCCTGTTTGTTTTTTCTAGCTGGTTATTTGCCAGACGTGCATTCTGTCCTGGAGAGGACGTCGTTTTGACATGAAATATTTGGTCGCACAGGAAACCGTCAACAGATTGCAGTATGAATGCTACTCTTCCTATTTAACATGTTTCACTTTTAGAAAGCTTTCAGGTGCACCCATTCTAATATTACAGCTCTTTTAGGAGATTCCGGTTTGTGTTCACAGTTTATTATTAAAATTTACAGTTTATTTGTTTTTTGCTCATTCATAATGAATGGCGGACAAACTAAATGAAGTCTGAGAAGTTCAGCATAATTTCAGCTAAAGAGTACATTTCAAAGTCACATTAGCAGTGTCATGGGGTCCAATATTTATTTTGTCAACCTTTTGATTTTGACAAAACAGTTTTGTGCAATGCATATACTTGTAAACCTTTCAGTAATTCAGTTTTTTATCCTCCTCCTTCTTCTTTATTTAACCAGGAAGTCCCTTTGAGATTCAAAGACCTCCTTGGCCAAGAGGTCTGTGCAGCAATTCATAAAAATAACAAATTCATACAAAGCAGACAGATAAAATGTTTAAAGAAAAGTTAAAGTGTGACAAGCCAAGGATTGTATTTCCAGGTCCTCCAAAGAATGTTAAAAGAAATCATAGAGACAGGAGTTTGGAGTATAAAAACCCTCTGTAAATTACTAGTCAGTTGAAGTACAATACTGAAAGAACAGTTTTCCCCTCTCTGGTCTCAAAATGGGAACAATCAATGTGTAAACATCCTGGGAACGCAATTTACGGGGCTTATGGTGAAGATACACATTCGTGTATGGAAGAAGTAGTTCACAAAGTCACTTGTACCACTGTGTGACTGCCAAGTACCGCATTAGACTCTGTCTGAAGTAAATGTCACAACGGTGGGTCAGTTCACTGGAGTTTGTTATAAAACATATGATACACTGTGGCTGCAGAGCTTGGGCTGGGACATACAAAAGGTCTCCGTAGTCCAGCACAGAAATAATGCTGCAATACATCTCTTCCTAGCATTGAATTAAAAAAACATTGCTTATTTCTGAATAAAAAAAAAAACTACCTTTTAAGATGCCAAGTTTTGGCAAGAGGGCAACATGAGATTCAAAAGACGACCATCATCACTTATAACACCCAAGAATTTAAAAGCATGCTTCACATCACTAACTGAGCCATCAGGAGGAATATTGCGCTTTTTTTCTATTTCTAGCAAACAGAAACACTTTAATTTTATTTGACTTAGGAGGGAGCTTCAGCTCAGAGAAGCTGTGGCAAACTAAATTTAGCTTTTTCCCTCTCTTTCTCATCCATTTATTTTATTTTTCAAACAATATTAACAGGAATTCAACTAATTTGACATTTTTCCTCAATTGTATGGCATTTATCTAATTCTTTAACTTACCGGTATTTATTCCGTTTTCATTTTTAGCAACTGTTTTAGACTTTTTCATTTATTTTAGAGCTTAAGCATCTTCACAGCTATAGCTGCTGGATTTACACATTTTTATTAGCGAAAAATGCAACGTTTCTAGTCTCTCATTTGGTTCCTAGTGTTTTGAAACATTTTAGATTAATATGCCTTAATGTCACCACAATAATGTGGAGGAAAAAATAATTACCGGTAGTGAAAGCATGCAGTACAGTCTAGAAACTTAAAGAAACTTTTAATGTGTTCCAAAAAAAAGAGAAAAAAGAGAGAAATATATTCCAGGATCTTAGTACAACATGGTTATCATAGGTCTACTTTGTCCTGGACAAAGTAAGATGAATGGGGTGTCATGGTAGCAGCAATTTTAGGTTTCAGTGTGTGATTTGTTTTCATCTGATAAGGTCAGAGTTGTTCACACTCAAGTGTGACACAGTTGCTTGGGAAGGTTGTGTGAAATTACCACTTTAATAGGAAGTTGCATCGCTGCAGTCCATGTGAGCAGCTACTGTGCAGGCTGCACAAAATGATGTGTAAAGAAGGAGACAGTTCAGCATTATAACAAGATCAATTTTGTGATAAATTCAGCATGGATTTGATGAATCCCAAGTAAAAATTCATCATTCAGATAATGAATGGTTTATAACACCCAGCTCTCTCTCTCTTTTTTTGTTACCTTTTAAAATAACAAAAACATATCTGCAAAGTATATATTTGGTTATACTATTTTTTTTACTTTTTTTGAATTGCACCGAAGCACTGGTTCATTCTATTATTAGGCTGCATGTTTTGCTTAGATCAATCAAATATCAGTGTTATATTGATAAATAATTAGCAATATTAAAAAAAAAAATGATGTAAATCAAAACTACAGAGAATTGGTAGGAAAACTGCTAGAGAAATGAGCAACAGATTGTAGAGAACTGCTACAGTTTACAATTTTGCACAAAAAAGAATATATTTACAAAAGAAAAATATATTATTAAAGAAAGTAGAACACATCGAGTTATGCCGCCAAGCTCAGAACACAAAGTTCTAGTCCAAGGTTACCATCTGTAATCTGTTTTCTAACATCCAGACAGTCTCATCGGGAAATAATAATATGCCGTAGAAATTTTTGAGGAGTTGTGACGCAGGTAAATACACCTATCAGCACAATGTGGACACAAAATCCAACCAGCACAGCAAAAGATATCAGCACCACACGTGTGAAAACCCTTTAAAAAAATGTGGATTTGTATTTCTCTGGTACTTTTTTTCATTATCATTCATTTTCTTAACCATTTTATCCCTTTCGGGGTCACGGGGCTGCCGGAGCCTATCCCGGCCACTTGTGGGCGAAGGCAGGGGGGACACCCTGAACAAGTCGCCAGTTTGTTGCAGGGTAGAATGTCCTCAATCACACACCCATTCACTCTCACACTCACACCTATGGACAATTTAGAGTAACCAATTAACCTATGAAGCATGTTTTTGGACGGTGGGAGGAAGCCGGAGATCCTGGAGAGAACCCACGCATGCACGGGGAGAACATGCAAACTCCACACAGAAAGGTCCCCTGTTGATGTTGATTTTTCATGTCCCCCAGCCGGGACTTGAACCAGAGGCCTTCTTGCTGTGAGGCAAGAGCGCTAACCACTGCGCCACCGTGCAGCGCCTATATTCTGTTGCCATATATTCTGGTCGTCTTTCCCTATTTTGTAAATCAGTGATGTTATCTGTGATGATATTGGAAAATTATTTCTGCAGGAAAGAGATAAGAATGTAAAGAGAGAATTACAGAGATTACATGATTGAACTATTTTTGACTTTTGAGTCACATAAGGCAATGAATTTTAACTTAAAGGTATATTAACCTATGAAACAGAGAATCCAGAAGGAAAAAGAAACAGAACACAAATATATAATGCAGACCAAAATCTATATGCTTTCTTATCTTTTTTTTTCTTTGAGTCATAAAAAGTATAAAATATTCTTGTCTACAGCCCTCCTCTGAGGTGTGCCATTGCGAAAACTCGAGCAACTACAAGAGTAAATTGTTCATTTTAATTTATACTGATCAAACTCTTTTCTTCTCTTGTGCAATCACTTATGGTGTAGCATTAAGTGCAGACAAGAACTTGAATTGTGATTTTTACTGTTTTTTTTTCCTTTCCTGATTGCTTTATTAGCAATAGATAAATGGAGAGCTTTTGACTTACTTTTTTACTGCATTTTGGAAACCTGTTTCCATTAGCATATTTTATTCACAAGTAAGAAGAAAATCTTGTGGTACAAAGGTACCAAATTTTTCTTGTCTCCGTCATTTTAGAAGATGTTCAAGGACAATCTGTCAACAGTTAGTTGGCTTAACTACCTGCTGATAAAACTCATTCAATTCAATTGTTTTTATCATACAAAAATTTTCATGCATATCTTCGCAGTGGCATCTGCTTTTACATAAGGTGTGTATAGTATTTGATGGCCTGACTGCATGTGGGGTCAGCATGTGGTTAACATGTGTGCTATTCAAAAAAATAGTTGTTCTTTTTCCAGCACCTACATCTGATCTGATCTGTATTTCCCTCGATTCTGCTTTCTGTTTACTACATTTTATGTTAGCACTTTGCAGACTAATGAGAGAACATTGGGTTGACAGAAAGATAGCTCTGGTAATGAGTTAAGTATTATCAATTTACTTTCACTTTTCAATCCTTTACCTTATCAAAGACTTGTGTCTGAATTCTCAAAGGCAATTTATTATAAAATGCAGAAAAATATGTTTGTTTTTGCTTCAGAACTGTGACAGTTTACACATGAAATAGCCAAATCCTTATAAGTGCTGCTAAATAAAAAAGCTGCACTGTGGAATTTGAAATGAATGTTCTGCATTACATTACCATTACTTCACTGTGGTTTATTTTGTCATCTCTTGTTTGAAAGCAGCACCTGGTAACACTTTTCCTTTGAGCGTAGCATGAGAAAGTACTGAATTTGACTCATGATGATGAAATGTGACACAGCATATTTCAAGTTACATTTCAATGAGACGTAGAATTGCTTAAGTTTGTTTTATTGTTTTTTTCTGGGGGAAAGGGGCAGATGAAAAAGAAGGGAATGCAAAAATGTTTAATGTATTTAAATTTGAGAAAATGAACACTGTATTTATTAAGTGAACACAAATAATAATTCAAAATGGATTAACGAAAATGAGATAATAGGGGTTAGAAAGCACCACTGTTTCAGCTCAATAGAGGGTTTTTGATGTAATTCAGAGTAGAACCAACATTAACAAACAAGCAGATACTCCTGTGGGTGTGTGTGTGTGTGTGTGGGTCTAGTCATCCCATATTTGTTTTTTGTCTTTTTGACATCTTGAACAAACAACTTTAATTGAACAACTCACGTGATCCATTTTTTACTGGCACAGCTATATGTCAGCTTTTGAATGCAGTTGTTTTGGGATTTTGATATACCAGTTGTTTTTTTATTTTATTTTATCTTTTTCATTTTTTACAGAAAACAGTGTTGCAAGGGCTTCAAGTTTGTATTGGGCCAATGTATTCCTGAAGGTAGGAAACATGTTTGTCTTTTTCGTCTCATTAAGATTTGTATTTGACTCACCCTTTCTGTTATACGTTTGTTTAAGTATCAAGTTTTTTACATTATGGAGACTTGTTTAAGCTTTTGCCTTTTTATTTTTTACAGACTTTGACGTGTGTGCTGGTGCCCCATGTGAGCAACAGTGCACAGACCATTTTGGCCGAGTGGTGTGCACCTGCTACCCTGGATACCGCTACGAACGCGAGCGCCACAGGAACCGAGAAAAGCCCTACTGTTTGGGTGAGGCAGGAAGCATTTCATAAAAATAAAAAAAAGCCAAAGTAAAAAGTCATTGACTTCTTCCAGTACTATATTGCTTCCAATTGAATCGTGTCATGATTTTAGAAGATCCATTGTTATTAAAGTATGGAATTTTTAGTTTTGTTGTACGAATTTAATAAATCTATATGTATATGTGTGTATTTATATATATATATGTGTGTGTGTGTATATATATATGCATATCGCAAAAGACGGCGAAAATCGCAATAAATCGTAAACCTTAAATGTGTTAAAACAATTTTATGGCACCTTGAAGCATTTAATGAATCAAATAAATCCCTTAATGCATTTGACCAATCAGATGGACGCCTTCAAGTTGTTGACTAATCGGAGGGAGGCCTATTATGTTAGATGCTTGTCTCCTATGTCGACGTGGGTCATTTGGAGTATAACTTTTAACTGTTGCAATGAAATGGGAATGATGTTTTTGGTTATTTTTCTATTTGTCTATATACCGCAAATGATATAGTTATCCCAATATTCATTCATCATTCATTTTCTTAACCGTTTTTTCCTTTGGGGGTCACAGGGCTGCCGGAGCCTATCCCAATATTAATCTCTAATATCGCATATCGCAAGTTTTCCTCATATCGTGCAGCCCTATTACACATGCATATATATATATATATATATATATATATATAGTTTTTGTTTTTTTTCATCCAGTTTTAAGTCTGTTTTAGCATCATTTTTATTTAAATGTGTTAATTGGCTGACAATACTGTATTGAAAATATTTGTCATGATCTACAAAGCTAAAGATTCTTTATCTCTTGTATTTTCAAATTAATTTTCCAAATTTAGAGAATATTTTGCACCAGTTTAGCCCCACCCTTCAGTTTAAACCTACACAATAACATAATAACTAAGGTTTTTCATACTTATTACTTTTTTTCGTGGATTACAGATTGAATATGTTTACATGAACCTCGCTTGATTATTATTTTCCTTGCTAGCCATTTTTCTCTCTCTCAAATGCACAGACATAGATGAATGTGCAGACGAACACAAGAGTGCATGCTCTCAGATTTGCATCAACTCCCCGGGGAGCTACAGGTGTGAATGTGAGAAAGGATATTTCCTGGAAGGAGATGGGAAAACATGCACCAAGGGGGAAAGAGGTGAGCCTCAATATTTCCTTTTTTTTTTTTTTTTTTTTTCATTAAAGGGCACATCTGACAGTGATATCTGTCCGAAGACTACAAACAGAGACATATGTTAGTCATTAGACATCACTGCCTGTTGTGCATGTCAGAGCCGTTCTGTCAACCAAACATACTGCTGCCCTGTGACTTTTGGTCTTCCCTGATTTGCAGAACATTTTTGAAGAAAGCACAAATCGTTCAAGTGATAAAACATCTTTTTTCGCCCCAGATTAAGTTGCCAGTGAAGCAGCAAGGGGCTGCAGATCTGCTACCTCCTCTCATGAGGGTATCTTCCTTTACCTCCCATAACACTGCAGGAGAGTTTGGAGAGTCAGAAAGACTGGCCTGGGGGATTGCGCCCCCACAATTATGGCTTGTTGTTTTGTAAAGTAAGAGGGGAAAGAGTGTCCAGACATTTTCACTCATCCATTAAATCTATGCACATACAGAGCAGGGCCCATTCTCCTACAAACGTGTCCATTAGAGCATTTCAAGTCCAACTTAAGCAATCAGAAAATTACATTAAAGAAAAATGTTCTCATCCAGTAAGCATGAGTAAGAATATAAGCCACAAGGGAATTTAATAAGAGGTCAAACAATGATAAATATCTGTTCTGAAACACTCACCTTAATTTTTTAAGCTTGCTATACATAAAAAAAAAACCACAAACGCACACTGCATTTGTTAAGTATCTGTGTCACCTTTAATGTAGAAGTGTCCACTCAGTGGTATGCTTAGTTCCTGCCATAAGTGTCTGTATGGAGAGGAGATTAGCAGGGGAAAGTGTAAATTTGGCCTTAATAAACTATTACACCAAGACATTCAATAATCCCAGCTGTTCATTGTTGAAGTTAATTTTATAACTTTGTTTTATGTGTTTTTGTGTGTGTCGTAGAACTTTCCTTCATTCATGTGTGGGCTTTTAACTCACTATAATAAATAATTGTAATTTTGCATATTTTGCCCTTCACAGTTCATTTCACCTTTCTATTGTTTCTGTGCAGTTTTGAAATATTGTTCTGCATATTCTGGCATCAATGATTAGTTAAATATTAATTCAGATAAATTGATCGGGACTTACTGTGCTGTCGAATTCGGATTTCAAACCCTTTTAAAAACTAATGAAAAATCTGCAAAAGAAAATATAAATTATTCTATGATTAGTCAGGGGGCTATCAGGAACTGTCTTTGGTACAGCCTGGACAGACAATTTATATAATTTAACCTGTAAAACATACTGTACCATTGGACTGTTACAGAAAGCAGAAAACCAAAAACAAGGAAAACATGCAAACCTAAACACAAAATTTAAAATATTTCAGACTTTTCTTGTTTTCCTGCATATTTACAAAGTGAAATGTCTCTACAATTTGATTTGTAAATGAAAGTATAAAGGAAAAAACAAGTAAATGAACAAATACAATCTATGTCTAAGGAGTACATTTATATCCACACAGTTTATGAGAATAAAATACTTGTTAGCGCTCTTGCCTCACAGCAAGAAGGCCCCCGGGTCTTGTCCCAGCTGGGGGACCTGAACCAGAACATCAGCGGGGGACCTTTGTGTGTGGATTTAACGGAAGAAGATGAATGAATTAATTTTTAATTAGAGAATTGTGCTCTCTAATATTATTTTTTAAATATCTGTTTAACTGTGTGTATCATAACTGTTTTTGTCATAACTGACATTTTAAACTGTGTGCAATATTCATGCTGTATGTGCAATATCCATTCTAATGTGGAATACCCACTCATGTGCAATATTCACCCCACTCTACTGTACAGTATTTAAGTATTTATGCCTTATACAGCTCCTTATTCTTATTTTATTTTATTCTACCTTTTTTATATTGAGAGTTGCTGGAAAAAATTTCATTGTGCTCTGCAGAATGATAATAAAAGATTCTGATTCTGATTCTGATTCTGATAACTCATGTTGTAAAAATGTTACAAATCAATTTAATAGAATAAATTGTATAAAAACAGCAATTACAGTGCTAAAAAGACTACTTTGATCTTTTGCTTTACCTTCTAAATAACATTTTAAGTTTACGTTATAAAATAAACAGCGAGAGTAAAGTGTTTTTTATTGAATTGTCCTAAGCTATGAACATTTTTTTTCTTTTCCCAGCAGTTCATCTCTTTGAGAAGTGTGATAATGTTATGAACGCGGGAACTTGTTCAGCCACATGTGAGGATTTCCTTCAGTTAAAGACGTCAGTCCTGCAGCTGCAGCAGAAGGTAAGTGACAAAGGAAAACATGCATTTCTGTCTAAAAAAAAATTACCATTGTAATCAGTGCCATTAAGTCGCATCAATACAAGTGTCACAAAAACAGGCAGACGGCTGGATCCAAATGCAGCAGGTTTATTAGCTCTATTAAAAGTCCACAAAGCTAAATCAGGGTTAGGGAGGCAGGGGTCAATAACGAGAATGAGAACATCAGAGAACAGATGGGTAGTCGGGATCAGGCGAGAGTCGGGGCAGGCAGCAGGCAAACAGAGTCAGAAACAGGGTTGCGTAATGAAGGCAGAGTGGCACAAACAATACTTCACACTGAGCTTTAGTCAGTGCAGAGCTTACGTGTGCTGTGGTTGATGTATGAGAGTCAGGTATGCGGCACCCAGGACCTGTGCGCCGGGGTTGCTGGGAGATGAAGTGCATACAGTACTCTGGAGACGATTCCCGTCAGTGACCAGAGAGGGAGACAGAACTCTGACTTCTGACAATAATGCTTCACATCTGTTTTCATCTATAGAAAATTTGAAGACTTCCAGATTCTGCTTACTGTCACAAACAAAAATGTTTATTTTCTTTGTGACAGGTAATCTCTTTGGCCTCATTTTTCCATTTTCTGCACTGAGACCTTTTCCTCTTCAAGTAGCGGAATAGATTTATTTTGCTCCATCTACAGCGCGCAGCTGAAAATCTAAAACTGGAGTCATAGTTTCACATGTGTAATTCTGAACCTATCTACGCGTGAATCTGTCAGCAGCTGCACTCAACTGTCTGCACTGTAGCTCATGATGTATGGCTTCCAGCTGTGTGGTCTCGAAGCTCCCTCAGAAAGGTGTTTTCACTCACTGATGTTTTAAAGTATAGCAAAATGTAAATAATTTTGTATTTATGGGGCTGCAGAGTTATCAACTTAAACACCTGCTCTGCAGAGGCTTTTTTTCATGAAAAAAGCCTCTGCAGAGGCGTGTTTTATGAAAAACACTTGCTTCTAAACTTGGCTGGATTTTTAAAACATGAACTAAATGTTTGCATTTTGCTTCGGTATAAATCTCCATATGCACTTAGTGTAGTGCAGATTAAAGATAACGTTTTTCAAAGAGTCCATTGCCACTCAAAATGCAGAGAAGGCTGTTTTTGTTTTAGCTCAAAGGTTTTAAATTGCTGTCATCTGGCCGGGTTGCAGGTTGTCAAACAATAATACATGTCAGTTCCCCATTCTGGACAAAGTAATTTTAGCAAAAATTTCTACTCAATCCCACCTGTTTGGTTATGTTACAATCATTTATTGTAAAATCATTACAAGAACAGAATAAGGAAACTGTACAGCTAAATTATTGAATGCTTTTATGCTCCATTTGTTTTGTTTTTTTTGCTTCTTCTTAAGATGGCTTTGCTGTCAAACAGTGCTGACGTTCCTGTGCAGATGACTGAGGACAAAACCCTGACATCACCTATATATTTACCGGGGCCTCCAGGCTCCCCTGGACCTCCAGGTAGACACTGATGTCTGACTTGGTCTGACCTACATGGATACATTTCTGGTGATGACTCAGAAAGATACCACAATGAATTTTAGGGCAAATTTAATGAAAAAACCTGTAACCATTTGATAGATTCTAACTATGTTTTACTCAAAATCACAGTTTTTATCCCCATGATGAAATTAGCAGGAATGTCTGGAATAAAAATAATGTAAATTTGTAATGCTGAATGGATGACTGTTTATATGTGACCCCGCACTTTCTTGTAGCTTAGAAGATGCAGCAACATTATGCTGACAGAGTTCCAGTTTTGTATGCATTTATCTGTATTGCTATCTTTTTATTTATTTTGATTTTTTTTCACTCAATCATAATTTAAGGGGATCTGGGACCAAAAGGCTCTGCAGGACCGACGGGAACTCCTGGTCCTCCCGGCCCTCGTGGCTTAATGGGCCCCATAGGACCCACACCAGACCTGTCCCACATCAAGCGTGGCCCTAGAGGACCTGTGGTCAGTAAAGATAAAATGTTTACACACTGTAGTTACGATTTATGTACTTTAACAGCCTGAGTGCATTCTGTACAGCAAATATGGGCATAAAGGAGATTCATTTACATTTACAGGTCAACAGCCAATCAGGACCCTGTACACAATGTGCTGTTTAAAAATAAATAAATAAATAAAAATAGCATGCAAAAATTACACAGAAAAAAGACTGCAAAAGATGAACTGCAACAGGAAACACTGTACTTATTGCAAATCCTTCAATTAAAATGTGTGGCAATTACAATAACCTCTTAAGACCCGAGCTAATATTTGAGTTAACCCTCTAAACATGTAGTCATAGTGCTCCAGATAAGCAGAAATAACTACTGTAGTAATATAACCTGAAATGTCATGTCCATGCGTCATAGATGCAAAATCAAGTGAATATAAAATATTGATTAATTAAATAGTTCACTTTGGTTGAATGTCTTGGATGTGTTTTTAAATCATAAATAAGCTTCATAATGAAACATTTTCTTTCTTTGTTTTCTAAAAGATACACTTTTTTTGAATTCAAACACAAGTTTTGTTGTGTGTATGAGGAGATTGTTCAAGTGTTATTCTGCACCGTGTGCATTCTATTATTTCATTTGGCAGCAAGGAAGCCGTCTACATTTAACAGATTTTACCACCCACAGTTCTTGCCAAGCTTAGATCTGCTGGTCACTGTGGCCAAAAGCATTGCATCTCTCTGGTGTGATGAAACCTTTCCATGTGGTAAGCTGGGCGTTTTGTTGAGCTTAAAGGTGATGATTTTTGAGCAGGTGCTTTTTCTACATGGACTGTCGACTCTGAAACACATATTGCAGAAGCTTTTAGCTCAGCAAACCTGCTTCTCCATGGATCATGGCTGGTTTTTTACATAAAAGAATTTTCTTCTCAAATGGAGGGGACCGTGTTAGTCCTGCCAACTGTACAGATAATTAAAAAAAATGTTTGGCTGAAATTCTTACTCCTAAACATTAAAATGCATTTTGAATTGTTTTGTTTTTTGTCTGTTTTCTAAATTTAAGTATTTCATTAAACTTTATTTACCTAAATAGTTCTAATAATTTAGTAAAGAGGCAGGCTGAGACTGGCCCCTGGGGACAAAAAAACCCTCTGAAAGGCCCTTAACTATGTACGGTTAAAGAAGAAGCCTCATTTTAATGAAAAAAACAACAGAGCGGACTGAATCCATTTATAGCTTTAGCAGTTTTCTTTGGCTTGGTGTATTTTGTTCAGCCCTCTGCCCTGCTTACCATTACGACCCCTCTGTGTTGAGGTGTGGGATCTGATTCAAGAATGTGCAGGATGGGGCCACGGAGACACATTTCTACTTTTTAAAGCTGGCGTGTTTATGCAGTTCTGCTTTTGATAAATCAACCATACACACCTAAGAGCTACAGGAAAGTAAATCCTGAAGCTAGGATGCATTTGATTGTGCTTGTTTATGACTGCATCACATTAGGATGCACTTTGGCTTTCATCTTCTTGCTAAAGAAGTGTGTCACACCTGCTGAAGTCTAAGTCTGGGTATGCTGTCTTCTCCCAACATAGGAACCTAATTAGATTCTAAGCACACTTACAAGGCTTGGTCACCAGGTCACATCTGTCTTACCACATGCCAGGGCTTTGAAAGTGATCAGTGTTTTATTCAGAGCATTGTACTGATCTGAATATTGGCACAACTTCCTGCAATGTGTTCACAAGTCTTTGAAGATGATTATCTTAGAGGTGTGTGAGCCTTTGGGAATAGTCTGGAGCCTGGTATATTTTACTCTTGGTGGAGTTTACAACAGAAGGCAAATTATAATTTAGAAAACCTTTTTTTCGGGAAACCCTGATTAATTTGTGTCAAACCCAATGAAGTTGTATTTGTGGCCTCCAAAAAGCATTCAAAATTTTACAACTAATGTTAAAGAGTCAACATATTTGAACTTCTGCTTCATGGTTGTCATTTGATTTCACAGGGGCCTCCAGGAGCTCCAGGAAAAGATGGCCAGAAGGTATGCTTTTTTGTTGTCTGGTTCTCCATGTGTTAATAAAAAAAACGTTCAAATCCTGTTCCTGTTGCTTCACAGTAAAGCAGTCGAGTAACTTGCCATTTTTAGCGGCAACAACTGTCCCTGGCCTCAATAGTTTTATTGTTTGATTTATTTTAAGGAAACAAAAGTAAAGTTGATGCTTAAAGTGCAAAAGAACTAACTGGAGAAATCTGCCAAAATTTTGGCAGTTCAAATAATTTAATCAATAGCTTAACTGTTATTTAAATGGCTCAGAGTTTGCTTGTTTTGTTTTTTTAAAGTGGGCAACTGCCAGAATATTTTGCAGGCTCTCTGTGTATTGATGCACAGGCAGAAATGTTACCTTAAGGTAAAAGAATCTGCAAGCTGCTGCAAATTGACAAAAAACATTTAATGTTAGAAGCACATCACACGTTTGCCTTTTTCATTGACAAAATCCTACTGTTACAGACATCAACAGGGTTTTTATGACAATAATAACATATCTTTTTTTACTCAACTTGTGGTTGTGTGATGTTCATTCAGGCTGGGAGCACAGAATATGAAGCAAGTGACAAATTAAAAATTAATGAATAAACATTCATTCTAAAATTAGACAAAAAAGGGCCTGGTTCTAAAATAAAAATGATGTTGATCTCTGCCTGTCTGTGGAAAATACTGCAGGTTAGTGCAGGGATTAAGGTGGGCTTTGTTTGCTTTATATGAAAGTCTGATACTTCTGATCATTTTAGCTGTCCGGTTCCATTCAAACTAAAATGAAAAATATGCAGCAATCTTTGAAACATGAGACAAAAACTCAATGAAAATTGTGCTTTTAACATGTTCTTGTAGCATTTTTCTGATGAAGGGGGGGGGCATATATAAAGAAAAATTAAGCTTAAAAGTGCATTTCTGAGTATTTCCTTATTGAAATTGTTGTGAAAAATCCTGTAATAGTGATATAGGTGTTACAGCAGGGGCTCCCTGTATTTTGCAGATGACTAGATCCATGTGCCTTGTCTTTGTTTTCCTCGTCTGAGCTGACCTGGTCAAAACTGTACGGCCGGATAGCTCAGATTCTTCTCGCCATTTTTGCTGCAGTGGTTATGTTATGTTGGAGTTGTGAGGGGCTGTAAGCTAGCGGAAGGAATGAAGGCAGGCTCACTCCACTCTGACAGTCCCACCAACAACTCAGATGTCCTAAAAAACAACACAGGTTTTGTAATTTTACCTAAAAACGACATAATCCTAATTAAAAGACAACTGGAAATGCTTTAAAATAGATCAAAAGATAATTGGAGTGAGGCTTTAAGCAGTATTAATTTTTTTTATGATTTCTCTGAAAGATGAGGTCTCCAGTTCATGTTATAGTTATTGGGTATCATTCCCCTGAATTGGTTTGCTGAGGCTTTGAACTTAACTGTGGTGAATCTTCCTTGTGTACCCAGGAGCTTGGTATTCAGTGAAGTGGGATTCTTGTTTGGACAGATTTGAGGGTGATGCTGGTCTTTTTAGCTGAGTAACAAATCCGAACCACCTGCCAAAACATCCACAGCCTCAGTTTGAACTTAAGGAACAACCGCAGTTGTAAGATGTAAGTGTGCTACTGTGAATTAACAAGCCTTTATGTGTAGAATTTCACTTTACTTAAAGTTGTTCAGGGGATTAGTTTCCCACTTTGTTGAGAGCAAATTCTTAGTCTTATTGGAGTTGAAAGAAAACATAATAAAGTTTGACCGTTGCTGCTGTAATGTAATGACAGCACTGGGTGGTCAACATTGAAAAGAAAATCATAAAGTGCATCAACTTTACATCATAATTTCTTTGTGTTTTTTACCACTTTTGTGTAAAAGTAAAAATGTGTTGAATCTGATTGGAGGCCCCACAGAGTGACTTGGACCCCTGGGTGAGCTTCTTCATTTAAACAGGTGTTTCTTATAGACACTGAGGATCATATCCAAGAAGGATGTTTCTGGTCCAAAACTAACACCTTGAGCTTTAGAAAATTCAGCCTTAAGTGTTTCAACCAGTGTTTACAGTCAAGGAAAACAGATGGGTCCAATAAAGGGGATCTGCACAACATTTATCTGGTCCATCACCTCTGAGGTTTAGCAGTACTTTTTTTTCTCTCCCTATTTTTATTGAAATTGAAATACTTTGGAATTCGGACAAAGCCTCAGTGACATCAAAGTGTTGCATTATGGGTGAAAACAGCAGTGCTAATCAAGAATTTGAATAAGTACACGGTAAAAAATGTCTTATCAGTAACCAACTTCACATGGTAAAAAGGTAAAGTAAAATGATTAAAATCACTGGAGTTAAGGGCTTTTTCTTTGTAGTTTGTTTTCTTCCCGCTCAGTTTTGGGTAAAACTAAGGAAGAAGTATCTATTTTATTCCCTTCAGTCTTGTTCACTGGTACTATATGTCAAAAGCAAGTTAATCTAAATAAAGGGGTCAAATGATTTCGTATTCCCATCAAAAGCGAGTCTGCCTGACCCTCAGAGTATGAATGGTTTGTCCGAATCAAGTTTTGTTTTATGTCTTTATCTATTTTTTTTTGCATCAACTTACAATGAAGCATATTGGGATTCTTGTACACAGCTCTGAGTCACAGTTTAGATTAAGGAAACAGTTAGGAATCACTGTACAAGTTGAATAACAGGATCAAGACAACAGAAAAGGAAATCAAAATTAATAAAGTACAAAAAAGTAAAAAGAGAGAAGGAAGGAGTGCAGAAACAAGTAGGAGATATAAAATATTGACTGATGACAAAGGTTTAGGAGAGTTTGAATTGTTGTCTACTTGAAGAAGATGCTGGCTTCTTTAAAGTTCTTCACAACCTGCTTAAGATAAAAATAAATAAATATCCCTAAAAGATGATCTATGAAAACTTTTTTATTACCTCCTATGTTGACTTTAAAAATCTGATTCCTGTGAAGGTAATTTTATAAGAATGAATTATTTATTCAAGGTAATTGAAGATTCGATTTAAAAGTCTAGACACATTTATATTAGCATTTTATTTTAATATATGTGGAATAAATTTAGGGAAACTCCCCTTTCAAATCACTAGTTTGAAAAAAATGTATCATAACCAAGCAAAGTTGTCTTTTCTGAACAGATATTGATTGATGTTTGATTTTGTGCACATTATTCTCTGTTTCTTTTTTTTCTGAACTGAGTGACATGAACTCCCAACTTCCCCCAGTTCCCCAGTTTAATTCATCTTAACTAAATATTTATTGTTATTTCCTCAGGGGGAAAGAGGAGCTCCTGGGGCTGTTGGACCACCAGTAAGTCAAAAGCTGTCCATGCTGATGCTCAACTTTTTATTAATATGTTACTTTTTGCCTTAGACTACAGAAACCAGGACTAAAAGCATAATGAATTTAAATGTTAATTTAATCAAACTTAACTGTTTTTCAAAGTGATGTGGATAAATGTAAACACATACAAATAAAAGGAACACTAGTTTTGATATGTTGGTCATTTAAATTCATTTTAAATAAACTGCAATCCAGAAATATTTGTTAAAATTTCTTAAATAGCTGAATTTTTCTCTATTTTTCTTTTTCCATTGTCCTTCCCCTCAGGGCTCCCCTGGCTCCTTTGACTTCCTGCTTCTTCTAATGGCAGATATCCGCAATGACATCGCTGACCTACAGAGTAAGGTGTACGGCCGGCCGATTTATTCTCCAGAGGACAACTTTCCGGCTGCGCCTGACAGTTGGAGAGATGCCCATGATGGTGTGGATGCAGGCTCTGGGGAAGACGACAAGGAAGTTCATCCTCTAACAAATAGAGGGTCAAAGAGGAGCAGAAAGAGAAAGCTGACTCGAGACAAAACTCACTGAACAGACTGGAGTGCACTCACAAGGGTTATACATACTTTAAGTGTAAATATGAAGTATTTTCTTTAATATTATTTAACTGATTTTATGCTTTTTTTTTAATCACAGATGTTTATTTTTATATAAACAAAGTCAAGTTGTTTTGAGAAAATGAAATAAAATTGTTTTTGCTTATTTGTTTTTGTATTTATTGAAAAATACTTTTGTCTCCATTGTTTTGTGACAAAGTTACATGTTTAAAGCATTTAAAAAAATATAAAGAAATATTTATACTAATGTAACAAAAAAGAAAAAAAACAGATTTTTTTTATTGCCTATCTTAATAGTGTAAAATAAAATAAAAAATAAATTCTGTATTTCACATTATAAAGTCAAAAGAAAGAAAGAAATAATACAAGAACTCTTCTGTCAAATAGTTGTTGACAGGTGTGAATCTTCAGATCAGTATATAAAAGGAACAACCAAATAGTAGGTAAGTTTGAGCCAAACTCTTAGAGAAAATGACCTTTTTTTAACATAGAAATGAAAGAAATAAAATTAGATTTTATCATCTCCTGTGCTACAGGTATAAAACCCTTTGATCCATAGTTCAACACAATCCAATATACTGTCATGATCAATAAATCAGTCTAAGGCTGCCTTGTAAAGCATGATTTACCGCTGCGTCTGAAACTGTTGAAACTCAGAAGAAACTCTTTCAATAAAGACTGCTTCGCTCCAGAACACAAGCTCAGTCGGGGTGAAGAGAGAGATGGCGAATGCCCACCGGTTTAATGCTCAACTTAGCCCGATACAGCGATTTTGCTTCCACCATACACTTTTGTAACCTTAACCCACCGAAGACTATAAGGAACATTTAGACTCAGACCAGCTTAAAAGTACAAAATCTAGACTTGTACTGTGGCGATTTATTTGAATCATGTGGGAAACAGATAATTCCCCTTTTTCTTTAATCCAGTCTATCAGATGGATTTCTTACATTTTCTTCTCAGTCTAAGGCAATGACATTAAATGAATCGTAACAGGCAAAACTTATCACATTTTAGGCCTGTGGTTCATTTAAAAACTTGTAGAGTGAAGTCATGTGGAGCTACTACTGGCAAATATTGTGATGTTGGCTTTATTTAGATGTAAACACAGGTTATTAAAGCTTTTTTATCAGATTTGCCACCCTCATGGTATCAATAATTTCTTGGTTGGTCCTAATAATCACTACTTATCAGCAAAAGCTTTGAATTACTAATTTAATAATTAGTTTCTTCTATAACTTGAGAAAATGAATGAACTGTTCATGCAATACACTCGAATATGCAGTGAACTTTAGCATTTCTCACATGTTGTAACCCAGACTTACACTAGAGGGAGACCTTCTCAAAAAGATTTTAGAAATTCTATCCTTTGGTCTCAAACTAAATAAAAATCAGTTTTATGAAACAAAGAATCTTATAGACATTTTATTAGAAAAAATTTATAAATATAATGTAGCACCAGTGTTTGCTGAATATTCCATTTAACTTTGCTTTGGGGAAAAAGAGAAATGCTGTTGAGTTCAATATTTCAACACAGTGTCGTTTTTTTCTTTTATTTTTTTTTCGTGTGTATTACTTTGATACTGTAATAACGTCTTTAATGTCAGAAACAGGCAAAGATATTAAAATCTAAGTTAAATTAGAATAGTTTGCTATTTGACAAAAAAAATAAAAAATAAACGAACCATGTTGTTTTATTCCAGGTACAACATGGAAACAAAATACAAGATTGCCAGTGTCTAGATTATTCTAGATAGATAGATAGATAGATAGATAGATAGATAGATAGATAGATAGATAGATAGACAGACGGACGGACGGACGGACGGACGGACGGACGGACGGACGGACGGACGGACAGACAGACAGACAGACAGACAGACAGACAGACAGACAGACAGACAGACAGACAGACAGACAGACAGACAGACAGACAGACGGACAGACAGACAGATAGACGGACAGACAGACAGACAGACAGACAGACAGACAGATAGACGGATGGACGGATAAAATCAAGAAGAGTAAATCAAAGGAAAGTGAAATTTTACATATTATAATTAGTGTATTAAAAAATTGAAGTTGCATTTTTTTTTATTCACTTTGTCATTATTAAAATAAGTTATAGCGGGGAGGGGTTGTGAAATGGCATCCCAAACAATCAAAAGTTTAACATTTTTCTTTCAATCAGGAAAATAATTGCCTGACTTCTCTGTTTCAGGCAAAATGTTTTTGATTCTAATGTGGCTTTTTGTGTTTGTTTAACGCTGATCAAGCTGACATGAGACATGTGTTTGTTATTTGAAAATCTCTCTGTGTAAAAAATAAACATGAAAAATCACAGATGATCCTTTTGTGCTTGATAATGTCCACAAGGTGGCAGCCCTTTATACCAGTTCCTGTGTTGCACTGCTCATGCTCAGTGAACTCATTATGCTCCAGATCAGTTCACAGGGGCACAAACAAAACTTAATTGTGGATAAAGTACAGAGAAAAGGCTTTTTTAGCATCAATAATGATGGTTTTCTTAAACACTTTTTTAACTTTGTGACATTTAGATATCTTTTAACCACAAGTACCTTCAAATCTAAACTTTTCTTAATACAAAGTAGTCTGTTTGAGTGTACTACAAGTATGCTTAGTCTATACTAAAAGTTAGTTAAGCTGTCTTTTTTATACTATCTATAAAACTTGTTCCAATTTGTCCTGAAGAAGTATTCAGTTTTTTAAATGTTCTACACTACATATACATGTTCTATATCCTTACTGCTTATACTCAAGTATACTTCAGGTGTACTATACTTTTTGCTAAGGGTTGTTTGTCTCAAGAAGAGAATATTAAGCATTTTTCTTAAAGGAGGCAACACGTTTTCTTGTTTGTTTTTCCCCACTGCACAGCATTGGCTTTGTTTCAAATATCTTTCTTTTTGAAATGTAAAAAAAATCCTAGATAAATGACCTAGATGTTATTTAAGTATTACTTATGTCAAATCATGTGTGTTTGAAGGTCTGACAAGTGTCACAAAAAGAGCTCAATACATTTCTAAATGCAGACTTAGATTCGACTCACTGTCCTTTGAATAAAAATGGATTAACTTTAATTCTTAAGAAGGCACATAACATAAAAAGTGAATGAAAACAACTACAAATATCTCTCAAAAATCCCCTCGGGAGGTAATTAATCACCCGCAAACAAAGTTCAGCCCTAAAAGAATTCAAATAGTTACTGAAGTGCCCCCTTGTCCCTAATTATATCTCCCTGCTCGTCCCCTTCATTATCTAGAACTACCCACAAAAAGATGAGACGCTGAATGAGAACATACCCCCACAACACAGCCCTTCCAAAAACAATGCTTAGAAGCAAGTGAAACAGTTGCTGCATAGCGAAAAAGGTCTTAATGAAGTAATTTATTACGACCGGCTGCCTGAATCTGTTGGTAACAGATGGAGAAAACATTCAGGAAAAGGCAGAATTTAGTGCTACTCAATTCATTAATTAATACGTCAGTGTGGGCGGCACATGAACTGCCCCAAAAATCTTCCGTTCATTGATGATTATAGTTGGGGGAAGAAGAAAAACGTTGTTTCTCTTCCACATAATTAGAAAACAGTGCAAATTCAATTCTAATGAGGTGAAAGGCACCCCCCTTATACCCCCTCCCTCCAAAAAAAAAAAAAAAAAAAGAGTCTGCTCTTGTTGAGGCCTAAGTTTAAGGAAGTATTGAGAGTGAAGGAGAAAATAATGAGAGATCTGCCCAAGCCTAAGTGCTTTACATGTAACAAACAGGTAGAGAGGATTGAATGGCTCTCTTTCTGGGACTCCTGGGGGGCCTGTCTTCCCAGCACAACAACACTTAGCCCTGAGAAAAGGGTCTGCTGAGGAGCCCGGAGAGTGAATGGACCTGTGCCGCGGTGGGTCACACTGAATGGCCACAAGCTCCTTCAGCGATTAAAAAACCATGTTGTGCCAGCCCAGTGTCCACACATGTGCACAAACACGCACCTTCTGTACAGATGCACACAAAGCCCTCACCTTTGCAGTCCTCCCTCTCATTGAGTTATCTTTACTCAGGTTTTGTCTACTCTAATTGGAGCTGATGAGTGTCTAATTGGTAGCTTTTTTACAACACCCAGTACTTAAGCGATGGCAAGCCGAGGGAGGCAGCATGAGCAGAGTTAATAAGAGGCTTTGCACAAATAAAAGCTTTAAATTGGGCCCGTCCCTCAGAATGGGAGTAAAGGAAAGTTGAGGATACCTTTTGTGTCCTCCACATCTTTCACTTCTGTGCAGGTATCTAAAAAGAAGCAGGAGTGGTAGAGGGCAAGCAGTGGTTGCCGAAACATTGAGCACTTGTGCGCATAAAGGGATCTGTTCTGTATTGTCTGGGGCCCATCGTTTAGTGTGTCTGTTAATAATGAGAATGGGCTGCTCCTCGAATGAATGTGGCAAAGTCCTCAGTGGGCAACAAGTGCCCTCTCATGCCTGGACCACACTGGACTGTGTTGAAGCAATCTGAAATAAAAGTTTAGTCTTTCGGCTTTGTTCAGAATGAGTATGTGGCCCATGTGCAGTGCACAACTGAGCTCACATACAATACAGCAGCAAAGCTCTAATCCAGAATAATAATTTCAGATTGTTTTTTGCAGGGAAGTCTGGTTCACTGAATGGTAGATGTATCATAAAAATCAAGTACTCCGATTAAATGAAAGGAGATTACCAGCATGCTGCCTCGTCCATAGACATCTATTTCATGTGGTAATAGGTTGCTTTTGCTTTTCGGGTATGAATAAACACCATCACGCAACAGGCGTCATAGCATGGTGCCACAGTGGGAGGTGGCAAGTCACTTTCCCTTTCCCCCTGAACAGAGGCGGCTAATCCAAACATCTTCAGATCCCCTGAATCCCAGAAACAAAAGCCCCATCCACAACACAACAGCTGTTTGTTTTTATCGTTAAGGCTGGTTTGGAGTGTCTAAAATTAAGTAATCTGAGTTGTAAAAATACCCAGAAGTAGCATGGCATGGCAAAATTTAAACAAAAAGGTAAATATATCCTAAAATAGGAGACAACAATACATTTGTTGTCTTTTGCAAACAGAAGCAAACTCGCTGTCACTTTCAGGATTACTATCTTTCCAGCACTGTATAATTCACTGGCCAAATATTTGTCCTGCCTTCTGTGATGGGCCTTTCACGGTTTCAGTGACCCATTAACGTCCTACAGGTTCTTATTGTTCCCATCTAAATGGATCGATTTGCATTGCTTTTTATTCAAATCCTACATTTCCTCACAAAGAATGTGGTTTAACTCTCTAATAAGGGCTTCCAAGACAAAGCATGAGGCCTCTATTTTCTCTGGTCTCTGAATCCACTTGTTACACTTTTAGATGAGTAAGGATTTCAACTTTTGTGGAAAGTCTTCAGTGGTATTTTAGAATTTAATGGGGCAAAACAAGTGACTCTTTACCTTTGATGTGTGGTCTGAACAGTCCTAGTTAAATGCGTTGGTCAATGGTCTTCGTTTGCTGATCATTTGCCAGAAAAGTCAGAAATCCCAGATTAGTCTCACTACAAAAGCCCTTTTTGTTAAAGTCCCACCCCTGAACCCGTAATCACAGGCCCACACGCTGATGCTGCTCCTCTAAAAGCAACAGGAGGAAGTTGGTCAGAGAAAATAGAAAATGAACAACACAATTGTGTCATCTTTCTTGGCCCACTGAGGCTTTCACTTCCCCCCTGAAAGGTCAGGCAGCCAGCCATCACAACTGCAGCAAGCTTAACATTTACTGACAGTCACTGAAACCTGCTGCAAACTGACAACATGTCTGATGCTTGTTAAAGAAGCATGTTAAAATGGTCACTTGAAGATTTATGAAACCTAAGCTGTCAAAACGATCAAACGATTGATTTATTTTTGTTTAGAGAAATAAATGACTTTGATTTTAAACCAACATATTTGAGTAGCTTTAATCAAACATCTGTAAAATGTAAATGACATACATCAGTCTTTCTTGCATTTACAAATCACTGCTAAAGTACCTGCAAAGAGGAAACCATCAACACAGAAATACAGAATAAGCTCCTGTCACATGGCATTTAACCCACGGTGAGGTCAGGAGGTCAAGTGTTAGAGACAAACCAATAGAAACCGAGTCCCAATCACGACTGTTTAAATTAAATTTACTTTTTTTTTAAATGACGGTTTTGGCTTTATACATTTGATATCCTTGGCTGTTATTGTTCAATGTAGTTTTCATGATTGGTTAAGATTACATTTGCGCTTGAAAAAAGAGTGGTGAGAAAACTGAACCAGTTGCAGTCCTAGATTTCATGAATCCAACTGTAAATGATCAGGTCAAAGGCCAGTTTTAGAAAGAATCTAACTACCGCACAGTCCATTAACAAATTCCATATATTACGCCATAAAACTGTTTGTTTAATGAATAGAGTTGGAAAAAAACACGGCAGGCACATTGTGAAGCTCATTTCACAAAAAAGATCTTTCAGTTAAATGAGCTAATTTAAAGCTTACTAATGTAAACACCCTTCACAACAAACAACAGTTTTTACAAAAATAAAAACTAAGAACAGGCCAGCATTGACCCCTAATAACAACTGTCAGGTGTGGAGGGCCAGTAATCTGAAATTATTTTACACCCTCAGGAGTTGCACATCTAGCAGTCAAAAAGTCAGTGATGGAGACTAACTGGTATGAAAAACAAGAGAGTGCCTTTACATTGGGCTATTTATTTGTTTCTATTGGTTTTCTTATATTCTGCTTCATTTGGATGGTGTGAACATTCATTTAGGATGTATGCAGATCAGTAAGTTTGCTTCAAACCAGGTTTTATTTCCTTGGACAGTTTGCTGTGTTTATGTGTAAAAGTTAGCCGGAACTCAACATGGGCAGCAGGGTCTTGGTATACTTTAGGGGGAACCAAAGGGCCAGACTCACATAGAGAAATGACATCAGCGACATGTTATAATTTACAGTATAATATAGTCAATGGTGATTTAAATAAACTGTTTTAGGTCAAGTTGGTCTAAATTAGGGACATGATTATGTGAAATTTCCTTTTTGATGTAATTCAATCATGCTGATTAGATTAACTTAGCAAAAGCTGATAGCGTTCAACTCCACAAATAACTACCGTATGTTTCAAAGAGCAAAGTGAATATCTGGCTTTAACTTTATTTTCTATCCTCAAGTTCAGGAGGAAAAAATCGTGCGTGTGTAGAAAACTGAAGAAATCTCTTGCACAGTTCCACTCAGGTGTTGCTTAACAACACATCTTTTTCCTCAACTTGTTACAGTTGTGCATTTTAAAGTCCTGACAACTAGTGTAATTCAAAGCTTTGACTGTTAAAATTTTATAAAATATAAATGATACAATATTTTCACAACCACAGAATAATTTGATGGAGATCCATTTCTTAGATTGCCCTACCAATTAAAGACATAAAAGAAGACTAAACCCTGTCACTATCAGTGCTGTTTTTGTAATATTTTGTCTGTGAATATTAAAGGCGAAAACACGGTTATATGAGAACTGAGCTGTTGTTCACCTTGTCTACTTGTCTGTTGTTCGGCTTTTCCCTGACTTGCACAGTTGCTTTGACAGAGATTTTTGCGCCAGATGCCCTTCCCTGTATTTTATCTGGGGTAGAGACTGGCACTGGGTGTCAGAGTGCGATGTCTGTCACTGTAGACGACCTTTGTATGAATGTGTTTGATTACGTTATTACGTAAGCATACGCCAATGTTTTACACGCAGTTGAAAACAAAAAGGAAGGGGCGACCCCCTCCCCGCGGTGAAGACGAAGTGACTGCAAGTTCTGAGTAACATGTCTCCTGTGTGTCCATTGTTTAAGCATAGTGGCTGTCCTCAAAGGGCCAGATATAACTTATACATGTAACTAAATGTAATAAAAAATAAATGCAACTACTCCTTAATGTTAAATAACTCATTATTTATTTACTATAACTTTTTTAAGTGACAATTACTGTTGCATAGAAAATGGATGTTTGCTTGTTACTCTAGCATAAATCTTTTTAAATTTGATTCTGTCAGGTTAGGTTACGGTATATTGACAGTGTTTAAGTCCTAATGTACAGTTGCCCAATCAGATATTGAATAAAAAATGCACCGATTTTTATTTTTTATTTTAAGAAATTAAAAACTTTTATGCTCTCGCGGGCCACATCAAATGACATGGCGGGCCACATCTGGCCCGCGGGCCTTGAGTTTGACACATGTGGTTTAAGAGCTGATAAGCGAACTTGTGTGTAACAGGGATGTCTTTAACAGCTGTGGCGTCGGGAGAGATTTCCCTACAAGAGAGACAACCACAGCTAGAGAGCCAACACTGGGGGACCCAGACTTGAGCCCTCATGTGGCTACATAGTTGGGCAGTGGCATCTTTTTTTTAGTACTTAATGCTTTTAGTGTCTTATTGATTTACCACCAAATTATTGCAATCAATTTTGTTTTGTAATACATATTTATAATAAACTTTACAAATGACAAGAAAGATGAATACTTTTGGTATTAATAGTCAGTCATCCAGACTCCAATCTTGACTGTATTAACCACTAAACCTGTCAAAGAGCTGTATGGAAGACTGAAAATGTTAAAGCTAATTTAAAGGTGCTGCTTCATTTTAATTATGAATCAAACATTTTATCTTTTTTTGTTTTTTTCCCATTTAAATTCGTATTTTTCGATTTTATTTAATTAAATTTATCTTTAATTTTTTATGTTAAAGGAATATTTAGCTGCCATGCTTGGCGGTCAAGCTTCAGTCGTACTGTGATTGACAGATAAAAGGAGGGCGGGTCAAAAAGAACCTCATCCAATCAGAAAACGCCCTGTTGGCCCTACAGGTTTCCCATCGTGCTTCCGCTCTGAGCGCTACGTCAGCAGTGATACAGAAACATGGCGGTCTGCGTATCACGGCGGCCGGCTCTCTACTTCGTTTTAAGTTTTCTGGCAGCTGCAACTTTTCACCGCAGTGTCGCCGACGTCGCTACGGATGGGTCGAAGTCAGAAGAGCCCCCTCACCGCCGGTTCGAGTACAAATACAGCTTCAAAGGACCACACCTGGCGCAGTCTGACGGCAGTATCCCATTCTGGATTCACGGTGGAAGTAAGTTTGTTCCCACCACCTGTCATCAAACCCAACCGAATCGAGATGTCTATAAACGTTTTTAGCATTAACGCCAAAGATCTTTAGAGTCTTTTTATTTTCGTATATGCAACGCCCGTTGCTAGTTTCATTCAAAGGTGCACCAGGAAACCCCTAAAGCTGTAAAAGTGCGCCTTTTGTGTATTTAAAGAATAAATAATTCTAAATGTTAAATGATAGTGTGAATGCAAACTCATTCCTGCAATGACAGGCCTTTGGATTCTTGCATCATAGTGAGTGTTCCAGCTGCTGACATGAGCAGCATATGATTGTTTCCACCAGCTTGGATCAAAGGCCAAAAATAACATCAGTTTACTGTCAAACTGCTCAAAAAATACACTTGTTTCTCTCCATGTTTTATTCTAGACCCCCAAATTCAAAGGAAAAAACAAAAACAAAGAGCCTAAATATTACTTATTTTGTTAGCCCTATGAATTAGTGAATCATCATTATCTTTAACTTGAAGCATCCAACCCCATTCTCTATCTTGTAAGAAATTCCCCTTTACTGACTTCAATAATAGCTACTAAAACGTAGCTTTTGTTAAAGCCTTTAGTGAATTCATTCATTTTGAATTTTTATTAAATGACAATTTTTTATGTCTATCCAAATACCAATTTTTTTCAAATTTATAGTGAAAATTGGTTTTACTATTCTTGTCCATCCAATCTAATGTATTTGTTATGGCAACTCAACTTATTTTTTTTCCCTCTTTTACATTTTCTTTATCATCACACACCTCCTAACTGTTTGTTCCAGGTGCCATTCCAAGTGCTGATCAGGTGCGCATCACGCCGTCCCTCAGGAGTCAGAGGGGCTCTGTGTGGACAAAAAACAAAGTCAACTTTGAACACTGGGAGGCCGAGGTGACCTTCAGAGTATCCGGGAGAGGCAGAACAGGAGCAGACGGTTTGGTAAGCAGGATCCCCGTTTGGGCTGAGTCGTATTATTCAGATAAGTGCTTATGTCATAGTGTTGGCAGACACAAAACATTTTCAGGTCTCCTCAGTCATCTCAAGCAAAACACAAATAAAAGGCTCAAAAAGGGACAAACTGTCCAAAGAAAGAGTTTTAGATGAATAAAATGAGCTTTTATTCTTTTGGTTTCTTTCTTTTTTGGGAACTCAGTACCCTGGTGCTTTCTAACAACACAGCTAATATCCATATCAATACAATACATATCAGATACAATCAGAGACATGATGGGAAAATTGTGCTGCTTTTGTTTTACTATTGGCTGCATTTTAAGGGACAAAGTACGGTATGTGGTGCTAATATTCATTGGGTCAATTTTGAGAGTTTTAAAAATGCTTGCTTCGGTAAAAATTCACCTGGTGTTTACTTGCCAAAATGACCTGTTTCTAGTCATTTACCTGCCTCTAATCAGGAAATGTTTGTCTTTTATACACCAAGTAAGAATTTTAAACAACCACCCAATTAACAATCACACAAATCCTGATGATGAACCGATATTTTAGATTCCAATTTGTTTTCCTTTTGGTTCAAATCTGGACTCTGGAGCCAGAACTACCATAAGGTCCTCTCGGTAGTCTAACATGTTTTATTATTGATGCAATAAATATAAAATGTATTTTATTATTCCTCCATAACTACAGCACTTCACTGCAGTCACTAAAGTAGTTGCAGGCTTTAAAGTCTCACTCCAACTATATTTTGATCCATTTTAAAAGCCCCAGTGATTTTGTTGTTAAATTATGATTATGCTGTTTTTAGCCAAAATCAAAAAACTTGTCATTTTTTTCAATTTTCACTAGAGCGGCAGGAGTTCATCAGAAAATCGCCTCTGAGATGTGGGCGGGACTGTTGGCGTGTACTTAACATCATAAGAAAAATGCTACTAGAACATTTTAAAATCACTAAAAAACCAGATTTTCATTGGAATGAGTCTTTAAGCTTGCGAAGAAAAAAAAAATAACAGTTGTTAAAATTCTGACTGTCGTAATTTTATTTTAACCAACCGCTATTTACCTGCGATTACCTAAAGTTAAAAATAGAGAACTGTCCAAAAACATGCTTCATAGGTCAATTAGCAACTCTAAATTGTCCATAGGTGTGAGTGTGAATGGGTGTGTGACTGTGGCCCTGCAACAGACTGGCGTCCTGTCCAGGGTGGCCCCTGCCTTCGCACATAAGTGGCCCGGATAGGCTCCGGCAGCCCGTCACCCCGTAAGGGACAAAACGGTAGAAAATGAATATTATATATATATATATATATATATATATATTCCAGTGAAAATGTAAAAGACCAATGTATTTAACTGACCTACTTTAGTCATTACTAAAAGCTCTGTTTAACTAGTCATATTCTATCAATACAAAGAATTGATCATTCTTCTTGACAGCTCTTAAAAAAGTCTAAAGTAAGTAAACGTATATAATTTTTTAATTTCATAATGGAATAATAAAGGTGTGTTTGAAGGGCTCTAGAGTGCGATCAGTATGCGATTGGATTTTCCAATGGTGCGCCTAAAAAAAAATCTGTGGTGGGCCCAGCCATTCTGTCGGGGGTTTAAAAGTCTCATTCCAGCATGTGTGAGCAGGTGTAACACCCCTTAAACAGGAATGATTGGTTATTTTTGTGTTGTTTTTTATTTTACACATTTTTTCAGTTTGGGTCCGTGCGCACATGCCTGGTGCTGACGACAGATGGAGCAAATGCAAAAAAGTCAGTTAAAATTCTTAAAGTTTGGACCTTCAGCTCCAGGGTTAACATTCTTTCGTCTACCGCAACTTTTCAACCGTTAACGCATTTAACGTAAATCCACCGGATTCTGAGGCGGAGAAAAGCAGCCCTGAGTTTATATACAACACGGCGCAGTTGAGAAGGATTTACGTAATCAACGTTTGTCAGCGGATAAAAACGTGTTCTCTAGGTGTCGCTGCGACTTTACTGGTGTTAAAGAATGAGCTACGGTGGCCCTGAAGTTCTACTCTCTACAACAAATTTCAAACAGCAGAAAGATCACAGCAAAGAAATACTCAGAAATGCAGTTTCAATCTTAAGTCTTTTACATAAGTCCATCATAAGAAAAATGCTGAAAACCCCAAAAACCTGAATTACATTGGATACAGTGGGTCTTTAATCCTTGTGCTATCTTAGATGACCCCACCCTTACATTGACGTGTTCTCCCTACCATTACAAAGGTGGAAAGATTTCATGTAATCCATGGACACCAGTGAAGATCACAAATCATTGAAGAAAAAAGGTTCAGCGCACTGTCTAGTGGGTCTAGATGACCCAACTCCCAATGTTAGAGTGCCTAGGATAGCACAAGGGTTACACACCAACTTTTTCATGTAATTAATCATTATTTTAGAATTGTGTTTCAAATAAAACACTTTTTGTTTACCAGTTTGTAAGTTAATTCTTTTCAAGTCTGAATGCCAATTTTTGACAGCAAATAAAAAGAAAAGTGACCGTTTAAAAGTGAGTTAAACGCAATGAAAACAAGTAAAAAAGTTAGGACCCATCACAAAATATGTATTTTTATTTACTTTACCCACCAGAGTAGGAAGCATCAGAACTGCACTAAGTCCACAAAGGACATTGTTTATAAAACTGTAGCAGTGCTTTTGTCTGTAATCTGGGACAATGTATGTGAAATGTGCGGATGATGATATGTTAATCCACTAAGACCTGGTGCATAACATAGGTATTGCAGTCAAGGGGCGCTCAGGACTTAATGGATTAAAGTACAACAAAAACAACTGGAGAACAACAAGTAAAGACAAACAAGACTATTTCTTTTTCCTCAAACTAATTAAGAAAAATCTGAAAAGTTTCTTTGAGGTGATCACTATAAAAAAGAGAAAACTATATATTTCTATACGAGCAGCCGCTGTCAATGAAAAAATAAATAAATGAAAAACAAGAGTGTTGAAATTACCAAACTTTACATGAAGATTATTTTATTAATAAATAGTTGATTAGTGTGCCCCCCCTTACATTTTAGCACACTAAAAGAAAGACTGTGTCCAGCCGGTGCCACCTTGTCACAACACACTACAATGACAGGAAGGCCCTAAGCAGGGTCAACTGATTACAAATGTACTTCAAACGAAAAGTACAATCTAGACCAATTTCAGAAAAACCTCAAGTCAAACTATCACAAACCAATATTAAATGTTTTCCAAGAATTTGAACAAGCAGCTCTTTTTAGGCTGTGGTACAGTGTACACCTCACTGGGCTGGTAAATCAGCAGCTCGCAGTTGAGCACATTTTACAGACTGGCCATTAAAATAAATTCCTTTGAAGCATAAAGAAAATGATTCATAATAAAGGAAGAGGATGACCAAAACTCTGAAGCTATGGGCACACCGGGCATGTGACACACATTCAACCATATGGTCCCCGGTGTTCACACTGGACAAGCAGGGGCTAAGCAGTTTCTTCTTGTCTTTTCTACAGTTTACTAGCGCATGTCCACCACCTACAGTTGGAAGAGACTTGGAGCGAAATGTCAAAGCGGTGCAAATCTCACGATTCCTGCTCTAAACTTGATTTGATGTCCTAGAGTTCCAGCCAAGCACAAACCGCAGTTATTAATTTCTCCTCCATGATCAATTTTCAAGCACTTGGCACTTTTGTGAATTAAAGGGGACGGACGCCATCCACACATCACTACCGAATTCGAATTCCTGATTGGTTAAATTCCAGCTGGTTTAACTCTTAATGCACGTCCAATCGCTGCGTGTAGAATCTTGTGTTGCTATGCGTGAATACATGAGTTTACAACACGGAAGTTAATGAACCAGTTAAGAACCAGTTAATGTGTGTTTACATGGGCTTTTCTTTGGAAATGACCACTTAAATGGACATGTGTGAACATAACAATTTATAATTTGCACTCCAGATCTTTTTTACGTATCAACAATAAGATATTTTGCAAATTCAAAGCTATATGGCAAAGCATAGTTCGATTCTAACTTTAAAACAGAATAAAAGAAAGATTAAAAAAAGTGTTTGTAACTGTACTTTGTAATTTTGTTGACTGTCTTTTTTTTCCAAAAATGTTTTTCACATTTTCTTTTTCTTTTTACCCAACAGGCCGTGTGGTTCTCCACCGCACAAGGTATTGATGGTCCTGTGTACGGCGCTGCCGATCGGTGGGACGGAATTGGAATCTTCTTTGATTCCTTTGACAACGACGCAAAGGTTTGTGCTCACATTTCTTTTTTCGTCATTGACATTTACTGAAGCGTGTTAGAATGTGATCCCAATTACAGTTTTATTTTGCATTTATTTTCTTTTGTGTATTTTATTGTGAAAGTGGTTTGTGTTATTTCCTGTTTTGTTTCTTGTCCAGATGTGTTGGATTAATGATTATGGGTGTGTCTAAATAAATGTGGCAATCACTCTCAGCTGTGGTCGGCAGTTGAGAGTGGAGTCTGAGAGTGAAACGAATTGTTTGCTCGTGTGTTTAATCGAGTGGGAAAGTCCAGGTACCACGCAAAGACGCTGTAGCATTGCGAACCTGCCAACAAAGCGGGTTTAGGATTTTTCTTTGGAAAAAAGAGGCAAAAATTGGTTTCCTTGTTGTTGTCGGCTGATGTGATCATCGTAATAGAAATCTGTGGGAAAAAATGTTGGAAGGGGATGTTTTTGTCTGAAAATGAGTTTGTTTAAATCTGTTAGTTTATGCAAAATGTTTTTTTGTTTTACACACAGGTATTGGATCTAACTTCTAAAGTAAATTAACCAAAAGATTACCTATTTTCTGATGGCTTCTGGATTAACATGTCTTGTTTGTTTTCTGTGTGTGTTTTTTTTAGAAAAATAACCCCGCTATAATTGTCGTTGGAAACAATGGCAACCTTGTTTATGACCACCAAAAGTAAGTGAATTTCCTTTTCTCTCCTCTGATCACCAACTCAAATTTCAGCAACTTAAAGAAGATTAGAAAATATGATTATATTTGCTTGGAAAGTAAATAATCCTTTATCTTTCCTAATCTCCCCAGGGCGAGTGAAAGCTTTAAATCACTTTTTCAGTGCCATTCCAGCTCGTCTTATAGTTCATAGTGTTTACATCGCCTCCAAAGAAGTGTTTACAAAAACATGTGTTGTTGTTCACCTAACTAATAAACTTTCTTGTCTTTTACCAGGTTTGTACACAGCCGAATCATTTAAGTGATAGTTTTTTATTTGTCTTTTTTTAATCTAGTGACGGTTCCACTCAAGCCCTTGGTTCATGTTTACGGGACTTCCGCAACAAACCGTATCCCATCAGGGCCAAAGTCACCTACTACAAGAAAACACTGACGGTAAAAGAGAATAAATGCGCCACAAAAAGATGTCCACGACAGAGAAAAAAAAAACATTTATGTTCTTTTATCAGGTCATGATCAACAACGGTTTCACTCCAGACAAGGAAGATTATGAGTTCTGCACAAAGGTGGAGAACATGGTCATTCCTACAGAGGGCTTCTTTGGCATTTCAGCTGCCACTGGCGGTTTAGCAGGTATTTACTCCCTTTTTATTTAGGGATGTCCTCATCAGGTTTCTTTGGCCCCAATCCCATTGATTTTGAGTATCTGCCGATAGCGAGTCCAGATTCGATAATTATGTAACGCATCGGAAAAAATAAACACATTTGATAAAAACTTGCAGGTTTTTTATTTTTATTTTATGAACCTTCTTTACTCATTTAACACCTTACCAGAGCACCTTTTTGAAGTAGCTTGAGCGATCAGATAAAAATAGTGCAGCTATTAACTGGAAAAAAAGGATGAATTAACTTGTACAAAGTGATTATAGTTAGTGATGGGAGAAGGTTTGGTGACTGCAGCTGTGGGATCTTCTGATCGTTTCATATGTATATTAAAAATTATTATTTTGAAAAGTGACTTTCTTTTTGAAAATCGTTGTTGTAGCATTAATGTTCCGTTCATGTAGTACAGAAAATGTATCTGTAATAATAAGCTTGAAATGTATACTACTGATCATCATAATGATGCAATACATATCCAATCTCTGATCGAGATACAAAATCCGACTGGGATCGAGCCCTATTTCGGACTATATGATCCAATTGGACATCCCTACTTTTAATTAATGGGAACATGTTTCTCAAGTTTTGTTATCCCACAATTCAGTTCCAGATCTCGTTGGAAATCTTTCTACTGGTAATTCAGTTTAAAGCTATTGGTCAGGCAGATGAGAAAACAAAAATTCTGCTAATCTAAGTCCATGTATTTTATGTTTCTGAAAAGTAAATATTTAGCTCATCTCATGTAGAACTGGTTTTAGATATTTTACTCTTCTGAGATGTTTTTTTTTTTTTTTTACATTTTGTTTATTTAGTTACAAAACTAAATGAAAAACATTACAGTAATTTCCCACTATAAGATTCTAGTAAAACTTTTTACTAAATGTATATATTTTTAGTCTCAAAGAACTTTCCCAAGAGAAGAACATTATAGAGGAAAACATTAGTAATCAGCAGTGGTAACTTTAAACTATCTGTAGGTCTGATCTCCTTGAGGTAAACTGCAGGATTTTGTCATGAATTTGTCTCTTTCTGATAATTGTGATTTTTCTAATTGAGAATTTTGTTGCCTCCATCAGATGACCACGATGTTTTGTCCTTCTTGTTATTCAGACTCACAGAGCCAGGCCAGCAACCGGTAACTACATTTATTTAGTTTCCAATTCCTCGTTTGTCACATGCTCCTTTAGTTCTTTGTAGTTGTGCTTTTGTGTGTCTTCACAAGTGCGTGGTTGAGTTCACCCTGTTTTACTTTGTGCGTGTGTGTGCGTGTGTGCCCTTTCCATTACAGCCTTCAGTCGACGCTGAGATTCCTAAAGAAGAGAAGGACAAATATCAGGAGGAATTTGAGAACTTCCAGCAAGAGCTGGATAAAAAGAAGGAAGAATTTCAGAAGGAGCACCCAAATGTCCAAGGAGAGCCAAGTTAGTTTGCTCCTTTTAAGGAAAAAGATTCAGACTTTACACGCATAAAAACTAATTCAGGGGTTTTATTATCTACTTTGCATGATTTTTAAAAAAAGTTAACAAATAATTTTAAATAAATTGTCTATTTAGTAACATTTCCATGTGTTTTATTTTATTTATTTTGTTCAATTTTGTCTTCTCCAGTAGAGGACTTGTATGAAAGTGTGAACGAGCGGGAGATCCGTCAGGTCTTTGAGGGCCAGAATCGGATCCACCTGGAAATAAAGCAGCTCAACAGACAGCTGGCTATGATCCTGGATGAGCAGCGCAGACACGTCTCTGTCATAACAGATGAGATCAATAAGAAGGCAACAAGTGCCGGGTCCGGACAGGTGGGCAAGAAGAGCAGCCATGTTTTTTTTTTATTTTTTTTTTTTTTATAAATCCTTTCACAACAGACTCCTTTATATTATGTTGCTCAAGAAAACAAAGTGTTTGTTTGAAAAAATTAAACCACTTGAAATATACTTAGTTATGTATAAAGTTAAAAAAGCTAATCAAATGATTTGATCCATTTTATTAATTATGAACAGCTGCTTTTTTGCTTTTCATTTTCAGGTGGAATCCCAGCAGCTTGGTTCTGTCATAGCCACACAGCAGGAGGTTCTTAAAAGCCTGAATGAGCTGAGGTAAGCAAAAACACATGTGATTGCTCTTATTTTCATTAAAAAAAAAAGTTATTTATAGCAAACATCAAGAATACTGTGGAAAAACAGAAGTAATCCTTTGGGATGAATCTCTTAAATCATATTTAATCTCTTGTTGTCATAGCTATAGCATTGCAGGTGACTGCGTCCGCGGCCACAGTCAGTCTTTCATCTAATGACTCTTTTCCACTCGCACACCCTTGTTTGCTCTTCAGAAGGATGTCACTGCCTTTGTTTTATTTTTTCATTGACCTGTTGAAGTTTATGTTGATGCATTTATCACTTTCCTAAATTGTTTGTAGCTAAACTTGATTAACAAAACTCAAGGAACAATGTTGATGAAAATGTGTTTTGTTGCTGGGATAAACTTTAGTTTCACTTCCCTAAACCCTTTCAATTCCAAATGCATGAATTGTTTTTGGAAATTTCTCCACCAATGGAAAACGGTAGTAGAGTTTTATTTTGAAAGCACCGCAAGTTATCAGTTCATCAGGGGAGATCAGGTGACCCTCTAAGTCGAGGATGCCCAAATCCTGGCTCAAGGGCAGCTGTTCTGCTTCTTAACTAATACCCATGTCATTGCAGCTTCTTACTAGTGGATCACCTGACCCAGGTAAACGGGCAGTGGTTCTTAGGAACCGGAGATGGATACATGCTGCATTAAACTGTATTTTAGCCAATTATTTCTTTAATCTTTTTGAAATGTTTTAAGCACTGAATTTGTTGTGATGTTAATTCGCAATACTGTGAAGCTGCACACACATCAAATGCAATTCCCATCTGCTACGTGGTCAATACATAGAAAATGATGTTGAGAGATCAGATTTATTTTAAAGTGTTCTACAAAATCATCACAATCACATGTCCGTCTCTGAAGCTCACTCAGAGACTCTTCCAGTACGTTGACCTTCACCGTGAGCTTCACCATGACCTCTGGTTGCATCTAATTGACTTAATATTGAAACTAGCTGCACCTGACGTGTGAATCGTGGGTCAGCCTTTTTGAAAATGGGTAAATCTGTCTGACAAATGAGATTAACTGTTGTTGAAGAAAGACAGTAAAAACAGTTAAATATCTGGGGATTTGACATTCATTTGTCAATCTGTGGACCACATCCTTCATTTCAGCCCCAAAACCTTTCAAAATAAAAAAACTCACAGCAGCATTTTTAGTTGAGCTTCAATGTCAGAGGAGCAGAGAAACCCAGGGGGAATTCTCCTTAACTGTTTGAAAATGTATTGCACCCCATCTTTAATCTCTAGCAGAGTTACAGCTTCATAAATCTTAAAAATATTTCTGCTTTTGTCACGTTTGTGACAAATAGCAAATATTACACATGCTTCATACTTTTTAAACCTTAAAAAGTAGGTTCCCTTTCAAGTTGAGAATTAAAAAATAAAATAAATAAATAAACTGATATTGAATGCAAAGATAATACAGCTTAAGGGATTTGAATGTGTTGCTCCTTCTGGAACAAAGTCTCAAATGACGGGTCGATTTTGCTGCTTACAGTAAGTAAGCCTGATTTAGAGTACACAAAGTAATTTTGACAGTTTAAAGCGCATATAGTGACACTGACATTTGTGCTTCTGTGTTAGTTGTCTTAGGATTTAGTCATAGCGCACACGCAACAGATTTAAAGAAGAAAAGGGGAAAGTCTTCATCACCGCTATATCAGATTATGGATTTTCTTCAGCTTTAGATATAATTCAGTTATGCTTCGTCTGATGTTTATTTTTTTGTTTTTGACGCTCGTTTAGACGGTTTTTAGCATGTTAAAGTTGTACATTTAGTGACACCGCCTCTTTGACTTAAAAGGAATATAAACGTATGGCGTTCGACACAAAATTTGCATAAAGAATTGATCAAAATATATTAAAAGATGTTATTTTATGTAACGTTAATCCCTCAGACTCGTGTATCATAAAGGAACCAAGCTGTTTGAATGCCCTAAATACAGCCGGAACATTCATTCTCAAAATGGGATTTTGTTTTTTGGTAGGCATGATTTTCTTCATCACACTGTTGACCCACAACTCATTTCTTAAATCTGACTGAACTTGCCAAACAAAGGTAAAGGTGAAATTTCACGAACTTCATCAACAGGGAGGTTTGTGAAGATAATAAGCTGATTGGCAGTAAATGCATTGAGGGGCCGGCAGATAGTCCTCCCAAAAGTGCCAATGAAAGAGACTGGTCTGTGCTCCTTCACAGACGGTTTATCCTGACCCGTCTTTTGAACAGATTCTATCTTAGACATCATCTCAGACTATACACATACAAAGGGGGCTTTCTGCTGATAAATGGGTCACTTGTAGGAGATGAAGATTAGGGTTTAATAAATGCTCACTTTCTTTCTAAATTATTTTTTTTCCCCTCCGGTAAAACAAATTAGATTTTGTTTATATGTCATCCCTGTCTCAGACTTTGGACATGTGGCAACGCAAGAAAAGGCTGCATCTTAGCACCGTTTCTGTCCCTATCAGATTAGAGGTCTTTAAATACATCTGTCATATACAAGCAAAACATGGTTTCCATCCAATTGGTTTCTTGTCTCAATCCTCCCAAAGGCCTTCCTGCTTAGATTGCTAAAAATTCTTTTCATTTGTCAACTCACTTTTTCCTTCGCAATCGCCTTAGATGATTAAGATGATAGGGGGAACTTATTGGTTCGTTCCTGTAAGCAATCAACTTTAAGAAATTGCAATTTGTTGAGAAATATGATCCAGGCTTAGACTCTCCCTGGGGAGAAAGCTCTCCCAAGTGTTTTTTTTTTTTTTGGGGGGGGGAATTAAGATGAAATGCTATAAGACAGTACAACTCCCTGACTGAGAATCAACAGTTGAGAACCTAATATAGAATTTTGATCATTGACATTCTTATGGTTTTATTGTATTGGATTTTAATTTCTAAATATTTTATGGATTTAGCATATTTTGAAATATTTTTTCCTATTTTTACTAAAATATTTTAATGTTGATGGTTTTTATGGCTTTATTCAATTTATTGTTTGTTTTATTATGTGGTGAATGCAAGCAGCTGGTCCCTTTTTTATTACCTTCGGAATTAATAAAGCTTCCTCTAATTTTTCTTTTTTGAAATGGAGTTCACAAACTTCTCATGAGGTTCTGGTCAACCATTCTTGTTGCTGTGAGCAATCTGTGTAATTTGTCTTTAAAATATATACAAGAGATTTCACTGACAAAAAGTAAAACCTCTTCGTTTCAAGAAAAAAATATATATTTTCTGTCTTGCCAAGAAAAATAAAGTTTTATCAATAGCTAAATCTTAGTTTATAATAATTTTGTCCTTAGATTGGCTGAACTAGAGACATTTGTCTTGATCCTCAATGAAGCTTTGAGTCTTCAGAGAACTCCTGGTAGGACCGGGTTTTTCTATAAAAGCATCACTTTGTTGTGGAGGATTGCTCCACAAGATCAAACCTATTTATTAAAAGATCGTTTGTGAATCTTTAAAGCTTTTTGGTGCAGACACAGAAAAATCAATGTAGTGGTGAGTAAAAAATAAAACTGCTGGCAGGAATGTCTGTTAGGACTTTGGGGAATTTAAATATTTCTGAAGTCCCACATGAGAAAGGGGCTGTGGACTTCGAGAAGTTTGCATCTTACAAGAACTGAGAGGCAACGATGACCATTTTATGTTTTGCTGAAAAAGATCTGTTGAGTTTTTTTAATCATTATTTTGCTCTAATATGCTAAAAGCTTTTTTTATTGCATGGTTTAAGTCAGTTTTACATTTCCACTCATTTGAAATGCAGCAGATGTATTTAAATCTATAATGTTGATCCTTTAATTCTTTTTTCTTCAGTTTTTATACATTTGAAAAAGGCAAAAAATGAAAGCTTTGCTTGTTTGGGGTGCACTTGTATCCCTGTGCCCAAGAGATGAAGTGTAGCTTCACATTTACATTCATGCATTCCTTTATTTCCTATAATAAACCAAGAACAATTTTTTCATGAGCAGAATATTTTTGTTAAAAAATCTACGTGACGATATTGTTTCATATATGTCAGTCTTGAAGATGCAATGTTTTGTCTAGAATTACACTATCAATGAGTTGTAGTTATAAATTTTAAAACCGACAATTATTTAGGCTTTAGATGTTTTATTTGAACAAAAGGAGCATACGAGAAAATAAGGCCTATAACTCATTTTCAAAAACATTTTTTTGTATTGGTCTTAAATGTTATATATAATGGAAAATTATGCATTTTATTTTCTTTTTTTTTCTAAATCCTTTTTTGACTTTAATTTAGGATCATGGCAGGCCCCTAAGAGATTTTAGATGATCTGTGTTGTCTCTGCTCTGTTTCTTAACCTGCTGCACTTGTAATCTGTTGTAAGAACATGTTTTTATAAGGGATTAATTTAGTAATCATGACCTCCTTTTATCAGATGGTCATTTCTCTATTTTTTGTTACTTAGAGAAAGTATAGCCTCCAGTGAACAGGGATTAAAAGATTAATTTTGGACAATTTCTTCAGCTGGAAATGAACAATACCCCATAGCATATTTACCCGGCACCAAGTTTTGCAACACTCAGCAGCACTCAGCAGCCATGTTTTTCCATCGTTAGGGAGGGCTGATGAAGCGGGTTTTTTTTGTTTTTTTTTCCTTTTTCCCGTCGTAGTTAGTAGTCTGTGTCCTTGCCTCTCTGCAGAACCTCCTTCCACAACTCCTTGAACCAGATCGGTTCCGTCCAGCAGGGGAATGCAGCTGGAATGGGTACATATGAAACAATTCAGCATTTCAATGACATCAAGGAGCATCTGCATGCAGTGAAAAGGGACGTGGAGCAGCTGGCGCAGCGTAACGCCCAGGTGATCTCATTTCAAACAACGTAAAAACTGTTGTTGCACTTCAACATGTTTGAAAATTAATAACTATCCAAGCTGTTTTTCTCAGAATCCTGCTGAAAAAGCGGTGAAGTGCCCTGAGATGCCTCCCATGCCTTCCTGCTTATCCACTGTTCACTTTGCTATATTTGTTGTCATCCAGTCGGTTCTGTTCTTCTGCTATGTCATGTACAAGTAAGGCCACTTTTTTTATTATAACATGTATTTAAGGGACTTCATTAAGACTTTTTTTCTCTCTTTTTTTTTTGTAGAAGTCAGCAAGAAGCAGCAGCAAAGAAGTTCTTTTGATGGCGTTCATGACACCCAAAGTGCACATGAGGGAATGTCCATTTTCGTAATTTTTCTTTACAATTCTTTTTCAAATTGTAAGTTATTGTACTTGAACTTTTTTTTGAAGTTGTTTGTTTTAATTAACAGGATTTTTACTTTGATCAATGAGAAATGTGTGAATGCTTGTGAGAGACTCGCCGTCCTGGATTTCCGATTAAATATCACGTGACCCTTACAGTATTTTTTGGTTGGTCATACAGCCTTAGTTTGTGTTCAAAAGCTGCAATCTGCCACAGTCCCAGTCCATGAAACTGAAGCAACAAAAAACATGTTTTCAAATGTGCAATTTTGTAATAAATACCGCCGAACTTTTAATGTGGGACATCTGCTGAGGTTTTCCCAAATGTCTCAAATCTGACGTGCCGTCTGCCTGAACAATTTACATAAATAGTTGACAGAAACTGCTCCTGTGTGGTCTCCTTATTGTTTTCTTTTTGTTCTGTCATCAGCACTTCAGATTTCAAAATTAATATGCAATGAAAACATTCTTGCATTTAGTAACAGATGAATACAAAATCATTTAGAACTAAATTAAAGTACAACAATTCAAAAAAACATTTTTAATAGTTTTGCATAGATTTTAAACAAATATGAGTCACCATCAAATGAATGCTCCAAAGAAGACCTCTGGGTCCGGGTTTACGAAGCTGACCAAACAAAAATAGAAGTCTTAAATCAAGCCAGTTTTTTAAATCTGCATGTTGATATCTTTTTTTTATTTTTATAATTAAACAGTAAAATAAATCGTTGGCATAAAAGGAATAGGAAATTTTAAAAATGATAATTATCTGAGCAAGAAAGCAACATGACCAAATCAAACGGTAGGTACTGTGATGAATCGATACATCCCTACCAAATCCAACTTCCTGATTGGTTTAACTTTCAACGCGTGTCCAAGAAACGTGCGTTGATCTTTGTAGATCCTGAAAATTGACTTAAAAACTTGCATTGGAATTCATAAACGTGAGTTTTGAACGCGGATGTGTGAAGCACACATTTGCATAGAGTTTCCATTGGAAGTGACCGTTTGAACGCAAGTTGCAAAAGCCAATGTCAACCTAGCGTAATAGTTGATCACAACAGAACACCACCTCTTTAAATATAATTCTAGAGATGAAAAGTTTTAAAATATAGATATATATTTTAATCACAACCACTGTTTTGCTTTAGAAAAATATACCATCATCAAATTCTTGCAATAATTTATTTCAAACAACTCAAATGGGGGTGGGGGGAAGACCTATTGCTGCAAAGTGAGTCCTTAATTGCACTCTATCTTTCACAGTTCAACTAAGAACCCTCTGGACTTATATTAGATTGGCAAAATGTCACTGATCTGCAGAGCAATCAGCATACCTGGAAAATAATAAAGTAATCAAAATGACTGCAATCATTTTTCCACCTTTTCTTTCAGGTTACAATCGGTGAAAACAAAAAAGATTGTTTTGCAGAAGTTTGATCCACAGGCGTGATGACAGTGATGAGATGAGCGCTGTCTCCTCTTTCACCTTTGCGTCGGTCCCACTGAACAATGGTCCTGCATGACGGGCGGGTGGCATCATGGGGATAAACAGGACTGTAATCCTGCTCCTCTTTGCACATTGCCTCCTCCTCTGCTGCACGTGCGCTGGCTTGTACTATAATATGATTAAGCAGCGGTTGGAAGCAGCTAGGCCTGAGTGAGGGGAAAAAGCGTGGAGACCTTTCCCTCAAAAGCCTGATTCATCTTTTTGGCAATCTTCTCCAACAAATGTTCAAAGCATCCAAATATTTGTTAAAAATATATCCAAAAAGGACTTTGTGATTTAAAAATACAGAGAAAACAGGCCATCTGCCTCTTAGTGTAGAGGAGCAGGGAGGATTAAACCCAGATTATGCCCTGAGGCAAAACGCGCGTGTGTGTGTATGTGTGTTTGTGTCTGTTGGTTCTCATCAGTGTGTCCTTGACTCTGTAGTCAAGCAGCAGGTTAGCTAGAGAGCTACCACTGGATTTAACAGCTACAGGAAGCCATATCATTTTTATTCCCCAAAACCACCCTCATCGCAGAGTAAACGCTCCTCGAGATGGCTTTCTTGATCAAGAGCATGATTGGGAACCCCCTGTCAGGAATTGGTCTCGGTGGCGGAGGTGACAAAGAAGAGGAGTCCACCCCCTCAGATCCAGCCAAAGCTGCAGGGATGACGCGCGAAGAGTATGAAGAGTACCAAAAACAGTTGGTGGAGGAAAAGTAAGTGAATACAAGACCAGTCCAGCTTTTGTGGACTGATGCATGTGTTCAGTCTGACCTTGATGTGCTGCTTCATCACCTCCCTCATTGTTGAATTTCTCCTGTCTACTTCAAAACTGCTTTGTTCTTCAAATCCAGAACTTAAGGAAATATACTTTTCCCCAAAGTTCATGAGTTTCCAATGAAAAAGTGGAGTTCTGACACTCACCTGATGCTAAAGGTCATGGCAGAGGCAATCTGAGGATACGTCTTTTCTGTTTTCTTCAATTTGGAAAATATAGTTGGAAAAATGCAACAATTGTTCGTAAAAAGCCAGTCAATTGTATTTTGAGGCTATGGTGATATAGTTAGAAAAAGTATTCAAATTTAGAACTGGGCCCGTTTTCTTCTAGTAGACACATTTTAATCTTTTGTCTCTGTTTAAAAAAAACAGGTTTGATGGGCAGGTCGAATAATCTGGCACAATAAAGAATACATTTGATCAGCCTTTCTTAATAGCTAAACTGACGTTTGTTCTTGAGGTACTAGAAGTACTTTTAAATCTGAGTTTCTGATTTCAAAAATAAAAAACATATATAAAACAGAAGCATTCTACAGAAACAAACAAACTCCCCTGGCCAGTATTACATAACCAGATCATTGCAGCTTTTCAGCCATGTTTGAAAACGTAGCTTCTTTTGGAAAAGATCCCATAAAAAGAATGTTTTACTCATTCTTTTCTACTCATGATATCTCCTCCGACAAACTGAAATCCACAAGGAAATTGTTTTAATCTAATAAAAAGAAAGAGGAGAAAAAAAAATCCTGTAAAGGAATCTGATTATGAACTGTCAGATTATCTGTATGATGACGCTATGAGAGCATTTAAATCTAGAAACTTCACTCCACTGTGTTTTTGTTGTTGGTGTTTCAATGGAGAAGTTGTGGTGTCTTGGCTTGATTTTTAATCTGCTTTCCTTAGTCTGGACCAATAATCCTATCTTTATTTGGCTGAGGGGAAAGTACTTAAGGAAAGTGTTGAAAGTACATTAAGTACATAACATGTCACACACTAACAACATTGATTCAGGACAAGACAATAGAAAAAAATATTATGTTTGCTGATGGTTCTGCAAATATTAACTATGCCATATTTCTATTTGCCCTTATTTCCCATTTATTCCCCAGATAGATAGATAGATAGATAGATAGATAGATAGATAGATAGATAGATAGATAGATAGATAGGCCTTATGTTTTGCCAACTGTTGCTAGCAAGCTGTCAGAGAGAAGTGAGTAACCAATATTGACAAAAGGATAAGGAAGTATGTCACTAATGGAAATGTATTGATCTAAAAGGTCAGAATATTTCTTAGTTCAGAGTTAAATCTCTTTGACTGCTACTTATATTTACCTTTTCTTGTACAGGATGGAAAGAGATGCAGATTTCTTGCACAAGAAGGCTGAAAGGGCAACTCTCAGGGTGTGTCTGAGGGACAAATACAGGCTGCCAAAGGTAAACTCCAGAGAACCTCTCATTTTTGTGTGTTTTCCATGCTATAAAAAATCTATAACAAATGTGTTATAGATGTGTTTGTAATTAAATCGTTTGCATGGATGCCCACACATATAAAACAGCCTGTATTAAGGTACAGTTTTTAGAAATCTGGGAACACAGAAAGTTAGCTCTGATGCAAAGCATTAAATGTACCCATTTTTAGGGTTCTTCAATCAAATGCATTGATAAATTATAAATAGAACATTACAGTGATCTTAAGCAGCTTTTAAAAAGAAATTAACATCCCTACCCTTTGCAAAAAGTAGTACATTTGAAGTTTATTTTATGAAGTATACTTGAGTATAAGTATACCACTGACCGTACATGCAGAGTAGTAAGTATACTAACTGAATACTTCTTTAGACTAAATATGAACATTTTAAGTTTACTATATATACATAATTAAACTTGAAGAATACTGTCTCACTTTTAGTATAGACTAAGTATACTTTTAGGGTAAATAAACTACATTTTGCTAAGGGTATGTCGACTTGTTGCAACTTTAGCCGTGAATTGTCACTTTATTATTTCAAAAATTACATTATGAACCTAAAAAACTGCATGAAGACAAAATTGAGCAATACATTTATTGATGATTTTTCACTTTTTCTTTTTCTGTGCAAGTTTATTTTCTTGATTTAAACATTAATAAGAATTGAAAAAATTTTCAAGTCTTAATTTGAAGGAAAAAAAAGCAAACAAAAACAAAGACACATATGTTGGAGATGTTTGCAAAAATAACTTAGCAGAAGTTTCTTGAGTAAAATCCACCTTTCTGTTTGGACAGTTATTTTATGTCTGCTTTGAGGTAAATGTATGTAACTGTTATATCAATTTTTGAAATGCTGTCTTTAATTATACTAGCAAAAAAAAATAACATCAAACGTAGAAAAGACGGATAAAAATCAAATGTTCCATTTTATGGTTTTAGCCTCTTGTGGCAGCAGAAACAGAATTCAGGAGCAGAGTTTGGTGCCGTGATTCTGCAGAAGTATCTGTAGCTCCTCGCCTACTCCAACAGCAGCAGCACTTGGCAGCTGCAGCTTGAAGAACAGCGGGTGACATGCTGAAGATTAGCTAGAGTGACATTCACTCAGGGTTCAGGAGACGTCAGCCTGGACGTCCCACATTACACCTTGAAGCTTGGGAAGCCAAATGCCACAGAACAGGTGTTCCAGGATCACGGAAGAAAACCAGGCAGGGACAGGCCACTGCAAGAAACACCAAGATTTGATTTGATTTGGTTGATTGAAACTGAAAAAGCATAGGGTCTTATAGGACTTTTGACGGAACATTTATTATAATGGAAGGAGCACAAAAGGTATGACATTTTCTAAGCTAATTACTTGTAAAATTAAAAATATATTGGAGTATTTATGTTTTTGATCTGAAAAAAATGTTGACAAAATCACTAAGATGCTTGCTTAGTTGTTTTTGTCAAGAAAAATGAGTTTTTCTTTGATTTAGTCTGTCACATTTTACATTAATCTAAGTAAATATTTACACATTTTATTTAAATCGGATTTATGTGGTTAATCTTTACATTTGTGAATATAACAGTCTATTTTTAAAAGGGCTTTTTAAGAACTGTAAATTAAAAAAAAAGTGGAATTTTCCTAGAGAAAGTGTGAACCAGAACTAGGATCTCGATGGGAGATAAATTTAGACAATTGTTGGCGCTCTTACTGCAAAGGCTAAACCGTGTCCAAGATAATCCCACAGATTGAAGTTTAAAGTAGTTACAGCATAGAATTTAATGAACCGCTAATGAAGATACGAAGTGGTTGGGTGTTTTAAGCACATTTTTAAATGTAGTCATTTCAGAAAGCAAGAATATATCAAATAATTCAGTGATCTTAGTTTGACTCCTTGTTTGGATCATTTTTTGCTTCTAATCCTGAATTAAACTTGACTCAAACTTTATTCTTAAATAAATAAATAAATATAATGAATCAGAAAAGAATCTGATTGTTTAATGTGTTTACTCTCAGCCTTTGATTTGTCACATTAGAAGTCAGCAAAGAAAGCTAAGCAATAAGGCTACGAGCTTATCCTGTCAATTACCTTTTGTTAAATCCTGCAAGACAAACACACAAGTGATGCAACACAATGAAAGCTTACCGGAATGTCTCTATGCCAAGTTTAATCTATTGTTCGCAGGATGAAAAAAATATTTTTCAGACTTGTTTTTAGACACAGGTCAACAAAATGATCTTTAGATTAGATTTCATTGGAACAAAAAGATGAGAAGTGGTCTAAAAAATAAAAAAAACAGAACAATTCTAAAGTGTGGGTTTGAAAACGCCTTCGGCGAGTTTACTAGTGGTTTCTCATGATTCCACCTTCTTTTCCCCTGATGTAGAGCGAACAGGACGAGAACATGATTGAGATGGCCGGGGACGACGTGGACGTTCCAGAGGAGCTTCTGAAGATGGTGGACGAAGATGCCACAGAGGAGGAGGGCAAGGACTCCCTCATGGGCCAGATTCAAAACTTGCAGAATATGGACATGGATCAGCTGAAGGAGAAGGCCTCGGCCACCGTCACTGAGCTGAAAAGCAAAGCAGAGGAGAAGTGCTCCGTCATGTGAACAATAGCTGAGGGTGTAGCTTGTGTGAAAGAGGGGAAACAAAATGACCATGAAAATATTTGTTCATATGTCATAATTTCACCTGTTTCTGGACATATGTACAGATAAACTGTATAAAAAAGTCTGTAAAGAGCTTACTCATTGACACATTTTCCTTATATGGTATATAAATTTGTCAAATCATTACGTATTGAAAATAACTTTAAAAATATAGTTATTTACATTCTAAATGTCAATGCTTAACCCCATCTTTGTGTGAGAAAACACTCATTTCTTTTTTCACATAATGAGTGATTTTATCATTGAAGTTTGAATTTGAATCAAATTATTAAAAAATAAAATACAGAGACATTCTGATAAAAACTCAGTCCTATCTAAGTATTTTTAATTTACCTTTTATTTTATCTGTTCATCTAGATGTTTGTTTCTTTTCTTTTTTTTAATCTGTATGTGGTGTTTGGATCATGATATTTAGTTTCTCTGATGTGATGTTGACAAAAGCTGGTGATCATTTTTCAAGTTTTGACATCTTCACTGCCTCTTTAGTACCTGTAATATTTGCTAAGGTGTTTGCAATTTTGCACAAACTCTATAGAAAGCAGAACACGATGACTAAAATGTACATAACCATTTGTGAAGTGCTTGAAGGAATACAATGCTGACAAAATGACTCTGATGTTTAAATAAAGTTGTATATTGACTAAAAAAAAAGGTGTTTATAAAGGTGTATATAGCTCTAGTTTACAAAGACATACATATTGGGCTGTGAATATTTCAATCCGGCAGCTAAGTAATCCCTTTTATAAACAAATCAGGTATAACAGAGGGAAAAATAAATAGGTCTTAAATAAATCGGGAACTATCCAAACATAATTGGGAGGTATAGTGGGGCTATGAGCCAAATTTTGCATGAACCTTTGATCCAAGACCCTGCTGATTTGATCAGTGCTGCCTTCCACTGCTTTTCATCACTCTGCAGACAGAATAATTTCTTTGCCTTTTTTGAGAAAATTGAGGAGCCAAGTGGGAGAAATCCTCATAATTTACATGAGTTTTCCTCAGAATCACCCCAGAAACTTTTCAACATTTGATGCTGTCAACATGTGGCTAAAACAAGTAACTGCATGTCCACTTTATATGGCAACAATTCAAAAAAATGAGATGATAATAATAATAATAATCAATTTTTCAAGAGGATAGATATCAAGCTCAATTAAGTTTGGAAGCCAGTGAATAGAAGTGGGTTTTAAGTGAAGATTTAAGTGAAAATCCTAAAGACCTCTGATGTGGAGAGAAAGACCAATCTCCAAGGTACTGACTGAGTGACAGCATGCCCCCTAGTTTAACCAACTCATAAAAGCCCCTAACAACACCTGTTTGTATTTAAAAAGTTCAAATGTTGGGAGAATCCTCAGTAAAAACATTCAAGTTCCATAGTAAGGTTAAAAATCAATCAAACAGGTATTTGAAAGCAGAAAATCTCATCCTTATATTTTATAATGTAAAACAACAACCGCAAAAAAAATCTGCATTTTTGATCAAATTATTCTGTCATCAGTATAATATTTGGATCCAGTCATGGGGGGGGGATTAAACTTCTGTTTTTGATAATAATTCATACTAGTCAACTGCAGTGACGACTATCAATCCTGATGCATACACAAACAAACAAAAAATTGTTTTTAAGCTGATTTTTCTGAAATTTTTTTTTTTTTTTTTTGTGTTTTGCTGGTGTACTCTCCCTTAAGTGTTTACATGCAAGTTCACAGGGCAACGGAAAGACAGTAGCCTTCATAAAACTCCAGCTTGGCCTCACAGAAGGTCTGCATTCCTCTGAGGCAGCATTTGGGTCTTTGTTTTATGAAGGTTGCATCATCAGCAAAAAGCATGCAAGAAAATAAGTTTACCTTTAGATATGGAGACGTGGTTCACAGATAATGCATAATTACTTTTTTTTTTTTTACTTGTCCTGTCCAACAGCTGGGCAGACAGATGAGAGCTGAGGGCCTCTTGTGTTGGACATATTTTACTTTAACAAGAGGGGTTATTAATCTTCATACAAACCAGAGGTATGTCTGAATAAACCCCTTTTGTAATTGAGGCCAAACTTTATTAATTTCAACCATGTTTGAAAATCTTGGGTGTTGGACCGGACGGAAAAGGAAAGAAGGGAAGAAGAGAGAGGGACGTTAGAGCGAGGGGGGGTAGGAGGGTGATAATAGGAGGGGAGGGGGAATAAGATCATGAAGCAGCATAAAGCAACAAGTTTACTGGTTGTTTATTATTACGGTAAGGTTCAAATGTAGTACAAAAAGGGCGGGTCCTGTCCACACACACACACTTCTGAAAGAAAATTTAAAATACCTTTAAAAAAACGTTTAATCCATAACAACCCTAAGACAGAGTTTTAGGGCCATCAAACAAACAAACAAAAAAAAACGAAAGTAAAATTACGAGAATTAAAGTAGTAAATTAAAAGTACACTATGTGGGATACACTGCAGACCAAGTGGACCACAGAACACATTTCTGATGTTCTTCTGTTACACTAAAATGGGTTCAAATCAGATGTAACACAAGCCTTTAATGATGTCTGTCTCAGTTTCTCTGATGCTCTTCTTCCCCTTCATTGATACATAACTAATGAATTGTAAAAACAAATCAAATCATGCCATGAACATAAAATGACGGAGACATGTTAAGTTAGATTTTGTTTAAATCAAAAAATTGAATGATTTTGTGTAAAAGAAAAAAACAAATTTTAAAGGGTTATCAAAAGTCAGCCACAGATCAGATCAGAGAAAAAGTCCTGAAGAAGTAAAGGAAAAAGTCATTCTTTTCCTTCGACCCACCCCTTAATAAACCAAAAAAATAATATCTGCAAACAAAAAAAAGTGTATTACTGACATGTAAGTGTTGAAATGTATGTGTGTGTAGTTACATAAATGAACACGTCTTTCTGATGGTGAAGGATATATCTAATGAAAATCCAGCTAAAAGTCGAATCTCTGAGTATTTCTTTATTCAAATCATTGTGACTGTGTGAAATTGAAAAAGAAAAAAACAAATCTTGTGTTATCTTTGTGAGTATAGGGTGCCTCAGCATTGAGCCAATTGAGTTCAGATTATGAGTATAACAGTCCGAAAATAAAAAGCACTGATGTGTCAAACTAAAAAAAAAGTGTGCACTTTCCTTCACTTTCTTTAATTTTTCAGCAGGTCTTCTTCTCTGAGTATCCCCCCCCCCTGCTCCCCTCATTAGGCAAACAAAGGTCATCTTCTTTAATTAGGAAAGGCTAAATAGTTTAAGGGGTTTTAACTCTTTTGAGTAAAATAATGTAATCCCCTTAAGCAGGATTACCACACTGCTGTCAATCTTTGTTTTCTGTTAAGTGTCTTTTGCCTTAAATTGTTATTGTTTGTGCTTTGTCAACCCATTTGACGCAACACCAATGTGTTGTGTTGTGTTTTTTAGGGGGGGGGCAGGAATAATAGCTTGTTTGTTTTATATTATTGGTACATTTCTTCAGAATGTTATTGATTGTATTTATAAAATTATGGGATACTTCTCTTTGGCAGCCAAAATCTTGACGATTTGATTGAATATTAAGCTTTCATCTTGCAATCCTGTCCTCTTCAGAAATCTTGTAATTACGATTTGTTGCACCTTAATCTGTGCGCCTAATCGCCCTCTTTTTCCCATACTGACATGCATGACATCTGGAGGAATGGAAAAGATGGTTTTAAGATTTATGTAAGTCGGTTTAGAGCCTGCATGGTGCACTTGGGGAGGAGCTGTAGGGCATGCGCCCACGGTTACCCCTTAAAGCCCTGCAGGAGAGGAGCAAATCCAACAGGACGTCCCTTCTCTGACGTGGACCAGGGGGTTGCCACATGCCCAGGGGGGGTCTTTAAAACACGACTGGAGATGCTCTGCCCCTGATGCGCATCTTTTGCGCAACTTTCCTCCAGCATCCACTTGGATAGGACGCAACATAGACCAGATAAAAGTTTTAAAACTTGGGTTTTCACAAGCTTGTTTAATATTTAAGTTCTTTTTTGGACAAATGTGGCTCCTGGGATCAGCTTCACAGGTTCTGATGGCGGATGAGCGCACGTCTCCCCCCGCACGCCCCGTCCAGAGTCCGGGGAGCAACCCGGCCACCGTCCACAGCATAGAGGCCATTCTGGGGTTTAAAGAGGACACTATCTTCCACAAGTCCGCCTCCTACAATCTGACGGGAAAAGACGCAGAGCGCAGCGGGGCAGTTGCTGTGATGCAAACCAAGAAAGCGCCTTTCCCTGACAGCTGCGGTGAGTCAGGACAAGTTTGAGTTACTTTTACTCAAATCAGCCCAAAAAAAAAATAACACAAAAACACATTTGAAGAAATCACTCACATTTCTGTTGCCCCCCTGGTTCTTTGCGCGCTCTGCTCTCCTCACAGCGCCGGACTCACCGGACAGAGACGGGAAACTCTCCGACGATGAAACCCAGAAGAAGAAACACCGCCGAAACCGAACCACCTTTACCACATACCAGCTCCACGAACTGGAGCGGGCCTTTGAGAAATCCCACTATCCGGACGTGTACAGCAGAGAGGAGCTGGCCCTGAAGGTCAACCTGCCGGAGGTCCGCGTGCAGGTGAGTGCTCACCTGTTCCAGCTGGAAGGACCCCTGCTCCTTCATATTACTCATATATAAACTTTTGCTTCCATACATTATTTTTGTTTATTCCAAGGTAACCTAAAAAAATGTAGTTTTGAACACATTAAACGAACCTCTTTTAACTAAAACAGTCTTGAAAAAGCTCAAAAGCAGGGGTCCCATCTCCATTGAACTTGCATGGGGCCACTTTTGCACCCCTGATCTTATTTGGAATACCACATTCCTCTGAAAGAATAAAGAAAAAGAACAAATGTTTCTGACAATTTTATGTTTTGATCTTTAATCTTGTTTATTGGTTATTTGTTTATTGTTTTTTTGGAAGCATGTTGCTTTTCAGCGCAGCCCTGTGTGGTTCAATTGTTTAAAAGTAGTCAAAATGTGAAGTTTTAATAACCAAATAAACTTTAATTTCTACTTGAAAATACAAAACTGACATAGATATATATTTATATTAACGATTTTTAAGTCTGATCAAATTGTTTTTCAAGCCCAAAAATTGCAATTCTTTAAATTCTTATTGTTACTCAAATATTTAAGATAATTGAATTAGCAGCTTCAGTGTATTTGAACATTTTGCTTTTATTTTTACAAAAAATTCATTAAAAGAATAACAAGCTCACAATCTATTGTGCTGATAGATTTTAATTTTTTTAAATCTCTTGTATCTTTACTGAGCACCACATCTGATGCACTCCAACCAAGACAAGTCTCTTGTCTTATGAAATCATTTTTTCACAAACAAAAAATGGTGTTATTGTTCTCATTGTGGTGAGCCCCTGGTTTAAAAAATAGTTTAAAATAAAATGGAAGGGGCCAATCCTTGCCTTCATACCAGCAGTTTGAAAATAAAATAATATGTTTGTTTTAAGAAAGGCCTACTTAAAAAAAAGTTACCATGGATTTGCTTAAATAGGCTTTTACTATATTTAAAGAGTGAAAGCAAAAAAGTTGGATTTCGGTTCTAATTTTGCCAAACAGAAAAGTTGCCAAATGTTTCAGTTACATTTGATCTGTTTTTTTAACTGTGTGATCTAAAAGATATATGTTTAAATTCCTTGTAAATTGTATATTTTTATTAGCTTTTATTTTACTTTTCATATGTAAAAGAATTCAACGTCATGAAGCGTTATATTTGTCATATGAGACTGTCAATAAAAAGGGTTTGAGTCTCTAAGGCGCTTTTAAAAGTAAACTAAATTAATTTTTTTAAACCATCATTATTTTTTTCTTCTATTTCATTATAGGTTTGGTTTCAAAATCGGCGGGCAAAGTGGCGACGCCAGGAGAAGCTTGAAGTGAGCTCCATCAAGCTGCAGGACACTCCCTCATCTTTGCTCTCCTTCAGCCGCTCCCCCACCGGCTCCGGGCTGCAGCTGGAACCCTGGCTTTCTGGCCCGATCACCACCTCCGCCTCCCTGCAGTCTCTGCCGGGCTTCATCAGCAGCTCGCAGGGCCTCCCGGGAGCTTACACTCCGCCTCCGCCTTCAATGCCTTCTTCCTTGCCGACCTCCTTATTCAACTCCCCTAGCTTGGGACACAGCCCTCACCTGCCCCACATAAGCTCCATGTGTCCCCCACCCCCAGCATACCAGTGCTCATCAGACCCGAGGAACTCTAGTATTGCTTCACTGAGGATGAAGGCCAAGGAACACATTCAGTCCTTTGGGAAAACGTGGTGATGCCGAGGGGAGCCTCAAAATCTACTGAGAAGCCCAGAATGCAACATTTTCCAATAAAATAACTTTTTGCTCCTGGAGATTGGATTATTGAGAGGAAATGTTGTCAGGACTCTTGATTTCTTTACCCAAAACTGGAAGAAAACTCCTGCAGAGACAACAGGAACTGTACTTATAACCAGGGTTGAACTTTCCATTGTATTTTTCTTTTACTGTATCATCTCTGTGCATTGTTTTACTGTAAAGTTGTTGTTTTTTATTCACTTTGCCCTGTCTCCAAACAGTGTTATATGTTATTGATATGTTTTCTATTCATACTAGAGAAAGAGATCTCCTTTTGCTTAATTTCTTCACCTTTTTTTCTTGTAGAAATTAAAAGAAAATTTTGTTTACTTTAGAAAAAACTGCACTATGGGAAGAAAATAAACTGAAAACCACAGTGGGTCTTTGAGATTATATTTACGACAGAATCTATTTTTAAAAAAAAAAAAAAAGTGTAACTAAATTTAAACTTAGATTTTGATTAAGTATTCTGGAAGTTTTTGATCAATATCTATATATTTTTCCTTGTCACGTTAAAAAATAAAGAATATCAACAAAATAAATTGGGTTTAATCGTTTAATTTAAAGTAGCCCTTTCAAATGTGGTGGGCTTATTATTCTAAAGTGGTTTAAACTTGTAGACTTCCTCTCTCAGTTTTACTAAAAGGGTCTCTCAACCCACTTATTTCCTCCTCATTAACTCCTGTAAACTGTATCCTATTCGCTCCCGGGATTAGATTGGTAATGGGGGCGAAAGTGGCTTGCTCTTCTATTGTGCACCAATCATCCGTGAGGAATGAGTAAAGTGAAGTAGAGTGAAAAATCTTCCTTTCACTTTTAGAGAAAGTTTGTGTTCAGCCAAGCTGTTTCAATTAGGATTTTTCTATTGTTTGATTGTTTGCCATCGTCTCGTAGGAGATAAAGACAAAAATGGTTACCCATTCAAACCAAAAATGAAACACTTCAGTGTATTAATGTTTGTGTGTGAACCTTTTGATCCAACATTAAAAACAAAATCTTAAAATATGACATAAAGTCAGTAAATGCAAGAAGTCGTAAAATTGTTTTTGTCTGCCATCCAGTGGTGACATGTGGGTACTGCACTGTTGACTGGAACCAGGCTTCAACATTGAAGTACAAATCCTCAAAGGGCCATACATTGCAAGTAAGATCTTTATATGAAGAATAAACTCTGATTTATTCTTCACAATGCATTTATCACAACTTTAACTTTATTTTACTTTAGTCAGTAGCACAGTCATGTCGGATTTTCTCATTTACAGCAGACCTACATTTAGCAGAAACCCCATGGGTTACTACAACTGATGGCCACTCTTGAATTTCATTGTTCTTCCCTTCAGGAGGAGTCGTGGTCCCGGAGCTTCAAAGCCAGAAGAAACAGGTCTGTCATCTGTTTTACAAAATATGAATGAATCGAAATATGTTACCATATTTTTGAAGGATTGGACGATACGTGTAATAGGGTCAATCTTCAGTCTGACCTCTCTGGGGTACTTGATCCCCAATTCCTCTCTTATGCTGCTCTGCAGCTGATGCAGCCTCTCAGGCGTCGTCTGTTCTGCACTATTCCCAGCATCCAGGGCTCCATCAAGCCGGTTCGAGATCCTGACCACTTTGGACTGCAAATCAGGCAGGCTCATGATGCTTTTCTTTCCCATTAAATGACCTAAGAAGAGTGGAAAAGTAAACATTCATGCACTTAAGGGAAAGTAATAGCTTTTTTTTTAATGGACAGAAGTTTCGGAAATTATCTTTACCATTACGCAAACAGCTTTCCTTCCATAAAGCTGATTTAATCGAATTTTGCTGCATTTATCTACACGTTTTCATAGAATTTCACACAAAAATTATTTTATCTGAGATAAAACAGAATAGAAAAAAGTGAAACGAGAAAATACATTTCCTCGACCAAAACATAAATAGATTATTGTAAGAATATTTTTGATTAAATTATCTTCTTACCAACAGCCCAATGATTGCCTCTCGGATACATTTTCCCACCAACTGCTGCAGGGTTCTCAGAGCAGTGCAGGAAACAAGGTGTTGCAGCCAAAAGAATAAAAAATGTCCACAGAGGTCTGCAAATCCACGCACAACATATGCATTCTCCACCCATTATAAATGGAAAAGTAGAAAGTTGAATCAAAAAGCTCGGGTTGACTCTAAAACATCTCGATTTCACGCAGATTGGAACGGAGCGTCCAGCCAGGTGCTGACTCTAAGTTACGCTTCCTGCCCCTCCTGATCCAGCTGCACGTCAGCAGGATCCCTTTTTAAAGCTCCAATATGTGGAAAGTGGTGATGACAAATGATCACTTCAAGTCTGCAATTAATGGCTGATATTTCAGGGTGACTGCAGGAGGTGTCCGCGTCACTGCGCGCGCTGATGGACGTGGAGTGCGTCTGCCGCTCCTCAGGAAGAGACGCTGGCCAGGAGGACTGTCTGCGGAGGAAATGACAGAGTCTGTTTACGTGGCTTTATAAGTTAGATTGCAAAAAACAAAAACAGAAGCAAATGGAAACTTCTGTTCACATAAATACCAACCTTGTTTTCCAGCTGAGAAATCCTGAAGAGACATGCAGAGATGTTATGCGTAACCTTTAAAGCTATTATCTAAATCGCTGCCCTTTTTTTTTCTTTTTTACCAATGTCTGGTCTGAAAAGGTTGAGATAAACTTTACTTTTTTATATAAATTGGCTGTATGTAAAAGTAAAAAAAGAGAGTTTAAAAAATAATAGATGTGGCATTCTAATATGAGAAAAAATCTCACAACTTGCTGACAGATTTTTTGTGGTAAATTTTCAATACCATATTTGGTTCTGACACAAATAATATTTTACAAAGAAAAGAAGTAGAATAGGCTTTTTTAGCCCAAATAAAATGCTGCAGCTGTGTATAAAGTGTGGTGTTATTGATCTGCCTTGATGAATTATGAAAAAGACAGACCTATAACCACCTATGAGGACTAAATACCAGTTAACTTCATTATAAGTCTTTGATTAATCTAATAACTGAACTGATTAAAAAGACTGACTTTCATACAATTATCGTTGATTAATCTCCACTCTCCGGTTACTTAAGTTCTGACTCCTTCAGACCATGACTGTGACCTAACATCAACCTCAAGCCTTTAAAAGGTCAGCTCACACACAACCCAGAGACTTCTTTTTTTTTTAACCTCCTTTTACCTTGGGTGAATGATTTGATTTGATTGCTGTGCTGCAAGTGACTCTTAGACTTAAGTTCTGACAGCAGTGTCCCCATCTGAATGATTAAACAACTTTTATAAAAAATAGAAAAAGACAAAAAACTATGGTTTTCAGAGACATCAGTTGCTTTGAACTTGTATTTTAGTTTTTGATCAACATGTGGTTTCTGCTTTGACTTTAAAAATGAAGTTAGTCTTCTCTATATTGATGGATTTATTTCTTATGCTATATTTGTTAAGGGTCAAAGGTGAATGCATATGTGTTTCTCTTTGAAAGAAATGCAGATGAAGTCATTAGAATTCCATAAGCTTTATTTTTTTAACAATTTATCTCAATTTATCATCCTAAATTTAACCAGTTTGTTATTTTAAAATATTTTAAAACTCCTTGAAGATCCGTTGTGATAAAAACTGTGTTTTTTGTTTTTAACATTTTTCTCATGACAGAGAGCATGTGTTAAGGAAATTTAAGCTTTAAATTGCCTTTCCGAGTATTTTCTAATTTAAATCCTTATGAATAAAGATCAGACTAAGAATAGCATTTGAAAAAGATTGTATTTCAGTTCATGTGTCATGTAGAAAGTACATTGTGCAGGCCGCTCCCTGCGCCACTCCATTCTGATTCATCCACTTGAAGACAAATAGATCCATGTCCATCTTTTCTTCTCCTCGTCTAAGCTGACATCTGGCTCCAAACTGTACAGCTGGATGGCTCCAATATTGCTTGCCCTTTTTGTTGGGGCTGTGAGGGGTGTGAAGGGGTGTACACCTGGAGAGCACGTAGAGCTCGGTGTTGCTCCTTGCCAATAGTCTCGCCCACAACTCAAAGTTGAATTTCTAATGAGCAACTGCTGCTCTGCGGAAACTACGTCCTAAAACGACACAGGTTTTGTTAAATTTTGGCTAAAAACCACATAATCATAAATCAAGACCTCTGGGAACCGATTTTTACAAAAGTAATAAAATATGCATTTATGGTTGTGGTTCATGTGCATCAATTTCTTTAGAGTTTTTCTTCACATTTCTATTTTTTAACAGATATTTATATGTTTTTCACAATTAAATCCATACATTTCTTTTGTCTTTTTTTAAAATTTCCCTTATAAACCCGCCATTGCTCTTCAAAATCTATTTTTTTTGTTATTCTATTTTATCCATAATGAACTGCAACATTTTTCCTATCACTTTCCAAATCACTTTCTTTTGAATACAACATATTAGCCTTGCATAAACCAGTAAAGCATTTTTTTACAATATGAACAGTTCATTATGGAGTATTTGCACCAGTGGGAAGGTCAACAGTACGTACTGAGCAGTCAGTAAGGCTGCCATGCATGAAACTTCCCCTCTTTGATTGAGCCGTCTCATCATGACAGTGGTGACGTCCAGACAAATGGACAAAGAAAACAGACATAGAGTGCACAGAGGTAAATAACATTTTATGCTGAAAAGGTTGAAGGTTTCTTCTGGGTTTTGTAAGGTCACAACCTCGCACCCATCCCTGCAGGACATTAGAGTATATATGGCTCAAAACATATCACATCCTGATTCAAGGATGACCTTAACAGAACAGGATGAGTCACCTATGTTCAAAGGGCAGGTAAGACACATGCCCTAAAGTTGTCTGAAATAGTTGTACATTTGCTATTATTGTAAACTACAAGAAAAACATCTTAGAGGCAAAAAAAGAAGAGAAATCCAAGAATTTCAGTGGAAATGTTTGTTAATGTACCTCAAAGTTTAATGGGCTTTGATCATTGATAAAAAGATCATTTGTCGTGTTTGATTTGGCTTTTTTTTACTTTTTCTGAGGGGTTTGGAGAGGCGCAGGAAAAAAATCACACTCCTTAACCCTTGTGCTATCTTAGATGACCCCACCCTTGCATTGACGTGTTCTCCCTACCATGACAAAAGTGGATAAAGGTGGAAAGATTTCATGTAATCCATAGACACCAGTGAAGATCACAAATCAAGGTTCAGAGCACTGTCTAGTGGGTCTAGATGACCCAACTCCCAATGTTAAAGTGCCTAGGATAGCACAAGGGATAAATGGACTCACGAGTCACCTTTCTGACAGTGACAGCGGATGTCTTCATCACCAGTTCAGAGTACCGCCCATTGCTTTTAGGCTGCACACTCAAACCGAATCAGCTTGGGTGGAAAAACTGCGTCATCCGCTGTTTTATGTGAATAGGAACTTACAGTCGTAGACATAAACCTTAGACAAATGAGTCACATTTGGAGAGGTGATACTCGTCAAAATAATAAGGTTAATATTCCATAAAATGTCTTCAAAATCAACCTTCAAGTGCAATTTTATGACTGCATTCAGTGCTGGAACAAAAAACAGCAGATGGCGCTGTGGAGTGGAGTTAGGCAGAATCCTAGTGTAATGTGGTCTTGCACCATAACTATCTTAAATAAAATGAGAATATTTGATCTCTAAGAATTGCTCTTTTATTATAATATCCTATTTTAATACAATATTTTAATACATTATTTTTAATTTATGAAATATTAGTGTCCCACTAAAATAGCTAATACGACACATTTTCTTCACTGAGTTTGAGTGATCTCATGAGCAAAAACTGACAGAACAAAATTGCTGTACACTTTTACAAGTGTGATAATAATGTCCTTTCATTCTCTTTAATGTCACATGATGAAATAAGTGCTCTGATGGTTTGTGTCAAAACATTAACGTTGAAAAAGGAGAAAAAAGACAATTAAGGCAGACCTTTCAGCACTGAAAGCATATTAAACAGACAGATTGGCATCATTACGTCTTTGATGTTCGTCACTGCTTGACTGTGAAATTACCTGGCAGTTCTCTTGTCCTTGAAGTCCTTAAAGGCATCAAATATAATGGGATTATTATTGTGTAGATGTAGTAGGATTGGTTTAGGCAGGTACAAAGGTTCTAATGCACTAACTGGGTAAAAGAAATGTAAATAAAACTATATCTTCACCTACACATCTTTTTCCACCCTTAATAAAAAAAAAATCAACTTGAATTAGAGAGATGTATTTCCTTGCACAATTCTAAACTGCAATGCAACAATATGTAATATGATATTTTGCATTATTTAACCACGAAAAATACACATTTATTGCCAGTAAAATGTCAAGTATACATCTCTGATGTTATAAAATGGCATGCTTTTGATCATCTTCCAAGGCAGTGGTGACACTGAAAGGGTTAATCTGAAGATTTGGGGCTCCCTATGGACCTGAGGGTAAAACTGAGGGCTGTGGTGACACAAAGAAAAATACAGGCATAGTGCTGCTGTGTGTGCAGTCTACTACATTTCATTAATTGTTTTTTTCTTTTAATAAAAGTAGAAGCTTACCGTAATCTCCAAAAGAAAAAGGTGTTTCTACTTCTATATATTTACTACTCTAATTTGCACTTTAATCATCCCTTTTAAAGATTGAAGACATTAAATCTTCATTATCTAGATGTAAATTACACACAAAGATATGAAAAGAAGAGTTCAATTGTTTGTTGGAGCTCCTTTATGACTCAGTCCCCCTTAATCTCCCTTCTGACTTTATGGAGGCTTTGTCAGCTAAATTATAGATAGTAATATATACAATGTTATGTTGCAAAAAAAAACTTCAAATGGCCATCCTCTTTTGCCTCCTTCTCCTTCGAGGAAGACGCCCAAGAGAGAGCATAAACATTTTTAGAGATTTTCACGAAAATAAATCTATTGTGATGCTGGGCTTTACTTTAAATGTTTCTCTTAATGAATAACCCTTGTCTGCATCCTCCCTGGTTGCTTCCATCTCATATCTTTGAGTGGAAATGCTTCACTGAAACCCTCTTATACACAACATGAATGGAGGCAGCGTGACGTCATGTGACTCTGGAAGGGGCGGGGAGCAACCTCAGCTTCCTCTCCTGCACTGAATCTGTCAGAGTGCAGGGAGACAGGAGGCGCCACAAGGGGCCTTTTGTCATATAAGCATATATACTCAATCAAAACAGCCCGTGAAGTGAATAAAATGCTTTTTAGAGCTTTGATGGGTAAACCTGATGTGGTTCTGTGCATGATGATGCAGACTTAGCCTTTCTTGCAGCATTGCTGGTTTCCTTCATAGGTCTCCAAGATGAATCAAGGACTGGTAGCAGGCATGACAGAGTCAGGCTGTCTGCAGTTTTCCAGGTAGGTTATAAAATACTCGATTTTGTGTGCCAGTTTTACATTTGAATACTCTAATACAAAGTACTGGGTATGGGTTAGCACTGTTTAGTTATTTTTATGTGTGTAGGCTAAAAGAATAGACAAAGAAAGCAGAATATTTAGCTCGTGCGTGCAGGCTCCTGCAAACAGCAACTGTAGAAAATCCTCATATTTCTCCTGCTTATGTCAGGTTTCTCAGGCATTTCAAGGATATGGTGTTTGCAGCAAATCCATGCAGTGTTGTTGCCCCTAAAAATTCTGGAATTGGGTTTCCAAAGTTTGCCACACCTACATCCTGAACAGAAAAGAATACAGCTTTAATCCCATATCACTCTTGTCTATTTCCTCTTCCTTCATGTGCTCCCTATCTCCCCCACCTCCCCTGTCTTCGTCTCCCTCCCTTTCTCTCCTCTTCCTCTGCACCAGCTGCTGCTCCTGAGCCAGAGTGGAGAGTCCCCTCACCCCGCTGCAAAGACACAAACAAAAGGCCTGGTTTGCCTGCTGAACACTGCCCCCTGTCTCCATCCGTCCCTTCATGTACGACCATAGTGACGGCGGAAGGGCTTTCTGGACAGAACAAGGCCTGGACTGGGACTAGAAAAAAAAAATCTGGGACTAAAAGGGGGAGGAGGTGGGAGGAGGAAGATGGAGGCCGGGATGTTTGGGGCTGTTAAAGGCAGGTGCTGAGGCCTTTGAAAGGAAGACCTTTTCCCCCTCCCTGATTATCTCACAGAATGGAAAAATCTGACAAGGGTATGCCATATTTATCTCTCTATGTGCATGAGGGTGCATGTTTCTGTTGATGTGTGTCTCTGTAGAGGTTTAGGTAGAGGCAAGGTGGCATGTGGGTAATCTGGGGAAGGAAATGCACGAATAGTCTGTCTTTGATCAGACTTGTGTCCCTTGTGTTTGCATGCCTGGTTTGTGTCACAGCTTTTATGTTCACATGGAAGTTTTCATCTTAGAGGAGACTATAATCATACAGGGGGTAAAGGCACACGTGCAAGGGGGTTGACAAAAAGGCCAAGGAATCAAACCAAGCCTTACTTTGCACTAAACTAGTTACTTTTGGTCTCACCACCAGAACAATTTCAAGTCATTTTGTTTAAATTGTGTTTCATGGCACATTCTTTTCATGCTTCATCTTTTTTTTCTTCTTACTAGAATCAATCAAACTCATGTTAATCTGCCTTTTAGTGAGATTTTGATGGTATAACTTCAAATCTCCCACTCGTCCGTGACAAAATATCGTTATCTTCTTAAATGACGATGTGCTCCTGCTTCAGCAAAAATGTAGCTGTGCTTCCTGAGAAGTGGGAAACACTGCTTCTTCCTGTGGCCGTGCTGCAGCAAAAGCCTTTATGCTGGATGACCGGAACCAGCTGAAACCGGTTTCAGGCAGACTAAGGGCTGACAGGAACAATGCCGACTCTGTGCTCCGCAGGGATACGACCGATAGCGTAGACTGCAGCCCTCCATGGCTCAGGCTGTAGCCGCCACAGCCAGATAGCCTCTGAGGTGGTCTGAGGCTCGGCTTGTAGCGAGGGGAGCAAGGAGGTGAAACGAGGGCAGGAGGGATGTGGCTGTCTGGGAGTCTACAATTCCTTAGTCTGCCTCACACACATAAACATGCACAAACAAACACACACACACAAGGAGCATGTTTTATCTCTGTTTGAACTGTTTATCCCTGTGCAAGTGGCGCAGAAAATGACTAAAGTCAGCTTTTACCAGGAGCACCACCACCAGATCCCTGGATGTAACTTGACCCTATATTCTGGGCCTTTTCCCGGTTGGGAAGCTTTTTTTTTTTTTCTTTCTTTCTTGCAGGGTGGGGTGGAAGGCTATTGTGGGTTAGCAGCATTGTGACTCTGTTGCAGGATGGAAGGAAAGAAAGAAGGTTTTGCTAGAGGCTGGAGAGGGAAGGAAGCAAGAGGGTGAGGAGTTGCTGAATTGCTTGCATGTCTCCATCTTTATTTTTCATACACTTTTCTTTAAATTCACATCTCCTAAACACAAAGTGTAGCTTTCAGGTGGTAACTGTGCATGTGCATCAAACTGTGGTTGTCCAGAGGCTTTCTGTGTTGTGTGAGTGTCATATTTTTCTGCATTAAACCTTCATTTACCCCCCTCCATCAGCCTGTCATGGCTGTGACCGTCGTTCTTTCCACCAGGCCTCTCGCTGCAGCTTCACACCGCTCAGCAGCCATTTTTTCCCCCCACCGTCACTGCATTTGTTGCCTGCCCTCCCCCTTCATAACCATTCTGTCTCCTTCTACCATTATGAATACCTTATGATTAGAAAACACCAGTCCTCTGGATTAATTAGGAGCTTTTGAGTGTCAATAAATACTGATACTGCTTTATATGTGGCAGAGGTGGTTGTCATGCAGTTAGACCAGGAAGCAGCACTGGTTCATTTGGAAAAATAGAGGCTGAGCAGCAACACAGATGTGACTAAACTAAAAGAACATACTATGTAAGTCAAGACATCAATTATCTGCTAAATGCAGCAACACTAAAAAAAAAGTAATTTCTTCTATTCTTGAATGTAAAATATTTAAATAAAAAGCATGAGGCATGCTTGACTGATATGAATGAAAATAAACTACTAGTTTGCTTTTCATATTCATGTAATAGTGTTACATGTATCATAAAATCATCAGCAGAGAATGTAAATGCAGTGATAATTTAATTAGTTTTATTACTGTAGATTGAGTCGATCATTGTTGCGGTTACATAATGTGCTTTAACAGTTTGGATGGTGGAGGACATGTATAAAGAAAATTAATCGTAAATTTGTACTTCTGAGTATTTCTTTATTCAAATTATTTTGAATAAGGACCAGATAAAAGATTGATGTTTGAAAAAGCCTGTGGTTGTGACAGGTGCTACAGCCAGCGGACCACAAGCCCCCTGCTCTGCTTCATTCTGATGCATCCACTTGCAGACAACTAGATCCATGTACATCTTTGTTTTCCTCGGCTGAGCTGGAATCGGGCTCAAAACTATACGGCTGGATAGCTCTGATATCGAGTGCCATTTTTGCTGCACTGGCAATATTAACTTGAGGTTGTGAGGGGCTGTAAGCTAGCAGGAAAGATTGTAAACAAAGGGATAATGTGAAATGAGTCGAATTTACACTACTGGTTTGCAGAAACCGTGTCCTAGAAAACAACTTTTTTTTTTTCATTTTGGCTAAAAACGGCATAAAAATAAATAAAAGACCACTGGGAATGCTTTTAAAATAGATCAAAAGAGGTTGGTAGTAGGACCTTAAAGATGTAGAAATGTTATGGTGCCGTGAAAGTAATAAGTTAATGGATAGCAAAAAGGTTCAACAAAGGCCTTGCATTTTTTGAGTACTTACACACCACCATAGAAAAGCAGAATCAGCATGAATATGCAAAGCATTACTTTAGTTTTGTCTATTTTCACACTGCGCCCTTGAGGGTGGACCAAACTGCCTGGAAACATCTTGCTGTTAAAACAGCTGCTCGTTTAATGCCAGTATTTTGAGAACTAAAAAAAAAAAAAAACAAGTCATAGAAAATTAAACTAAAAAAATTAAACTAGTCCTCTGATTATTACACACTGATACGTGCCTTTATCTTTAAACCACACCAAATGTATTAAGACATTAATGTTTTTTTTTTTATTTATCCTATTAGCCATTATTAAATTCCCATGCTAAACCTTTTTATGATCTTCTCCAAAAGCGTATCCAGTGGTCTTTTAATTATGATTATACAGTATTTAGCTAAAATCTAATGACCTACCATTTGCTAGGACAAAGTTTCTGCAGAGCAGCTGAAGTTTATTAGAAAATTGCCTCTGAATTGTGGGCAAAATGTTGCAGCAGAGAACGCCCACCCCCCATTCCCCTCTCTGTTGCTAAGAGCTTGCTGTTTACTCTCTCTCCTGCTAGCTTACAGTCCCTCATACGCCACAAATAGGATTTTTTTCTTTTATTTATTTATTTATTTTTTATTTTAAACTTGTCCTGTGATGGCTGAAAGCCTCTTGTGTTGGACATATTTTACTGTTACAATAGGGGTTTTGAAACATTTGACACACTAGGTGTATATATAAATAAACCTCTTTTGTAATTTAGGCTAAACTTTATTCATCTTACTCATATCTGTAACAGTCTTTTGTTGGACTGGAAAAGGAAAAAAAAAAGAAGGGAAGAAGAGAGAGGGATGCCTGGGGGGGGGGGGGGTGGCATCCGGGGCATATGCATTCTGACTGACCCATGTGAAATATTTCATTTAAGATTAATACATTTTTTTTGTAAATGTACTTTTTTTCGTCAGCCCCTGATTCACAAATATTTGAATTAAGAAATACTTACAAATGCAATTTTAACCTGGATTTTCTTAATATTTGTCATTTATAAGAAATATTCCACAAGAACACATTAAAAACACCAAAAACAGCTAGTCTTTAATTTGTTTTATCTGATAAGTGGATAGTGCTTTCAGCACTTCCTTTTTGGTCCACTGTGTGCATTCACCTTGTTGTTGAACCACACCACTTGGAGTTCACTTGGATTTGAAGATTCTTTCTTTAAAAACAAAGACAGCTTGCATTTAGAAGTTATTTGATTGCTCACATAAGATTTTCCAAAGCAGAAAGTCTAAAGAAAAAAATTCTGTGGACCTGGCGGAGAAAATGCCTTTAGCAAGATTAATTTTCTGTTAAAAATTGTTATCCATCAAAGTATTTTTTTTGTCATGCTTTAAATTTTCTATGACAATATAAAACAGGAATATTGGAATACAGGAATATAAAATTGGAACATTTTTCCTGATTAAATGAAGCCCAAGAAAGAAAAAAATCAAGAAAAAGTTGAAATATATTTGCAGGCACATTTGTTAAAAACTTAAAAGAGAATAACTACTTACCAGTTCTAAAATGTTTTTTTTCCCGCACAGCTGACCACTGAGTAGAAAAAGGAACATGGGTGATATGAAGACGCCAGACTTTGATGACCTGTTGGCGGCTTTTGACATCCCCGACATGGTGGATCCCAAAGTCGCCATTGAATCTGGTCACCAAGACGATCACGACGAACATCCCAAGCAACCCAGTGGTGCAGTGATGGGCAGTGAAGATGAGGCCCACAACTCCTCGAATGCACATGATGGGGGGGTTAGTGTCATTGTGAAGAACGTACGAAACACGGACACCACTGAATGCGATGGATCCAGAACAGGGAGGAATGGACATTTCAACTCCCAAACACGTTCTGTGGGCAATGGACTTCATAATGGTTATGTTCCAGGACCTGCTTCACATTACACTAAGAATGGAATGAAACCCTCAAGGGAGCAAGGACCTAAAGCTAATCGCCTTTCTTCCACTTTTAATCAGTTCAGCCCGATTTCTAGTGTAGAAGAGTTTGATGATGATGAAAAGATTGAGGTGGATGACCTGACAGACAAGCCGGGAGCTTGTGCTTTGAAAACAGAGGACCAAAATTACAAATCCTTAGTGGATAGCACCTCCAAGCCAAAAGCAAATAGAGCTGAACAGCCTGATCAAAACAACAATGTAACTGCTAGAGGCTCTAAATCCAAGGACGATTCTCAGTCACTTCTAGGTGGAGAAAACCTCCGAAGTGCTGTTAAGCCTCAGACTCAAGAGTGTCAAGATGCTAGAGAATCATCAGGACTCAATGGATCCAGCATCCCAAAGGTCAAAACCAAATTCTCCTCAAAACTTTCTTCTTGTATTGCTGCCATAGCTGCACTCAGTGCCAAAAAGGCTACTACAGAAGACTGCAACACTTTGAATTCTCCTGCAACTCAGCAAGAACCTGCCCAGATCAAAAATCCCAAACCAACAGAAAGACTACAAGAGCATAAGTCAGGTCTAGAGTTGGCTAAGAAGCCACTTCCAAAACAGCCTGATAGCCCCTCTAGTGTCACCAGTGAGGACAGCTGCAAAGGCTCCCCTTCCTCAAACACAGACAGCACCCCAGTGATCCCAAAGGTCAGGATCAGAACAGTCAAAACCTCATCCGGGCAGATCAAGCGCACAGTCACCAGAGTTCTCCCAGAACTGGATCCTGAAAGTCTGAAAAGAGGAGAGGAAAACTCCTGCGTTATGCCATCCACTGGTGCTGTCTTCTCATCACCAACAAGGCCTTCTCTTCCAACCACAGTGAAAGCCTCAAGTGGAGGCTCTTCAATTGAAATAACAAAGCAGATGACTATAAAGCCTGTGGGAACAGCTTTTCTGCCGGTCTCAGCTGTTAAAACAGCTGGATCACAAGTTATAAACCTTAAACTGGCCAACAACACCACCGTCAAAGCCACAGTGATCCCTGCAGCTTCCATGCAAAGTGCCAGCAGCGCTATCTTGAAAGCTGCTAATGCTATCCAGCAGCAGACTGTTATGGTACCTGCTTCGAGTCTGGCAAATGCCAAACTTGTGCCAAAGACAGTCCATCTTGGTAACATCAGTCTTTTGTCTCAGACTGTGTCTTCTGCTTCCTGTGATCTTCCACAGGTCCTTTTCTCTAAATCAAATCAGCAACAACAAACGCAGCAAGTCAAACAACAGGCATGCATTAATGGCCAGATCTCAAAGAAAGTCTCCAGGGTTCAAGTGTTCACAAGTTCTCAGAGCTCTGTTGTGGATGCTTTCAATAAGGTTCTGAGTAGCATAAATCCTGTTCCAATGTATGTCCCAAACTTATCTCCACCAACCTTGGCTTGTATCTCTCTACCCTCACGAGGCTACAAGTGTCTGGAGTGTGGAGACTCATTTGCTCTGGAGAAGAGCCTGACACAGCACTACGAGCGACGCAGTGTGCGAATTGAGGTCACCTGCAACCACTGTGGCAAAAATCTGGTTTTCTTCAACAAATGTAGCCTCTTGTCTCACGCTAGAAGCCACAAGGACAAGGGGGTTGTCATGCAGTGCTCACACCTAATCCTAAAACCTATCCCTGCAGACCAGATGATCAGCACGCTGAGTTTGTCAAGATCACCCGCAGCCATTTCCTCCTCCTCCCCTCCCTCAAATGCACAAACGTCAGACAGTCAAATCGAAGGGAAGGTGGCTTCTGGTGACAACCAAGCTGCTGTGATTTCAGCTCCATGCAGTGGGCCTTCAGTGGCTGCCATGCCCTTGGAGGACGATGCATCAAAGCTGTACATGCACAACCTAAAATGCTTGGAGTGTAGTGAAATATTCCAGGATGACAACTCTCTGGCAATGCACTATCAAGTGTCAGAGTCCAACAGTCAGGTAAGAGTGGAAATTACTCTACTTTGAAAACACTTGAAAGTAATAGCTTTTTTTTTTAATGTAGGCTTTTATTGTGTAATCATTGTATTTTTTGGGATAAAAATAAAAATGTACTTTAGTGCACAAAGAATAGGATTACCCAAAATAAACCAATTTTTTTGTTGGCCTAAAGTTATTATGGCGAATATTTCTGCGTAGGTTCTCATTCGTCCAAGTTGAAAAAATTTTAAAAAAGCAAATGGACTTGGTTCATCTTTTATTACTAAAGAGGAAGGCTGTCTCAGTTCTGAAATAAAAGGATAAGTGATATGACCCTATGGAGTGTCCATCCATCCGTTTTCTTAACCCGCCGTATCCCTTTCGGGGTCACGAGGTCACTGGAGATTGACTGCTATTGGGCAAAGGCAGGGTACACTATAGACAGGTCGCCAGCCTGTCTCAGGGTATGGTTTGTGTTTAAGACAATATTTGTTCTTTTTCCTATTAATAATGATCATTAATAAAAGATTAACCAAGTGCAGTTCATTGCTTTTTTTTAGTCTCCTACTTTCATTGTGATGATTCTGAGTGGCGATTTAAGCATGAGTGCTAAATGAAACACAGAAACATAAAGTCTTTTGATCATTTTTACAATACTAAATGACCTAATAAAACATGATTTGCTATACATTTCTTCCCCAATACAACATTTTCTGAAAGTTATTTTTAATTTAGCAGTTTTATTAAACAATAAGATGTAATAGGTTTTTCTATGACAAAATGACTTTTTTTTCCCTTTATTTTTTATATAGAAAACATGCTCCATTTGCCAAATGCTTCTGCCGAATCAGTGCAGCTTTTTGTCACACCAGCGAATCCACCAGCACAAATCTCCTTACATCTGCCCTGAGTGTGGCGCAAGCTGTCGCTCCCTGCACCTCCAGTCTCACGTCACCAAGAACTGCTTGCATTACACCCGCCGAGTTGGCTACCGGTGAGTCCACCTCACCCAAAAACCTTAACAGCAAAAGCAAGGGATTCCCAAATCTATTCCAATGCTTTAGAGTATTCATTTACTAAAATTGAGATGTTCTATCGTAAAAAAGTATCACACTTGAATGTTTTTTTGCTTCACTTTTCCTGCAAGGTACCACTTAAAATGTCATTTTAATTATAGTTATTTAGCTTTGACATTATATTTGCTTTAACATGCCAGTCCCATTTCATTGCAGCATCCTGCATGAAGAGGCAAATGAGAAAAAATACAGTCCATTTTTGTTCTGAATCACTCAAAATATCAATCTTTAAAGCTCACATCCTTTCAGAGGTTCTTGCAAATGTATCTAACTATTTTGCAGCAATCTTAATGAAACAGTGAAAGGAGGTTTGTAACTTGAAGGTGGGGCTGACATATTTATTTGCTAAGATCATTTAAACAAAGACATGCCGATAACACTTTTTTAAACATTTTTTTCAATAATTTGTTGTTTTTTTAAATAAAACCCTTTTTTATCTTGCATTTTTCCTTTATTAAAAAAATCCATACTGCATGAAGAGAATCTGAAATTATTTCATCACTGACATTTTTGCAAACTTAGACCTATCTCTTAGAGAGATAACAGTTTTTTTTATCGATAATTTCCTAAAATGTACTTCTGAAAGTGACTTGTGGTCTATTTTCAAACATTTCTAGGAATTTTAAGCCTGTCTTTATGCTTCTCCTCCCTAGTTGTGTCCACTGTAGCGTGATCTTCGCTGATGTTGCCACTCTCAAGTCCCACATCCAGAACAGTCACTGTGAGATCTTCTACAAATGTCCTCTCTGCCCAATGGCCTTTAAGTCTGCACCTGGAACCCACTCACATGCATACACTCAGCATCCCGGAGTGAAGGCAGGGGAGCCCAAGTAGGTCTTTATTTGCAACTGGGTTCTTAGTAACAAATAAAAATGGACTTACATCATGACTCAACCAGCTGGTTTCATCTAAGCTCACTGGTGTAAACTAATACCAATGTCCAATTTCTTTTTGTGTCAAAATTCAACCCTTGTTTCCAATCAATAGGAGGATTTGAAAACTTTAGACACGGTAGCTTTACTTGGATTTGTTTTTCCACACGTTTGCCTTTTACATTCAAGCAGCTGGTCTTTACATGCTGCTTTCACTTTGCACATGCAGCTTTTGAAAAAAAAAGTAACAATGATAACATTCTGATTTTGTCTGTAAAACATATGACTCTTTTATTTTTTTGTTCTCCAGAGTGATCTATAAATGTTCCATGTGTGACACGGTGTTCACGCTGCAGTCTTTGCTCTATGCACACTTCGACCAGCATGTCGTCAACCACAAAGTGTCTGTGTTCAAATGCCCGGACTGCTCAATACACTACGCTCAAAAGCAGCTTATGCTAGATCACATCAAGGTGAGCTTCAAGAAAGTGCTTTAGAGCACTCAAAACTCTTTTCTTGAAATTTAAAGTTGATTTGGTCACATCAGAAATTGAAATTCCCCCTATGAATGCTGATTTCAGTCCACCCATGGAACCCTGAAGACCGTTGAGGGTCCTCCAAACCTGGGCATCAACCTCCCTCTCGGCATCAAGCCCACTAATTCCAACAGCAACAACCCCCATCCTAACAAGAAAGATGGAAGCCCTGGCAACAGTCAAGACAAAAGAGAAAAGAAGTCTTCAGCTTCACTGATGAAGAAGACCAGCATCAAATGTACAGCAGATATGAGAAGCCCTCTCAGCCCGGGATACACATGTGGAGAGTGCAAGAGTCTTTTCAACTCCAGGGAGCTCTTTCTGACACACATGAGGCGGGAGCATGGCAAGGTGAAAGTCTGACCCTGATATCATGATAAAAACTTAGAATTGATCAGACAATATTTGCTTCATGAAAAATAAAACTCTGGTTAGAAGTCTAAGGATAAAAAACAGAGCTGTGTTGCTGTCATGGCACAGATGCAAGAAAATGCATATTAAGATTCCTTTTTTGTTGCCGTCTTGACTTCCAGATAATGAAAAAACATCCATGCAGACAGTGTGACAAGTCTTTCAGCTCTTCTCACAGCCTCTGCAGACACAACCGGCTCAAACACAAGGGACTGCGAAAGGTCTACACCTGCCCGTGAGTGCACACGCTCAGAAAACAGTTTCTGCTCAAATCCATCAACCCTGAGTCACATTCAATATAAAACAAAGGAATCGGAGCATAAAGTCTCACAAACATAGATCAAAGTATGTAGATTTGTAAGATAATTATAATAAAAATTATTTTGTAATAATTAGTAATTTTTTAATCTTTCACAGGCATTGTCCAGCTCTGAGCCAGCCGTTCACTAAAAGAGTGTTGCTGGATCAACACATTCAGCTGATGCACGCAGTGAAACACCAGGAAGAAAACAGCAATAAAGCAGAGGCTGAACCTGACAAAGACATGGTATTCTATCACAAATTCATTCAATCATGAACTTTTCTTTATGGAAGAAATTATGGCAAAACTACAAATAGCAAAAAACAAAAACAAAATAAATGAAATCCCTGAGAAAAATCTTGTTGCTCCAAATTTGTTTTTGTAGGTTTTAGTGCTTTAAAAATGTACGTTTTCTGTTTTTTGTTGTTTATCTTGTGTTTTGCATCCCAGCATTAACTGTTAAAGAAAACTGTGATTTCTTTCTCAGAAGAAAAGCCCTAAAAGGAAGTCTGAGGAGGATAAGGGGTCTCCAGGCTTGACCTCCAGGGACTCTGGGTTGCAGCCACTGAAGAGGCTAAAGGTGAACATCATCAAACTTCACAAATGTGCCGTCTGCAGCTTCACCACGGAGGACATCGCTGCTTTCCACAAACACATACCCCAGCACAAGTCGGATGGCTCCTCGTATCAGTGTCAAGAGTGCGGCTTGTGCTACACATCCAGCCGCTCGCTGGCCCGACATCTCTTCATCGTCCATCGACTGAAGGAGCCGCAGGGTCTGGGCAGGTACAGCGGACGGGGCAAAGAGGATGAAGAGAGTCAAAGAGAAAACCAGCTAGATGTTGCAAATGAGAACAAAGACGGGACACCAAATACGAAATGTAAAGTGTGCGGCAAGATGTTTGAAACAGAGGGGCACCTGAATACTCACATGAGGACACATGGGATGGCCTTCATCAAATCAAAGAGACTGAGTGCAGCAGAAAAATGACTTTATACATTCCAAAAGTACAACAAACTTATGGGTCACTGTGCTGTATATATATTAGATGTGTACAACAAAGTGTGTGCAAAAAGAGTGCATATAAAAGGTCCTTCAAATGTCTTTAAGCTTAGTAAACAGATGGGTTTTGTACAGATAGAAATGTTTCTATAGACTGTGAGTTGAGCTTTTTGTAAAAGAGCACATTTGTTTTATTTCCAACGACGTACTCTCACTGAAACTATTGTCATAATAGGTTTAATCCTTCTGCAGTGGGCAGTAATCGCTAAGTTACAGTGCTGCTAATGTCCAGTGAATGTCTACTTGAGGTAGAAATATAGATGCATCAATGTGGAGGAGGTTCAAGTTTCGACACTTTCCATTTGGGATTCAAACGCTACAATTTTACAGAATGATTCCCTGAGAATTCCTCTTGAAATACCAGAATAAAATTCCTGCAATAATCAACAAAAAAAGCAAATAAAAAAAAAATCAAAACATCTCTTGACAATCCCTGCAGCGTTGAAAGTTCCCTTACATATCAAAATCATCTGCAAAAGTTCATAGATGATCGTGTCGCTGTGTCTTTAAACGAGAAGCATATGGGCCAACATTTTTAAAACATGTCTTTTCTTTCTTTTTTTTTAACAAATGTATTGTCATTGTCTTAATATACTGTAAATGGCAGCTGTTGTTTAAATTACAAACTACAACAAAATTTTATGTAAGTTAATGTTCAAGAAACGAGGACAAAAAGCACTTGACTATAATTTAGTGAATATTAACAAATGTTTTTACTAAAGCAGAATAATAATACAAATATAAATGATCACGTTCAGAACCAACAATAACCTTTTCATTTGTATTCAACTTATATTTTTGTGTTTTTGGACTCAGTGGCGCAGTTTTGAAAGAGAGTAAAATGCAATGAAAATTCTTTGAATGTAAAATTTGGCTGTGAAGCTGAACTATTCACAGTTCAAATAAAGATGTGGTTTTCCATTGCTGATGCTAAGAAAGTTTGTGTTTGCATATTATTATTTTTCTTTCCCTTCCACCATGTCTACAAAGCCCAGCGCGGTAAAACAGCATGTGTGAAGCAATCTGTGAAGTGTCTCTGTCAGAATGTGTCTTGCTGCTGGCTATATTCTATTTTATTATTTTTATAGCATTTCTGACATTTGTGTACAAAGTTGTTTTTATTGTCAATAAAGGGTGAAACATGTCAGAAGTGATGTCTGCTGCACACACGGCATCAGCTCCTCCGTGTTTCCAAATCTTTTTTTGTTTGTCTGTTATGTTCTTTTGGCTATCAGTCATTGATTAATTACATTTTTAAACCACAAAACCTAATACAAGTTTCAAACTTAAATAATATTCAGTTTTTTCACACTATTTTTATAGCTACAAATAGTGTCAAATATCTTGATTTTGTGTGGCCAAACTGTTTTTTTAATTTTCATATTGCAATAAATCCTTCAAAGTAAAAAGGTCTGCAAGGACGATGTTGACCCCAAAACATGAATGCTATTGCAACTTCAATGGACAAAAACCTACAAAACCTTTTTGTAAAACTAAAAAACAAGTTTTTTGTACTAAAAAGCAAAAAAATGAAGAAGAAAGATTAGGCCTAAATTAATCTTTATACAAAACTCAAGTACTTAGAATGTCAATCCTCGCAGGTCACTGTTCTTTGTCCTGAACTCTAGAAAATATCTTAGTGAACGTCTCCCTCTAGTGGCCACATGGATGAGAAGCACGTCGCATTTTGGAAAGTGAAATATCCATGCTGATGTTAGTATTCTGCGTGTTTTTCTCAAAAAGTGTAATATTGAAATGTAAAAACAAATTGGTAAAATCCAAACTAAAACAACCTATTCTTATATTTTTAGCAAAAAATAAAAGAAAATGACGGTTTTTTTTTTATTATTTGTGTACTTTTTGGGGTTTGTATTAGGGAGGAAGATGACCAATGATAAACCTTTTAATTTTTTTACTTTCTAAAGACAAGCATAGTTTTTGTGTCATTTTATAAGCAAACAAAACCATTTAACCCTTGTGCTATCCTAGGCACTTTAACATTGGGAAATGGGTCATCTAGACCCACTACACAGTGTGCTGAACCTTTTTTCTTCAATGATTTGTGATCTTCACTGGTGTCCATGGATTATATGAAAATCTCTCCACCTTTATCCACCTTTGTCATGGTAGGGAGAACACGTCAATGTAAGGGTGGGGTCATCTAAGATAGCACAAGGGTTTTAAAGGATGTGTAAAAGTTAGAGACCAGCAAATTAAGAACTCATGTAAGACTTGTTTGTTGTCATTGTTAATGCCTTTAGCTCAAAGTCTTTTTCTTTTTTATTTAACTAAATTCCCTTTTGATGCTGCCAACACGTAATGTTGAATTTCACATGAGGGGAACCTGAGGGACAGCTCTTCAGTGCTGCTGAGGAGAATGGATTTCATGCTAGTTCCTGTCTGATGGAGTGTTCTTTTCTGCTATTTAAGCTCTGCTTCCACCAAAAAGAGGCAATCGGTCCTGAAATGGCCCCTGGCTGGGTTGTAGTCCTTCTGTTAGTGAGGAGCGCTGTCACACAGGAAGAAGCTTTCGTCCTGTCAAAAAGGTGCATGAAGGACACCGTCACCTTTCTCTGGGAAATTCAGCAGGACAAGCCAAAGGAATATGCTGTTCGGAGTAAGTGTTTGCATCTTTTTCCTGCAGCGCAGCCTCGTTGAATTATTCTTTAACTGCAAGAACTGCAAAGTATCTATCATGTTGTCTTGTGTTGCCAACTCCAATCAAGTACAGGAATGCATTCAGACACGTTTGCTTAGAAGTTTAATCAAATTATTTGCTTATTTCTTTCCAGAGGAAAAAAAAGACATTTTTGTGAGCAGTTTTTAAAAGAAAGGTTCTTTTTTTAAAGGAGATTGCATACCTGTTCTTTCTTTTCAGTGCATGGCCAGCAGTTCTTCAGAAAACTTAAAGAGCCAAAATATGTTTAATAATTCTGGAAAAGCTACTGCTGCTTAAAAAAAAGGGAAGTAGGTTGAAATTTGAAACTCCTTTTGGAAAAAGTGCTATTTGTCTACAGATTTGTTATCATACGTTTGTAAATGTCATTCAAAGTAAGTGCCTGAAAAGAAAGTATATTTAAGAATTACAAGTTGAGCTCAAAACAAAACATTGATTTTTGCGTTTTTTCATTTGACAATTTTTTAAATTTATTTTTCAGAAATATTAATTTAAATGCAGCATATTGTTTAAAGCCATGGCTATCTAGAGTAGAGTTTAAAGACAACAAGCTTAAAACTGCAAAAAAATCAAGAAGTTTTTGATTTTTGAGTGATAAATCAGACTTTTTGACCCAAAAGTCCTAATTATATTCTTGTGATAAGAATTCCTGTTTGACTTAGCGGCTTTTCTTTTCATTTAGTGTCATTAATTTTCATTGTCCTGTTCCTTAACAGTGTATGATGCATTTGGAAAGATGGGCAGTAATGTTGAAGCAGGCAACGTCAACCAGCCCGGCGCACCGCAGCAGTGCCGCTCTGCGGTTGGGCCCACCTTCTCTGGGAAATACTGCCAGGTGTTCTTGAGGCAGGTAACTAAAATCAATGGGGGAAAAAACTGACAGTATAATGAATGGATGTCAGGTGACAGATTTACTGTTGTAGGGGGCTGTCCAGTACTTTGTGGGCATTTGTGTTCCTGACTCCTGTGAAGAAGAAGACGTTAAAACACTGGTGATGCAAAGTCAGTTGATTTTAATCCTCTTATTTATATAGTAAGATCGCTGTATTTTACTCTTTTTTTCTTCATAAACAGGCAAACTTCAAATTCATGAAAAATCTATGGTTCCGCCTCTATCGCCGATCCTAAACAATCAGTCCGCCCAGGAGATGATCATGACTCACTGTTCATCTGACAGAAACACTCCTGATGCTTCTGATGTCACCTGTCTGTCAGTATCCTTCATCCCTTTTTGACTCTAATTCAACACGACCTTTGTGGTAACTCTGTGACACAGGCAAGAAACAACAGCAAACATTTGTGAAGAACCTAACTTTATTCATGGATCAGTTGACAGAAAAATATAGGTAGCCTCAATTACCGGTTTTGAAGGGACAGAGTGTTATTATAACATTGATTGATGATTATATATTATAATATTATAAGATGATATTACAGAAACGTATTCATATATTGGGTACATTTCTCCTTGTGAGGATTAATAATGTTTTTTTTTTCTATCCTGTTCTAATATATTAAAAAAATATATATATACATTATTTAATTATTTACATGTTTCGATCATGGTCCCATGTAATGCAAAAAACTTTAGCTGAATCCAAAATGATCTAACAGACAGACAGCTGTTGGAACCGTCACATAGCAAGCAGTTGAGTTGTACAATCAATCTCCATCCAAAAAACGATTGGATAACTAAGATTAGTAAACAAGAGGTGAAAGCCACAAAATGCCAAACTGTTATTTGAGCTAACAAAACAAATAAAAATTAATAATAAAAATCTACATGGATTTAAAATTGTTGTACAAAGACAAAAAAAGGTTTTGAAATCAGACAAGAAGGCATTTAGTAAGTGGGTTTCTTTTGGCTATGAATTACAGGTACTCTATTTGTCATACAGTGGATGCATATCTAGTGGTTACTTTTCTAACTGATTTTGGTTTTAAAGTTAACATAGCTTATAAACTCATTCATAGAAACATTTAACCCAAAAAATAAAAAGATAAAAACAAAAATAAGTTCTCCGCAGCACACAGACATGAATGCAGTCTAATCTTGCTTCATAGCTTGACTTCAGTTTTTTCCTCCAAATAAAACCTTTTTTTTTCAATGGGGCAGTGCACAATAAAGGACATACTGTCTTTTGGGTAGTCCAGCGATATATAATTGCTGATTCAAACAAAACAAAAACGTTTTAGATGTCAGGACAAAAATAAACCTTTACTAGTTATTGTGCATACTCATTCTTCTTTATCATTGATGATTTAAGGGTTCTTTCCTGTTTATTGATGCACCTTTTTTGTGGATAAGCTTAAATGGAATTGTGCCTTTACAATAAGAAATAGAAAATATTGAGCTGAGACTTATCAATTAGTTCCTATCTGTATCTCAGATGATGTAAAGTCATAATCTATTAGTCCAAAGAATGTCTAACTATAAAGGTTGATTTGTGGAAGTGTATGTGTTTCTAAAAAAGGAAATTACTATGATCTCAACAGTAAGTATTAATTTAGTTTTTATTTTATTTTTTGTTTTCATTGCCGGAGCAACTGTTTGTATATCTCATTGTGGTAAAACCACACTGCATGAGTAGACAGAATACTTTCATATTCCTTTTCTCCGCAGATTTGTGTGCTGCATGATGATCGCTGTTCCTCTCGCTGCCACCTTGTTCACAGCACTACGAAAGATGGAGCAAAGTAATAAAGTCAACACTCCTGTAGACATTTCCTCTTCAAACAGCCTCAACTTTTATGGAACCATGATGACCAACGGCACGACTCACAGTGAGATGAATGGCAGAACAACAGAACAGAACTGTATGTGTAATTAAAAATAGACAGCACAACTGTGTTTCTGTTCAGAACCGTTCCTTACTGAGCATCTTCTTTTTCAGACAGCACCCCCTCTATACTGTGTTTTCCTCAAAGTTGTGTTTACGGGTGCCTTCAGGCTTTTTCTCTGCAGACTACCAGCCAGAGCATCTTCAACAGCTCCTCATCCTCCACACATGGAGGCTACTCCTCTCTGAATGGCATCCGTGTTCTCAGCCTGCTGTGGATCATATGTGGCCATTCTGCACAGTTTCCTGTCATTAATAACCTGGGTATGGCTGAAGAATAGGAACAAGTGTTCTGATTTACTGATACATTCTCTCACAGAGCTGTTTTTCTTCTCTAGATAACTACAAAACATGGAGAAGAACAGTTGAAAGCAGTTCGGTTTATGTCTTAACCATCAGTGGACCTGTTTTTCTGGCTGTGGACTCATTCTTACTGCTGGGGTAAGTCAAAAAATGGATTTGTAGTTGTGTTCAGTTCTAGTGACCTGAGGGTTTTTGTGTTTTCAGCGGTCTCCTTAGTGCCAGGTCCCTGCTGAGCTCCATTGACAAAGCTGAAGACAAGCTAAGTGCCAGTTTGGTTGCAAAATATCTCTTTAAAAGAATAAAGAGGTGGCTTTTATTTTTACTTTTTCAGTCAACCAAAAATATTTTTGCTTTAAATTGCAATCTAAAACGGTTAACTTTTCCTTCTGTCCTTGTTGGCTGCAGGATTCAGCCCCTGCATGTGTTTACTATGTGTCTAACCATCAGCCTAATCTCCCTGGTGCCGTGGGGACCTTACTGGTTCCCATTCATAGACACAATGATGGATTGTAAGTCATATTGGTGGGCGAATTTACTGTTGATCAGCAATCTCATCCCAGTTCATGATATAGTACGTTTTTTTCTCTAAAAGCTACTTAAATTTGAAGCTATCAAGTGCTTTTTTTTTAAACATTTTGAGTTCCCTCTTTTTCATAGTGCATTCCGTGGACATGGTATCTCTCTCTAGACTTCCAGTGCTACACCACCACTCCTCTGCTAGTCTTCTTTTACAGACTGTATGTTCTATGCCTCACTAAAATTCTGCTCCTCTTTTATTCAGGCAGATACATCAAATCTTTTCTGTCTCGTCTTTTTTTCAGCAACAAGCGTGTGTTTGCAATCGTGGCTGGAAGCCTTCTGCTGTTGAGCACTGTGGCGAGTGCAGTTGTGACTGCGCTCCTCAGGCTTCCAGTCTTTCAACCATCCACAATGTGAGACTCAACGATTGTCATCTGGTTGCCGCTGCGCAGAAGGTACACGTCTAAAGCATAAACTGGACATGTGTTCGTTTTTCCAGGACTTCAGAAAACTATGTTTTGGATTATTATGTAAAACCCTACACTCGATATGGACCATTCCTAATAGGAATCATGACCGGAATTCACCTGAGAACAAAGAAAAAACTTTTGAGGCAAAAGGTGAGATTATTAAACTCCCTTTTAGAATGTGTCTTTCTTTACAGATGAAATGTTTGTAAGCCATTTAGATCTTCTTATTAAATCATTTTTAACTACATATATCATTGGAAAGGTTAAAATGATTAAATAAATAAGACTTAGTGATCACTTTTCGTTACTGAAAACAAAATCTGATTTTGTTTTTATTTGCTTAGCTTTGATTCGATTCGATTCAATTCGATTCGAGGTTTGGTTTGGTTTGGTTCAATTATTTTAATCACTGATTGATAATACAACAAAAACAAATCACATTGAAATATCAAACTCACTACAAAAAATGTAAATATAAAAAGAAGATAACTGTAATTACATTATTAAGAATGCATTTTTACAATAAAACATACAACAGACACTTTGGTCACATTACATTCATTAAATATGATTAACAAAAGTCAAGTAGAGTTTAATTTTTTGCTTGAAAAGGAAGGGGAACTTATATAAACTTTGATAATTCCAGCCCTACTTTCATGTGGTACTTTTTTTTTTTTAAAGCTTCTTGTTTTGCAGTTTTACTGAGTTTACAGACAGACATGTCAGTTCAATTCCTTTCTATCATTTAAGTGTGATTGTAGATTAAATTGGGTAGCCATTGCTCTTGGAATAGGTTAATGTTTTTGGCTTATTTTTGTATTAAATTTTTTTTTCTTCAATCCATTGTGTCATTTTTTAGCAGATTTCATCCCACTCCAAAGATGTACTACCAAGCAGTGAACATTTTATATGGAGGGCAGGAGGGGGGACAGAACACTTTGAAAGGGTAGCAAATGAGAACAGAAGACTGGAAGGCCATTGCAAATAAAAGGATCAAAAATACGTGTTTCAAGCTTTTTTTTAGTTTGTTATTGTTATCAATACCGAGTAATAATTTGAAGGTCTCAAGATTTCATTGAAAAATATTACTTTCCACGATGCATAAAGAATTTTCTATTGATGACTTCCTAATCGTTTTCAATAATGACAGAAAAATTTACTTAAACATTTTTGCTTAGTGTTCTTCTGACGTTAGTTTCTTTGTGGTATCAAAAATTCAATTGCAAAAAATATTTTCTATCCATTTAATTGGGCACTCTTCAATACCTGTCACACCTGGTCAATTTTTTTTAAAGCAGTACATTTTCTTAAAGTTTTTTGTTGTTATTTTTAATGAATGAATTTTAATGAGCACACTGTTTCTCTGTGGATTTAGTGGCAGGCAGCACTTGGTTGGTTCTGCTGCCTATCAGTGATGGCGCTGTTGGTGGGATTGGCCTACATTCTCAGGGAGACCCCAGCGTACCCCTCTTTGCCCCATGCCCTGTATCAGGCTTTGCATAGACCGCTCTGGGCGCTGAGTGTCAGCTGGATTATTTTGGCCTGTGAGGAGGGGTATGGAGGTAAGAGGGAATGCCCCCCCCCCCAAAAAAAAATAAAAGAGCATTAACTAACAATTCATTTTGTTTTTTCAGGTTTTATCACAAACCTGCTGTCTCTGAAATTCTGGGTTCCTCTCTCCAACATCAGCTTTGCCTGCTATTTGGTACATCCCATTTTCATTATTCTTTACAGCGGCTTGCAGGAAACCCCTATCCACTACACAGATATGAATTTTGTAAGTGACCTGCAGATCATTTGAATCGGTTAGTTCAAAAGGGGCCCAAGTCCAAGAGGTTTGTTTTTCCAGGAAATGATTTTAATTGCATAGCTTAAAGGGAGGCTACACCAAATGATTAATACTTTACCCAGATTTAGCAACAGTTCATAGCTTACAAATGTTATAATATGAAGCACCTCACTTTTAGAATTTCAGAGGACTAGCAAACTAAAATCTCTGGACTTGGGCCCTTCTTGAATTAAACAGGGGCGCTGCCATATTGGATAACTAGTGCTGCCATCTATGGGATAAAGCAAAACCCATGCAAGAGAGGCGCAAGTCCAGGAATTTTGCACTTAATGCATTTCAAATGTCAAGCATTGTCAATACATTACAACGGATTTGGGACTTTTTTTTGCACATAATCAGATAGCTTTTCCCTTGAAGACCATAGAACATATCTCTATTTTGAAAAATTTTGGACTTGGGCCCCTTTTGAACTATCCGATTCATTTTTTTAAAGCTACTTTGTAAAGTTTCTCTCATGATTTTTGTACCCTTGTGTCTTGTCTTCCAGATGTATCTGTTTTTTGGCCACCTGGTGCTGACGCTGGCTCTGAGCTATGTCCTCTCTCTGTTGGTTGAGAAACCTTATCTCCTCTTGAAAGGGGGGAACCTTTAGAATGCTGCATTTTGATTTAGTCATGTCCTCCAATCTAACTCTTTTCCTTTCCTTCATTAAAACCTGCTTTTGTAGACTGCAAAGTTGTTTCATTTTTAGACTTATTTTCAGATTAAAGGCACTGCACTTGTTGTTATCTTGAATGGCATAATTTTCAGGGATTTCCAATATGACAGGAACCTGTAATACAATTGACTAATCATTCTTGAAATCCAATAATCATGAACAGTCTCCATCTAGGTAAGATGCCATCTTAAAAGCTGTGGCTATGTTATTTTTGTTGTGATCATAAAACACATAGAGTCAACATTACATAAGGAGTTCCTCAGGGTCTGATTTTGGGGCCTCCGTTGATCAGCCTGTACATGCTACTTTTTAATCAGCGCATTTAAGCCAGGAATCTTTCATAGATCAGTAGATGAGTTCATTGGGCCATATCTGCAGATGCTTTGAGCAATTCTTGTTCACACCCTTTTGTTTTGACTGTAAAAGATCACAAGAACTTTTTTCCATTCAATTTTTACATTTTGTCAAACAGTCATTAAATATATATACATTTTTGTTTTCAAATGAAAATTTTTTAATTAAAATATGGTTTGCAGTTTCAAAGCTGACAAATTCTCAGAGAAGACTGGTGAGAGTGATGTTCAGGATCAGGAACACTGTTTTCAAATGCAGGTTTGAATAAAGACACACATCAATATACATCATACAAATGTTTGATTTGTATGATTTATTATTTCATTCATTTATTATTTTCATTTCAGTGATGACACAATGAGAAAATAAGACTCTGTGCTAAAAGGTTCAATTATCACACTGAATCCATGCACCTCCAGAATCCCCATTGTTGTGACGCACACTTGTATTGACCACTCAATCTTGTCCTGGGAGTTTTGGAACAGGAGCTTTGCTAAGCTAATCTGTGTAACAACATGGAGTAAAAATACACTTGCCTGGGTAAGATAATACTCCTCTCTCCATGACCACAAGACTCCATGAGGCCACCTCCGCTCTGAAATCTTGCTTCACGTTTCTGGAATGTGGAGCACCGTTTACATTCTCAACAACACCCACAACTTTTTTCTTTTTCCTGGTTTTTAACAACAGTTCTGTTTATTCTACACTTCTGAAATAACCGATTTTGGTTAACAGGTATGATCAAACACTTATATTTGGTAAGCCTTAAATATATAAACCACAAACATGCACATGTTGCCTAAAAAAAGTATCCTATGAAATGTCATAAAGCCTCGCTCATATCCTGCAGGAGCTGCATCATAAATAGTCAGCTTGATAACTGAATGTAATTATCAGAAATGATCACTAGGTGAGCTTCTTCTTGTCAGTTTATTTGTTTTTGTTTTAATAACAGACTTTTATCAGCCTTTTATATCAAAATCCTCTTTAATACACCAGAATTCCAATAATTAACAATTGGTTGACTGTTAACACGGCATCAGACAAACGGCAGCAGGTGTGTGGACACAGGTGCTCGGTGGAAACATTTCAAGACTCAGAACAGCTTTCACATGTACACTGGTTTGTTTTCCTTTTCTAAAAGGATCCATTTACAAGGTTTGTGCAAAACTTTATCAGCACAGCTGAACATTGAGCTAACTTTTATCAAACCATTTTTGGAGCTGTAGTTAGTTTTGTTTTTTAGCTATATGGGGAGACTATAGGTGCATTTTTGCAGTCTGGTTCTTCTTTGTCTCAGTTATTATCCATTCATAGGCCAGAATTAGGTGAGGAAAATGAATGTAGTAGTTGAATGTAGTTTTTAGTTGTTTTTTTTATATATATTATATTTATATTCCCTAAATATCTGAGGCTGTCATCGATCTTTTTTTTTCTCTGAATCAGGTGTGCTTAACCCTTGTGCTATCCTAGGCACTTTGACATTGGGAGTGGGGTCATCTAGACTCCACTAGACAGCGCTCTGTACTTTTTTCTTCAATGATTTGTGATCCTCACTGGTGTCCATGGTTTACATGAAATCTTTCCACCTTTATCCACCTTTGTCATGGTAGGGAGAACACGTCAATGGTCATCTTGACCCCCAGAGGAAAGCACGAGAGTTACGCAGGACAACATGAAAAACATACAAGAAAGTGTTCCCCAAGGACCAGGACTGGGAAACACTGATCTGTAGCACATGCTGTAATCCTTGTGCTATCCTAGGCACTTTAACATTGGGAGTTGGGTCATCTAGACCCAAAACGACAGTCCGCTGAACATTTTTCTTCAATGAATTGTGATCTTCACTGGTGTCCATGGATTACATGAAATCCTCTTCACTTTTATCCACCTTTGTCATGGTAGGGATAACACGTCTATATAAGGGTGGGGTCATAGGATAGCACAAGGGATAAAGGCTATGAATATGAATAGACTGAACATTAACTGCAAATTTGTGGATTAAGTTGAAATGCTTCTAAAAAGCAAGAATAGATTAAATGAGTCTGATTGATCAACACTAAATTAGACTAAATTGGATTGCACCCCTTAACAAAAAGTAATATATTTAAGTGTACTACAGGTATAATTAGTGGCTTGTGGCTTGTCTTCTAGTTTATACTAGAAGTAAGGCAGCATACCCGAAGTTTACTTTTACATACTATATATATAGTTTTAAATAAAATTTTCCAATTTAGACTGAAGAATCATTCAGGTATATACCCTTCCTACATTACAGGTACATGGTCTATAGTAGACTTGTTATTCTTATACTCAAGTATAAAATAAACTGCAGGTGTGATACTTTTTGCTAAAGGACATACAGTTGACAAAATTAAATTGGCTATTGACATAGTTATGCGTGTATACTTTTAGGACAGTGCTGGACAAAGCTGTTTTTGTGTATTTTTTTCTACCTGTTGAGGCTCAGATGAGTCTTTTTCAATGTAGAGTTTGAAAACAGTACTAGTACTGAAAGTTTTATTTGTGAAGTTGAAGTTCTTTGTTCATTTCTAAGGTACGTTCGTACTGTCTTTGGTAACACACATTCAATCGAACCCTTTCAATAAAAAGTTTATACAAACGCGCGGAAATGCACGTTTCAGGCTTCTGCGTTCAAAATTCTCTTGAACATGAGTAGCTACGGATGTTTCTACGACCGTTGTGGGGCTCTACGTACAAAACACGCAGCCATTGAAATTTCAACCAGGTAGAACTTTGACCAATCAGGGATTTGGATTTGGTGGTGACACATGGAATAGGTACTTTTTATTCACAGAAGTGGGGAGAAATTAATAATTGCTGTTTGTGCCCGGCCTTTATTAAATGACATCAAGTCTTTTGAATATCTGTTATGGCAAGCTCATGGAGTAGACACAGGTGAAAGAAGGACATGACACAGATTCTCAAAATAGTTCAGGTTTAATCAACCTCAGGTCCATTTCGAACAGAACAAAGGACTTAGGAAGGCATAAGAATGCTCAAACACAAAACTCACAAAGATCGCACCTAATACACTAATACAGGAGGCTATGAGATATTGAAGACATCTGTGACTCTTTCAGGAGACGACAGAGAAGGGCATTCAGGAGAAATCACAGCTGCCTGACTAAACAAAACACAAAAGGGACACTGCATGACAATATCAGAATAGAGCTGCGAAAGAAAATGCCTGTAGGTAGCATAAGGGATTCTTTGATTGGCTGTAAAATGAAGTCTTCATTGTGTTTGCTGTCTGCCAATTTCTATTGTAAAATCTTTATTAATTAATATCTTAGCATTTTTCTTTCTTCATGTAGTTTTACTGTTGAACAACATTATCCCACTCAAGATGATTTGTATTCATTATAGTCCTAATTTTCCAATTTGAGATAATTAAGTGGATTAACCAAGATTATCACAGTCAAGCACTGTAAATGATCTGTTTTTAATAAACAAAGCATTTATGTTAATTACAGTTGAACATGTAAAAATGTCCTCACTTTATACACCAATCCGGGAAAACCTGTTCTTTTTTTCTTTCTTCTTTTTCACTTTCTGTGAGATTGACTACATACTTCATGGGGTAACTAGCTGTATTTGAAGGCGAGCTCTTGTAAATAAACTATTAACGAACACTTCAGCATCATCTATGATTCCTTCAGGCTGCTGTGATCATTTAAGATCGTTTGCTGTGTCTTCAGAGTAACAGGAGAGGTGCCAGCTTTTCTAGAAACCAAAGCTTCTATTTGTTCTGATACAAACAAATTACCACCAAAAGATGGTATTATTAAAAGAAATATTAGGTAATATTATAAGATTTTTCTACAAAAATACTCAGTTTATTTATACAGCAAAGTGCATATCCCCAATGCATTGAAATGAAAAAAAAAACATAAGTTTTAGGTGTCAGTGATCAAAAACCTTTATTAAATCTCTCTGGTATTGCAAACAAAATTCAGTGGCTAAAGGCCGAAACATCCAGTAAATATAGATATCCAGTTTTAAATGTTCAAGATCGGCACATGTCCACAATATCAGGTGACATACTTTGTACTTGAGGGGAGACAACATCTAAAAATAGACTCACACCCCAATACTGTCGCCTCTGCCTGAGCTCATACTCACGTCCAAGATCACAGGTCTATATCCTCAAGCAAACGGCAATGAAAAGGGTATGTACTGTTTGCATGGCTGGAAATCCCCTTCGTGAGCTAAACAAGTGTTTTAATGCCTGGAGTATCAGCTATGATTCATGCGGTAGCTGTGTGGCTTTGTCATGTTTGTTTGATCTTAATCTGTTGGTAATGCTGGATACTGAAACACACTTTGGTGCGTTGCTTGACTCACATGACAAAATGTAAATTCCCACCCAAAGCTCCAATGTCGAGATTTAAGAAAACATGGTAGTTCTTCTCCTGACACTTTCAGACTCCAACACAGAATAGATGAAAGGATCCAGCTGGCTCTTTGGTGCTGGCACAGACCCTCAAGTTGAATCCACATCACACTTTTCTGAGCCCAGCAGCTGACAGCTTTATTGTTCCTCATCGTTTCTATGTATCATGTTAATACTTCAATCACTGACACCAACATGTGTGGGGTCTTTTCTTCCTTTTAGCCATTAGCTTTTTTTAAGGCTGGCTTTCTGTTTATTTTCGTTTGATTGGGTCTTGTTTTGAACATCAGAAGCTCACTCAGGTGTCCTGGGCTGGAATGTGAGAAACGCAGGTCATGGTTGAAAAGGCGCTGGTATTTTCCAGTGTCTCTGCCACCAGCTTCCATCCTATATGTCAGGGTGCATGCTGTGAAGCTTTCTCTTTCAGCACTTCATATAAGCCCTCCACATGTGTGACCCCATTCCTCTCAAAGCTGAGAGGTGAGTGGCTCAAAACAATCCTTCCAGAGGTTAATGTTTGGACACTAGATGAATTATTGATTCGGGGTTTAGGAGAAAATAACAGGTGAAGTTGTTTTTCTAATTTAACAAACGATGAGATCGGCAACACGGTTTGAAGCTTAAAAATTAGGAATTTTTAAATTTGTGAAAGTCGAGGTTAAATTCAATAATAATAAAATGAATGGATCTGAGGAACTGACATGATTGAGTTTTGCAACAATATTGAAGCATGCATGCCCAACACAACAGTTCTCCAATGGCAGGAGAGTTGGAGAAAGGGGAAAGGCGATGGGGGCAAAAATATAAAATAGCGTTTTTTGTTTTTGTTGGAGGTATGGAAGCATAAGTGACATAAAAGATCAGATCTTTAGAAGTTGTGACTTAAAGCTGAGATGACATTTTCTTCAAGTCCCACTCCAATCATCTTCGTTTTTTTTTATAGCTTTGTTTATTGAACATTCTTTATGTTAAACAGAAATACAGAGTATATACCGAGATGTCAAAAAAAAAGGACAATGTTGTGTAAAAATAAATCACTCAAATGTCAACCCATCCCACTCATCCACATCGACAACCCCCAAAAGGCCAGGACAAACACAGAAAGAAAATGAATAAAAAAATAATAAAATAATAATAATAATGATAAAATAAAAAAAACAAGGGGATAAGTAAACCACTTAGGCATTTAGAAATGGAGAAAATATGTAAAACAAACAAACAAACAAACAAAAAGAAGAAAGAAAATATATAGTAACAAGTGAGAAAACCGGGGTAACAGCCTTGACCGTTTGTTGCACCAGTGCTCAGTCAGCTTCCAGATTGTGAGGAAATGTCAAGGATTCCATTTATTGTAGGAAAGAGCTCCAGGTCTCATGAAATGCCCTGAGTGAACCTTAAAGCGAGTACCTTAGCTTCTCAAGTTTGAGATTATAAAGCACCTCACGGACCCAGCGGACATGCGAAGGGGGACGAGGTAACTTCCAGTTCAGCAGGATCAGCCTGGGTGCTAATAGAGGTGGTAAATGCAATGGCCCGATGCAGTGCACTCGGCATGTCTGAAGTTGGGGGAAGACCAAATATTGCAGACATGGGATTTGGTGTGACGGAGAATCTGTATCAAATATATGTGCTACAAGCACTGGGCATGATCAAACATATGGGCATGATTAGCAGGAGAGAGGTGTCATCTGCTGCAAGCATCACTAATAGAAGGATGTATTTTGGCCAGTCTGGCGTTAGTATAATGGACCCTGTAAACAATCTTGCACTGAATTAGTCTATGGCGAGTGCAAATAGAGGACAAATGGACAAGAGACAATGCTGACTTGTCCATGAAAAAGATCTTTTGAAGACTGTCTTCCCATGCAGTTTTGACAGTATTGGATGGCTTTGAGGATGCTGTCCAAATTGACTTATATAGGCTTGAAATGCAGCCATTAACAAAAGGGTCTTTGGAGAGAAGCACATCTAGAAAAGTTTCTGGGGGGCGATTTGGAAAATGAGGAAGCTGTTTTTCAATATAGTCCCTGATCTGGAAGAAATGGAAAAGATGCTGATTTGGGAGGTCGTGTTTCTTTGACAGTTGTTCAAATGAGGAAAAAACACTGTATACAAGTCAGAGAATGACTTAATCCTATTCCTGTGCCATAGTTTGAATGATGTAGTTTTTGTAGACTGATGTGAGGACTGTAGGATTTATAAGGCCGAACTGTTTTCTGAATTGACTCCAGATTTTCAAAGAAGTGGAGACCACAGGGCAGAAATGGACAATGGGGAGGGGAAGCTGTGAACACAGTATTGAGCGTGGACAAAATTTTGAAGATTTCCTTTCCAGCTGGATCCAGCTTGATATGGAATCCTTTTCATCGCTCATCCAGAAAAGAAGTTTCTGGATATTTGCCGCCCAATAGCAATGTCTGAAGGCACTCCAATCATCTTTTGATCTGTTGTAAAAGTGTTCCTAGTGGTCTTTCAATTATTATTAGGCAAAATCAAAAAACCTGTGTTGTTTTCTAGGGAGTAGTAGCAGAAAGTGCAGAGGAGTTCATCAAAAATTCTACTCTGAGTTGTGGGTGGGACCACTGGTCCAGAGTACGCCAACCACTACTTTTATTTACATTCTGGTGAGCAATATTGGAGTTATTCAGCTGTACAGTTTTGAGCCAGATGCCAGCTTGGGCATTGAAATTAATGAAGACGTACATGGATCTAGTCGTCTGCAAGGCGATGCATCAGAATGAAGAGGAGGAGGGAGCTTGTGGCTTGTTGTTGTAGGTCCTACACCGACAAGCTTTTTTCTGCCCAATTTTTACGTCAGCTCCTGATTCACCATTTGAATAAAGAAATACTCAGAAATGCAATTTTGAGCTTAATTTTCTTTATAGATGTCCTCTAACAAAGATCTGCACGGTGGCACAGTGGTTAGCGCTCTTGCCTCACAGCAAGAAGGACTAGTTTCAAGTCCTGGCTGGGATCGTTCTGTGTGGAGTTTGCATGTTCTCCCCGGTCATGCCTGGGTTTTCACCGGCAGGAAATGTATGTAAACAAACAGCACAAAAATAGGTATTGCAGCAATTTAGCTCAAGGAACAAAAACCTGTTCAAGAAAGGAAACTAAGCCTTGAAGCAACAGCTGGAGTCTCTTTTATCAGCTAAAGAGGAATGAGAAAGGAAGGTTTCCTCTTGAAGAGGTACGAGAAGGGCCTCTTGTAAAGCCCTAAAATAGAGCAAACATGACACTGGGTTGGTCATCAGATTAACAAGCCCTGGTTTAAAGGAGATGATCGTTTCAAAGCAAGTTTGAGTTTCCATTTACAATTTACCTGTCTTTTTATTTATTTAGCCTCTTTAAGACTTGAACCAACATCTGAATTAACCCCATACAGACATAGTCACAGTGTAGAATTAACTGCTAAGGTAATGTAACAAAAACATGATGTCCACTCTTGAGAGGTTAATGTCATTTGGAACTGTATGTCCTTTCTTATGTGTTTTAAAGCATAAACTGTTCTCCCAGGTAAAATGAAGCCAGCATCAGGAAGAGGAAGTGTTGCATCACTTGAAAAAGCCCTGGGTTTGAAGGATTTGCTTTAAGTTTCCTGCTGGGTGGGTTTCCGATAATCTCCTGAAAAAAGTGAAAGGACTCTAGATGGATCTCTGCTCTTCAATGACCCAAAGGCAGTCAGAACCAGCTCTGACAGAAATTCAAGATGAGGATTCGAGCAAGGATTCTGGTTTTTTGTCAGAGTATGCAGCAGAAACAGAGACTGAATGGAGTGACCAGCTAGCGTTAGATGTTTCCTCTGAAGAGAGAAGCTTGCAAACATGTCTGCCTTCCAGCTCCAAGGCTTCCAGCTGTGCTCTGCCCTGCTCAGAACCTTCACCAGCAGGTGTTGAGAGCAGAACTTGCTGCTGTACAGGTTCTTCAGAACACACACTTCCTGTTTCACCTCATCCCTCTTTTATAGAGTCTTATACTAAGCCGTCAGTTTCATTCTCTCCCTTATACAGACATTGGGCATCTGAAGCTTCTGGAGAAGTTTCCTTCAGATTTGAGGATGCAATGGATTTTGACACAGAACCAAAAAACTCTCAGCCTGGCCCCTTATTGAGGTTGGCATCTTCTCAGTCAGACAGTTTAGAAAGCAATGAGGCTTTAGCACCAATGTTAGACCTTTATAGTTTTGAAAGTGGGCCACATGACTTCATTCTGAGCCAAGCTGTAGATCCACTCGGAATTACGTGTGCTGAATTCTGTCCATTATCACAAGCAGAAGAGGTGCAGCTGAACTGCAGCTGTGATGCATGTGTCTCCATGTGTAATTCAGAAGGCATTCAAACACAATGTCATTGTGGCTTTAGCCAGGAAAGAGCCACAGAGGGTGATGTGTCAGGGGAGGACCAAGAGAAAGAGTTATGCCCCCCCGATGTGAATGCCTGTGGGGGGGATTTTATATCTATAAAAAATGTTAGATCAAAGGAAGTGGATCCTGGTTTAAGCCTCCAACTGCAGCGCTGTGACAGCCCTGATGATCTCTGGCTGGACGCATGTCAGTATCTAACAGATGAGGATGCAGAAAATCAGGAGATTCCGGGCAAGACCCGTTACTGGGAGATGTCAAGAGGTCACTCAGTTTTAAGTGCCCCGTCTGTTCCTCCACAAGTTTCAGATTTCAGTCTGGAAGGTCATAAGTGGATTGGCTGGTGTAGCGATGACAACAGAGGTTGGGGGCCACCAATTGAAAGGTGGCCATCGGTGGATAGCTGGGCAAGCGCTCTCTCAGATCTGGGAGGGTTTGCTGAAGCTCCACCAGGAGACTTCACGGCTGCTTTTGCAGAGGTAGGGGGTGAGATAGATGCTCTGACACAGGCCTTAGAAAAATTCGACACTTTTGAAGAGTTGGAAACGCCACAAGAATATCAAGAAACAAGAACAGAGCAGGAAGGATCAAAGCAAACTATGGGAGTCCAGGATCAGCTTCTGAAGACTCAAAGCATCCCTGGGAGCTCCATTCAATCTGGGCAAAGCTCTCTCTCACTGTGCTTTGAAGCTGGAGAACCCAAACTCCACTACAAGGCCTCCCAGAAACCGAATCTTTTCTATGATCAGCTTTCCACCACACGGAGGTCAGAAGAGTCAGAGATTCTTCAAATTGAGCTGCCCGCTCCCCAGCACCCATCTGTGGTGGCCTCCCCTGGAAAATACAGCAAAGGTGAACCCCAAGGCGCTGGAGGCATCACATTCTTAGATGCAGGTGGAGTTGTCAGCGGTGAAGATGATCTGATCACACTGAACATAACGGAAGAAACAGATTTGAACGTTCCTGGAGAGCTGCAGCTTGAAAAGGTATGTTGGTATATTATTTGCTGCGTTAAAACAGACAAACTTTTAGCAAAAAGGTCAAAAATAAAGCTGACTTTTTGACTTTTAAACAATGCCAACAAAATAAATCTTGTAGCTGTCAGCACACATTCTAATCAAAATGTGGAGTAGTAATGAGATAGAAATATTCAGCCTTTGCAATGTTAGGGGACGAAATCCCTTCTGCCTCAATGCAAAACAGTCAAACTCAGTCAATCTGCAAAAACAGGCCGCTGAGAAAGAAATAAGTCAATAAATTTTACCACATTGGTAGATTTTCTTTAAATAAGCAAAATATCTGCAAATATTTTTAGCAAATTAGGTTTTTTTTATTATAAGGTAAAAACTACTAGTCACCAAGACCTTTTTTCTCAAGCTAAGATATTTTTGAAATTGAAAAACTTTATCTATTAGAATATTTCCCTTTTTTTTTTTTTTGAACAAAATATTTTCCCTTTTCTTATGATTCAGTTTTTTCAGTGCATGAACAGAGGAAATACACGTGACTGAAATCCCATCATTAGAACCGACAGCCAGAATAGAGAAAGGGAAACAAGCGAAACCTGCGTGTGCCGCATCACGCGAGACTCATGTCTGCTCTGGTCTGGAGCCTTCATCCTGCATTACGGGATCAGTCCTCTGGCTGACAGACAGGAGTAGTGCTGGAGGAGCGCCTGAGAAAAAAGACTTCTGACAGACAGAAAAGGCGTCTAATAATAGCTGGGAGTTCAATGATAATAGCACGCATCTGTGGTGTGTCAGGATGGAGGGGTGAGAGGACAGCACAGCTGAGGACTGTAACATGACACACAGACACCCCCCCCCCCCCTTGCTCAGCCTCCTGTTTGCGCCCTTTAACACGCCCTCTCGGCTGCATATCCCTTAAAAACCAGAGATCAGGACGTGGGCAGGTCCTCGGGCCGAAAGGACTGCTTCCCCTGGTTTAGGTTGGTGTGCTGTGATTGTAACAGTGAGGGTTTTGTTGCATGCAGGACATATGGACTGTGTGAGTGGATATAGAAGCATGGTGTTACATAAACGTCTGCTTTTTGGCTCCATAGAAAGGTACGTGTTATAAAGTAAAAGAGTAGAAAATTGGCCCAAAAGACTGTTTTAAATATTAGTTATTTATGTGTATTTATCAATTCTGATGACATCTCTGCCTTTGTCTGTGTCTGAAAGGTGCACTTTTTTACAAACTTGTCAATATTTCAGCTTTGATCTGTCTTTTTCTCTTTGCCAGCCATTTGGAGATGTACTGTGTCAAGTGACAGAGGAAAGCGGTTTCCCCCGGCTGAGCTCTGCAGTGGCACCGCAGGCCGAAGGTGAGGGAAACAAGTCCTCAACAAATCTCAGCTGCCCCGCCACGCACCATCTGAGCGACTCGGACACACCAGATGTGGACGCACAACATGAGCTGCGAGCACGTGTTTGGTTTGACGCTGTTTCAGACCTTGATGGAGCGGTACAGGTGAAGCCTCAACTGGGGACTTTAAAGTCTCTCATACCGTTTGCTTCTCTCGATAGTAGCCACTCCTCTGGGTGTCAGACAAACAGCTATTTGGAAGGAGAGCAGATCAGAAGGTCTCTCAGCGACAGCCTCACTGCTGATCACGTACGACAGTGCACACTCTGCCAAACGCCAGATGGAATTACCTACGAGCCATTGCAAGAAGGTGACGCAGGGTTGATTCATAAAAGGCAGCAGAAGACAATAAAAGCAGCAGAGAATCCACCAGTGTGGGACCTATACGAGTCTTTCCTCGCTGCAGGAAAAGTCACACCAGAGATCAGTTATCTCAGAGGAGATCAAAATACCATCTCTGCAGACCAATTTGTAGTCTCAGATAAGGACCGCATCGCATTTATCACTTTAGAGTTGAATGACCCGTTTGTACAGAGGACTGCAAAACCACAATTTGAGCTGAAAATGCCTCATAAAACTCACAAGAACCCCTCAGAGGGAAAAGCACGATCCAAAAAGGAGAAATCGACCGGCCATCATCATGGTTCGCAGACTGCTACAATGCAGGAGAACATATCTAACCATGTTCTCACCCAGCATCAAGAAAGTCATCCTGCTTACACCACTGAGAACAGTCAAGCTGGGCTTGAGACCAAGGAGGATAAAGGGGTGATTGAAGCCGGTGTGAGGACCGAGAAGGGTGCAGGAAAGTCGCACAGTAAGAAGAAAAAGAAGCATGGCCAGAATGCAACACTAAAGAGCAGAGGGGAGTCTTTTCCTGAGCAGGAAAATGGAGCAAAACCAAAAACGACAAAGGGGAGGATTGATATGTTTGAGGCCAAACTGGCTGCCAAAGCGGAGAAAGCTCCTAAGGATGTGGTTAAGGCTGAGAAGAAAGGTCAGCAGGTGGAGGCTCCAGAGCTGCAAGGAGAAACGCCTCAGCATCCCACAGATCAAAAACACCTTCCATCAAAAACCATCAGCAGCCCAACTAACGATGAAGTCATAAAAAGGCTGCGCCTGGCGGGAGAGGAGTTTAGCCGGGTGCCCAGTGAATTGAAATCCAAATTACTTGAGTTTGATGACTCAGTGAAAGAAAAAGAAGAGCATGCTCAAGTATCTCAAAAAAAGGCATACAGTGAGGTGGTCAAACAGAAAATCCCACAAAAGGAAGGTGAGGAACGCTCACAGCACCACTTTCCTAAATACAATTTCTCCATTTAAACACAAAAAATTCATGAATACGTTTATGTTTCTGCAGAGCCCAAAGTGTTGCAGCCCATCCATGCAGAATCGGTGAGTGAGGACCCTCAGAGCCTGTGTCTGTGGTGTCAGCTTGACACCGGCCCCTCTGACTCCACCGTGACCTGGAGCCGGGACGGGACCACCTTGTCTGAGATCAAGAGAAGGTTTTTTTTATTTTTATTTTACATAAATTTACACCACCCTAAAAAGGAAGCCTTGCACTAATTGATATTTAGTTATATTTTACCAGAGTCAGTATCTTGTTTCTAAAACATCGTTGTCTGCAGCAGTCCATATCTATCTTTCCTGTCGCTCATATTTCCTCAAGTATCCCGTTACCCGTCCTTTCAGCAAATTTTTTAAACTTGTCCATTTTTAATTGTATTGTATTGTATTCCACAACTTTTGGTGTCCCCCCCCCCCCCACCTGTTTTACAAAATACATTTGGGTTTTTTTCATTCACGCCATAAATTTAAGAGTTTTTAAAACAGCACAGGTTGCAAAACATCACTCAAACCTCCCACAAGGTGGAAACTCAACATTTTCTTCACATCTAATTTTAATTTGACTTTTTTCATATGCAGTTTTTCTTGAAATAAACTTTAAAAATTGTACATGTGAGAGTTTTAAAATCTGAGCTCCACAAACAACGTTCTGAACAAATTATTTTAAACTCATCAGGGGGGGGAAAAATCAACGAAGCGACTCTTGTTTGGGTTGCTGAAAAATAGTTTATCTAACATCAGTTTCAAATTTACTGTTCTAAATCCAACTGATTTCCGTTTATTGTCTTTATTTGTATTATTGTGGTTTTAAAAGCTTTTCTTAGTTTTCTGAAATCCTTTTTAGTCCTTCTATAGTAAATTAGTAAACCTAAATCAAGGTTCAGTTTCTGCTGTGTTCATTTATAAATATTCCGCTTTTCAAATCACACAGAGCTGCGGCAGCCTTTTTTACCTGAAGGTGGACATTGAAAATGTCATTTTGACTTAAGATAGCTTTTTAAAATGCAATGGAATCAGTTATTTTCTTGAAAAGATGTTACCAAAATATCAACTATATGGTTGAAATGTGCAGATCACCTGTCGTTGGCTGTGTCTTTATTATTTCATTTCAGTGCATCCTGACTTTGTGACTCTTTGCTTTTCCCTAAAGTGTTGGGGATGACAGTCGGGTGTCCCTGATCATCACCAATGCTTCTCACAAAGATCTGGGCAAGTATGAGTGCCGGGTCAGCTCACAGGGATTCATTACACTCACCTACCTGCTCACATATGAAGGTAAAGGAAAACAAGCTATTTTTAAAATGACCCAACATAGAAGAATTTCAAATAGTTGCTTCCTCTTTTGTTTTTGTTTTCAGTTCTCAGTGAGATCGTCATTCCCACTTCTCCCAAAACGACTCCATGTGAGTAGTAATCATTTCCAAGCAGTCGGGCTCACGGTAAACAGCAGATGACACTGTCTTTGCATCTTCTCCCAGCTGCTCCAGCTGTGGAAGTGTGCAGTGAAGAAGAGGACGCTCACTGTTCAAGGCTGCTGTTTAAAGAAGATTTCTTATCAGACCAATATTTTGGAGAGCAACATCCCATCAGCATTGTCACAGAAAAAGTTCATTTTGGGGAGGGGATGCATCGACGGGCTTTCCGGACCAAGATGCAGGCAGGCCAGATACCTTTGTTAGTGCCAGGAGACTCCTGTGTGCTGAAGGTACACAACTCTTTAAGCTACGGGACCAACAACAACAAAGAACTTGTTCAGAAGAACTTTGATCTGGCAGTGGAGGTAAGGGACCAAATAGATTTAGGATCGATCGTACTGTAAGGTTTACATATAACAAGATAAACACAGAAATTGGTCCAGAATCTATGCATTTTATGAAAGTTTCATTTTTGAATGGAATTATGGAAATTAGTCCACTTTTCCATGATATTCTAATTATTGGAGAGGGTCAGTATAAGTAAGGACCAGTATATAAAAAACCATTGTTGAGCTGCTTAAGAATTGAATAAGAATACAGGAATAGATATGAAAGGAGAAATGCCAGGAAAGGTCAAATGGTATCTATGAAACCTCTGCTTAAGAGACCTGCAGTCTGAAGCTCCTTCAGAAGGTCATTCCTGCCAGCAGAACTAACATCACATAACTCAAAACTGTGCCTGTTGTGGATCATCATGTTATACAGCTTTGGTTTGATGTGGATGGGGTTTTTTTTTCCACTATTTTTTCAGCTATTTTTAGACCTGAATAACTTTCAGGATTGTCAGTTACCTGTACTTGATGATGTAGATTATTATATTTCATTTAAGACAAATATTTTAAAAGGAAAAATAGACCTAGATTAAAAAAAAAAACACGCACAAGAAATGTCCAAAAGGGGGTGAGAAGAAGTAAAATTCTTATAAAGTCTCATCCCCCCCATGTCCTAAACCAAGTTTATAACTAAATCAAGTGCACCACTATAATAGTCCTGTTACCTCTCTAATTAGCACACATTCAGATACACGTATACAAACATATTACTACACATGTAGATGTTTATACACATAGAAACATACACACGGAGACATCCGACACACATTTAGGCCCAATGTGCTCCTGCCTTGCTCCACACATGGCCAAACAGAACCATTTTTGTTTGGGTGTCCTTGTGCATGATAAATTTACCTTTATCCCTGATATTCTATTGTTCCTCTGTTTTTAATGAATATTTTTTGTTAGTAAATTATTTTCTTCTTTGAATATTATTTAAGCTGCATTGTGTTCCACCAAATCACAAAGTCTGAGTCCCTTTCACTATAAAAACGAGTTGTTTATGTGATCAAGGTAACTTCTATATGAATAATTCATATTGCTTTTGTGATGCATCGAAAGTGAATGTAAGGTTGATTTTTAATTATTATTCCTCCAAAACTTTTATGCAATAAGAAAATATCAATGCACAATATAAAGTGTGGAGAGATTTGTGATCCAGTTTTGCTTTATTTAAAACATAACAGATCTTTTTTCTATTTTAATATATATTTACTTGTCTTTACCCTGTAGATTGTTCATCTCAAGGTCAGCTTTCTTATTTTTTTAAATTTTGTAGATTTAAGGTTTTTTTTCTTGTGTATATATATTCATATTAAACTAAGATAGCTCGAATAAAGTATTTTGCTTTTACTTGCTGAAGGCATTTACTGTCTGATATCAAAACAAAGCCTAACATGCGTGGGTCTTTGCTTGGCAGGAGTGTCAGGTGCAGAACACAGCAAGGGAGTACATCAAAGCGTACACCACGGCGGCCAAGTCTGTTCAAGCATTTGGAGACGTCCCAGAGTGAGTGACAGCTAAGACCTCCTTGGAGCAGATCCAAACTCTTTATCTGACGGCCCTCTGTGTCACTTCAGAATCATTCCCATCTACCTGGTCCACCGTCCGTCCAACGACATCCCCTATGCCACGCTGGAGGAGGAGCTGATCGGCGACTTTGTCAAGTACTCAATCAAGGACGGCAAAGAGATCAACCTGATGAGGCGGGACTCGGAAGCGGGACAGAAATGTTGTGCTTTCCAACACTGGGTTTATGAAAAGACTGATGGCAACCTGCTGGTTACTGACATGCAAGGTCAGAAACAAACTCACACAAGTATGAATGAAAGTTTGCTATAAAATGTCACAATCTGGTTTGGTTTATTGTCAGGAGTGGGCATGAAGCTTACAGATGTGGGAATAGCTACCTGTAAGAAAGGGTGAGTTTCTGTAATCCCTTTTTTTTTTAAATCTGGGGTTAATTATGCTAAACAGTGGAAAGAAGCAACCCTTTTTTTTCTTTGCAGATACAAAGGCTTCAAAGGCAACTGCTCCACCTCCTTCATTGACCAGTTCAAAGCTTTGCACCAGTGCAACAAGTTCTGTGAGATCCTGGGGCTCAAGTCCATACAGCCAAAGGCCAAGAAGCCTGCGGCTGCTCCAAAAAACAAACCCAAACCACCTGCTGCGCCCAAGAAGAAAACATTCGGGCCGACTGTCAAAGGCAAGTCCCAGTAGGCGGGAGAAAAGTGGGTCACTCCCCTGCTTTTTGTGGACTCTGCATCGTTAGCTTTATGAGTTAAAAGTGAGCAGATTTTCGGATTATCGGGATAAAGACTTGAAAGGTTTTATAAGTGTTTTATTGGTTTATTTTCTTGTCATCTGGTGAATTTTGTTTGTCCAAATGACTTTTGAATGAAAGTTGAACTGTGATGTCTTAGACTGTTTGATGGTACGCAGGAATATTGAATTACAGATTGCTATTTTTTACTTAGTTCATTAAATTAATGGACCTTTAATTGATTTAATTAAATGTTTTTAAATATGGTTATATGGGTGGGTACTATTAGTGTGCTCGGTAAAAAAAAAAATACAGTAAATCTTGCAGAATAAGAATATTCTGATATTTAATTTTCTGTTTATGTTTCAGGAAAATGAGCTCACTTTTATATTTTGGAGATAAGCACACTGTACTTTTTAAGCTCATTAAAATTGTTTTGATTCTATTAAAGGAGAAAAGTGAAGACTAGCGTTGGGTTTTATTATAGTAACACAAGTCCAATATGTCGGACATTTCAAAGACCTCTGCTATATTTATGCGGCTGTTTGGCAATAAGTGCACGTGAAATGTCAAAGTAAATGAACCCTCACATGACATCCATTAATTCTTTAAAGAATGGCAGCCATTTAACTACACTGGCTGTCACTTTTACCATGTAACCCTTGTGCTATCCTAGGCACCTTAACGTTGGTTGTTGGGTCATCTAGACCCACTATAGTACTCTGAACCTTTTTTCTTCAATGATTTGTGATCTTCACTGGTGTCCCTGGATTACACGAAATCTTTCCACCTTCATCCACCTTTGTCATAGAAGGGAGAACACGTCAATGTAAGGGTGGGGTCATCTAAGATAGCACAAGGGTTAAATGAGGTCAAATGGTCACAAAACAGAACAAGGATGAAAAAAAAATCACACAACTTTCCACACAGAAATTGAAACATGAATGATTTGAATCAACTGAAGCCACAGACCAAAGTAAATGCTGTTTATTAATGTTTTTACTGTCACAGAGATTCAATATTTGAATTAAATGGCATCTTTAAGTGTTAAAATGTCATCATGCGTGATACTTTTTGATCTTTTTCCCTGCATCCATTGGTCTCCTGGATCACATTAGCACCTCAAATGGGGGGAGGAAAATTGGGTCACACTCAGAGTCGTCACATCATGTTTCAACACACTTTATGTCTATTTCCATCCTCGCTTCTTTTGCAGCGGTGTAACGTGTCCCGTGCTGTCGCCACCTCTGATGCGCTCAGACACATGCTCGCCACTTCACTGAGTGAATAAAGGTGGACGTTGGTGACACACGTGTGACTAAGAGAGAAAGAGGGACCCAAATAGAGGAAGAAGAAGTGACAAACTGAGGCTTTTTCACCCCGTAGCTATTTAGTGTGATAATGGCGTTTGATAGGCAGGAAACAAACACCATTGTCACACTCCACAGCTCTGGAGGACAAGGTTTGCTGCAGGGTGCAGAGGATAAAACAAGCTGGGATGGATTGATGGGTGATCTGGAGGAAACAAAAAACAGAATGTGTGCATTCAGTGAGGGGAGAGCTGAGTAAAAACTCACAGCTTTAACCAATGTGTTTTTGTCTAGCTATCAGATAAGCATGGAAAAAGTGGTGCCAAGTAAATACTTTCGGCTTATCCAACATGTCCAAAGTCCATCCACGTCAAACTTTTACAGATTGTTGGGACGAATGCAGCTGCAGCCCCTCAAACATTTGTGGGAAAGATCCTTCCATAACAAATTTGACTCAGATACTATCTAATTCTACTTTCACTTTTTGTTGATCTAAAATCCTTATAGATGGCATAAAAAAACCTTTAAAGACCTAAATGGAGGGGTGATACCTACTTACCATTTGTTTTTCCACTTCCATTCATTCATCCTCAGTTGCCAGTCTCTTGCTCTTGGTTCCTGGCGTCGGGGCAAACTTAGATTTAAGTCCAGCAGTGGGTCAGCAGCTGCAGGGATCATGAGGGGATCCGTGATACGTTTGGGTTAGGAGCTGTCCTGTCCGTGCCTTTATGTAGACAGAGCAAAGTTAGGACAAACAGCCAGTTGCACATTAGCGATAAGCTACGAGGGAAGTATTGATCGACCCTGACCAGAAGAAAGGGTTGAAGGGAGGAGGAAGGGGAGACCCAAAAAAGGTGCCCCAGTCAGAATTTTACTGAACATGACATAGTTTAGGGAACTTTAAGGTAACAATCAACATAAATATGCACTTTGGATTGTAGTGATAAGGAAAAAAAGAGACATTAAAGCAAAAAATAATAAGTTATTTACAGATTGGATACAAATTTTCCTCTGAAAATATTTAAAAGCTTTAAAAAAAAAAAGCTAGGCACTAAGCTCCTATCACAAGACATAAATGATTATGCTTGGAAACTTTCTCTTTTTTTGCCATTATCACTACTTTTCAACTTTGACTATCTAATTTTCTTTAATGAGCCATTTGAAGTTATGCTTGTGTTTAGTAAATTAAGATTTACAAGTTATTCTTATTTATTTTTCAATGAATGTTCTATTTTGTTTAAGCTGAAAGTAAATTATCAGGTCAAGACCATATTAGAATAAAACGCAGGGATATACAGACTGTATTCTTTAAAATGAACTTTTTTTGGATTATTTTAGACCTGAAGACATGTTGGCTCTTGATTTTGTTTGTGACCAGATGGAAGGTACAAGGGCGTGATAAAATGTCCCCGGACTGGCCGGGTGGCTTCTATTTGCTCGTCCTTGGAGCTGATAACTCTTAGATTGCGTGTGTGAATGAACTGAGGTCCCTTCACCACGCCACTCCATGCACACGATAGCAAGACAGAAAGAGATTATGGTTAATCTCATTGGGGTTCAAACACAGACACATAGAAAAGTAATCTGCATATGGAAAACCTTCCTACAGACGCAATATAAAGAAAAAAACAAAGGATTAATGGGGGAATGAGATAAGTAAAACACGTGTTGAAGTTTAGATAATATTTTAAAAATTAAATTAAAAAAATGTTAGTTTATTGAGATCAGGTAAGAAATCTGTCAGTATGATTGTCCCTTATTAAATTGAAATTATGAATACATCTGTGTAGGTATAAATATTAAGGATCTAAAATGCTTTTTTATTTAAAGTAGGCTATACTGAAAGCAATAGGAAAACAAAAAGATTACATAAAATATGAATTATTGATATAGTTTAACTTCCACTTACTGACATCAAATTTGCTTCTCCCTGAGAAGTATTCAGTCATCTCATGATTAAAAAATAAAAAGCAAAAAAACAGAAATTAACAGGACATTTGTTTATGTTGAATCCTATAATAACTCAAAAAGAAAAATATTGGCAAATTAAAAAAAAATTAAGATGCAAAAAATATGAATGAAAATAGAATTCTATTGAACTTTAGAGTTATTTTTGCAGCACACAGGTATGTCTACTCACTAGCCACCTTGTTAGGCACACCTGTCCAACTGCTAGTTAACACACATTTCTAACTAGATGCCCAGTTTAGCTTAGTCTGTTTAGTTTAGTTTAGCAATTACCTACTATTTTTAATGATCAACTTTAGGTTCTTATACAATTACTGGTATGAAGCCTATTCAGATGACAGTTGTAATATTGGGCTATACAAACAAAATTGAATTGATTTGAATTCTATTCAGCCAATCACATGGCAGCAACTCAAAGGATGCAGGCAGGTAAACATGGTCAAGATGATCGGATGCCTTTCAAACCGAACATCCAAATGGGGATGAAAGGGGATTTCAGGGACTTTGAACGTAGTGTGGTTGTTGGTACTGGTCTTCGTATTTAAGAATCTGCTGATCTACTGGAGTTTTCACACACAACCACCTCTAGGTTTTACAGAGAACGGTTCGAAAAAGAGAAAAAATCCAGTTAGTTGTGGGCAGAAATGCCTTGTTGACGCCAGGGGTGATAGACTGCCCACACCTGCATCCTTAGCCTCCACTTTGTCGACGGGATTCAAGTGATCTTTCACAAGTAAATAAGATGTATTCTTTTTCACCTTTCTACAACATCAAGGTCATCAGCTCCCCACCTGCATTCTAGACAATATTGACAGAGAACTGCCTCTTTCCTCTGAATGGTTGGTCAAATTTTCGTTGATAGTTTTTCTTCCCTTCTCGGACTCTTCCCAGTCCATTTTGTTTTTAGGCTCAGCAGCTGCTCTTGCTGCATGCTGCTTGGAAAGAGGATAGCTGTAAGCTGCCTCAGGTGTCTCAGCCAGCTACTCCATAGGACTTCTTTTTCAGTTTTCAGCTTAGTGATATCCCTTACCCCCAGAAACCAACAGCAAGTTTGAGGATTACTCTGCCTATAAGTACCATGTGCTCAAAATGGTTTGTTCTGGACAAACTGTGTCTGGCACAGAAGCCCAATCACTAAAAACCCCTCAGGCTCAGAGTAAGGCAGCTGTTTTATCTCCTTGCTTGGGAGTCTTTCGGCAGAACAGTGGAGTCCTCGGTCAGAACACTTCCTAGTTCCCTTCCAAGAGACTCCTAAAGAGCACTCTGTACTGCTTTTTTCTTAGCCTTTTCGCCAAAACCACAGTAAGAAAGCTGTCCCTGACCCAGAGGAACTGGGACACAACCCTCTTTTATCCACCAGTGTGAACCTCGACACACACTTTGACTGAGTTGGGGGCTTCTGGGTGAACCCAAGAGCAATCATAGAGTTGAGTTTTGGAGCCAAAGACCGCATGGAGGAAAGCCCGGCTATCTGTTGGTGGTGCAGCTCAGTCTCCTACATCAAACCCAGCCCCTTTCCCATTCAGTGAGGTGATTCCTAGTACCGTTGGTTATATTCCATAACCATGGGTTGGGAAACCTGCCCTTGACCACAATCCCTTTATGCTCCTTTCTGTAGATGGTGGCCCAACTGAAAAGGAATCCCATGTTGACTTCTTGGGTTGAGCCTAGCCAGGTCCGATGGCGAGAGGTCCCACCACCAGTTGCTCACCTGCAAGGCGAGCCCCTACCTCGGTTCTGAGGTGACGTAGAAGACCTTTTTTAATTAAAAGCTTCCATCAGACAGCTACTAATTTACTCGTCACCTGTGACACATCTGCCATTAAAAGAGTAGCATTCACACAGAAAGGAATACCCTGATGATCTCCGGACCTGCTATACACTGACCTGGGCAATTCCTTTTGGCAGAAAGCAACTTTTATCAAGAATGATAAAAAAATGTTGATTCTCCCATTTGCTGGGGGGAGAAAATTAAAGTCAGTTTAGTAAAACATCATGATCAGGGGGTAAATTTGAAAACAGAAACAAATTCATAGTTTTTTTTTTTTTCTTTTTTTAGAAAACTTTCATTTTAATTACATTTTTTAAAACAATTAAATAGTATTACATTTTGAATAAATTGTTTTAAATGTGATCTCCCTTCATTCCTTTTCATCCTTGGTTTTAATTAAACTACTAAAATCCCTGGAACTTTGGTCTTAAAAAAAAAAGATCAAAAATCATCCGGATGCAGCTTAAATGTTTCTTTAGTGCTAAAAGTTCTAAAAACAATTATCAATGAATTAAAACAACACAGTGAGAACTTTTGTTTTTATTGGACTGAAATTGTAAGAACCACAAAGAAATGCAGAAAAACTGAAGGAATCTTTCAGTGAAAACAATTTTTGATCATTAAAAAAAAAAGAAATTACTTAATAAAAATGAACTTGAAGAGTCAGTCAAGAGTGTGAATTTTACAAACAGGAGCACAAGGAAGGAAAATATAGAGAAAAGTGAAGATTACAAAGTCATTTCTTTACCATTTCTATAGCAGCAGTCCAGATTTACAGTTTTCATATTGCACCAAGTGAGTGCTCTGAATGAAATACAAACAAACAAACAAACAAAAAGAGTCACATTCAAGTAAATAAGATAAACATCAGGCAGCATGACCTCAGAGTGATCTATAAAGTGCCCTTTAGGTTCAGTGGTGTTAGAAAATGAGAAAGAACATAATAAAGACACACATTATCTTTGTAAGAAACGTGCTGCTTTATAGTCGGTGGTGATCACAGCTTTTCTCTCATACACTCACACGCGCGCGCACACACACACACACACACACACACAGCCTCATTTGAACGCTGATCAATAATACTTTTGTTAAATGTAATACATACATATATTTATATATCATGAAGGAACTTAAAATTCTTTTTCTTTTCCAAAAACAATTTACAGCATTATGAACATCACCAGGCATTAAGTAATGAGAGTAACTCCCCGGTTTTAGTTTTCACCTTCACAACCTTTAGACCCCTTACACTTAAATTAGTATGAAGTTAAAGCAAACACCAGGTACACCAGCATGCTGCTTTCAAAGCACTACAAGAAAACAAAACAAAAAAAACATCCTATCAAGCACATTTGCTATGACTGTAACATGGATATCCTGCCAGACCTGCCAAAATAGTGAAGAAGGACGTTGTTCATCAGTACAAATACACAGAGTACTTTCCTGTAAGAGTTATAGAAATGATGAAAATATTTTCCATGTTGACAAAACAATATCTATATATTCATCTATCTATGCATATGAAAACAAAAAGTTGAGGGAATATTTGCTACCCCGTTGTTACATTTTTCCTCAGAGACAAAAAAAAAGGCTGTGGTGGCAACAACTGATCAGGTAACAAACAAGGCTCACAAAAGGGCGTGGCCGATGTCCTGACACGGGATTGGCTAGCATTCCTAAGGTAATCTGGTGTTGGTCTAAAGATTTGAAAGAGTAGTTTTCATAGTGCCATTGCATTTTTTGTTGTTGAAAAGTAGTGCATGTAGGAGCCGGGTTAAGGCCATGCCAAAAAAACACAACAACAAAACCCTTCCTTTAAAGGCTGCCCAAAACACTGTGCTATAGTGAAAGAATTGTTGAAATGCATTGGTTTTTTCCAGCACTGTAGATTTTCACAGAATGAGGGAGAAGAGAGGGGGAGGGAACTGTGTTTTTGAGGGCCAGCTCAAAGAGGAAAAGAGGTTTCAGCCGAGAGGTGTTCTTCTTCTTTCCCTGGCAGTTTTGTGGAGTCACCTATCCGCACTGAAAAGATCTAAAACAAATGACTATGTAGGCATATTGGCGGGACAAGTCGCTGTACAGTCTCAAGCCACCATGCTGTAAGGGTGGTGCACGGTCAGGCATAAACATGCTCACGCAAAACTGCAACAGCAGCTGATTTTTCTTCTCCCCAGGGCCTCAATTTTGACATTTAGTCTACCCCCTCGAACCCCTGAGCGTTCTCTACAGCCATGAGGAGTTTCTCTCTCAGGTCCTCGAATGATTCATAGGCAGGCAGATCCAAGCGGTTGAAACTAGGGGAAAACAGAACATCACATTACCAAAAAAGCTTTTATTACAAGTTAAAGAAGAGATTGAGTGCAGCTGGGACAAACCATGTGTGAGCCCTTGGTAGTTTATCTGGTGTTCCCCACTGCTCAATGGTGAAGAGCTGTGGTCCATTAGAACCTGCAGCAGTGGAAAAACAATGACGGACGCCATTTTTTTGGTGAGTGACTTAAGGTTTCTTTTCCTATCAAACTTTGTGTTTAAAAGCTTAAAAAGAGTATTAGCAGTTACAGTGTTCCCTCGCTATACTGCAATTCGCGGTCTCGCTGATTTTTTCTGTACTATTACACATCCTTTTCTTTTTTTCAGCGTATTGCTCTGCGTCCTGAGATAGACTATTGTCAGTCCATCCCCTCTGTGCCATGTCTTTTGTACAGAGTGCGTGCAAATTGCCAATCTACAAAAGTCGTAAATCACATGCAGATCTTTTTTTTTTTTTACAATACTGGGTTTATTTTTCTTCAAAGGTCTGAACTTTGAGATGTCTTAAACAAGAGAGTAAAGTGTGGAATTGTTCATGTAAGATACGAGTATTAAACGTGTAGTGAGACGTTTTACAGCCTTAAAACATCTAGAATTATTATATAGATGCATATTTTGCAAATTTCACCTATGGCAGGTTCTTTTTCAGAACGTTAGGCCCGTGATAAACGAGGGAACACTGGGATTTTGGGGGGAATTATATAGAATAGAATACAGTAATACTTAATTGATCCCGAGGGAAATTCATTAAAATCTATCTATCTATCTATCTATCTATCTATCTATCTATCTATCTATCTATCTATCTATCTATCAAATTTACCAGAACACAAAAAGATGCCAAATGCTGCCCATTCTCATAACTATAGGTTCTAGAAAGCCACCATTATTGTGTGATGTTTATACCATAAAGCTCAGCAAAGCCATTCATGGGAACCCGGGATGTTCCTGTAACAAACTGCAGGAGGCGGATTCTCTTCTCAGCGTCCATTAGCAGGACGACCTAAAAACACAAGATGGCCAAATGTTTGACAAGGATGACATTTATTTCTAAATATCTTTCAAAAGAATGCTTTAAAGGCTGAAACAGAAAGTTTTCCTTTAAGATGAACTTTAGATAAGTCAAATTCTCCTCATCTCTGCCTTATCATAGCATGCATACATGTTGAAGTATTTAGACTGGTTTAATAATATTCAGTGAGCCAGAAAAACCCTGATCATTTTACTGACATTTTACTGTAAATACACTAAATCCTCTAAAAGTCAGTCTGCCCCAGGGCAGCTGTGGCTACATCAGTAGCTTACCATCACCAAGTATGAATGAGGAGTGAATGAATAATGGACACAATGTAAGTAAGCGCTTTGAGCGTCTGGAAAAGCGCAGAAAAATCCAATCCATTATTATTATTATTATTATTATTATTATTAAACGTGGGACGTGTAGCTGCAGCAACTCCTTTAGCAGATCCTAGTTATTTATAGCCTCTCAAGAGCTTAGTAAATTAAAATTAAGTTTCAGCTTTAAAGTTTGCGGACATAACTGAACTCAGAAATGTAACCTCCATTTTGACCCTTGACCCAGAACTACTGTGTTTTTCTATTATTTACAAAGGCTATTTTATCTTTTTATTTGCATCTTGTTTTTTTTATTTTTTTAGTAAAGTTACACCACTTTCTTTGAGCTGTGGTTTCCTGTGAAGTGCAGCCGCAATAAAATTCAGTGAACTCCATTTTGAGTGCATTAAAAACAGCAACCGGTTGAGCCTCTAACAGAATCACATGGACATGAATTGGGTCACCGTGTTCTACTGAGACAAAAACTAGCAGTTCACATTCAAACAGAGGTGCATTCAATGTGCACGAGTGTGTCAATGCTCAAGTCAAGATAATAAGCAGTGGAGGTAACAGTTTAGGTTCTTTTATCAGAGCAAACAAGTCCGTGTGTCCAAACAGACTTTGATCTTCAAAAATGAGGCCAGCAAACCTTTCAGGAGTCAGATGGACAAAAAGCCCGACTGCAGGGAAACTTTCATCCTGAAGGAGCGCTTCCTAACCCTAAATCTGTTAGAAATTAAGCTGGACGGCTATCAAATATCCAAAAGCACAAAAGATGCTTTTGGATGAGAGGCCGCTGCATGTGGCATGTATGCTTTTGGATGCATGGCTTTATGACTTTATGATATTTAGATGCAACAGACCTTCCAGAACCACTGAATAACTGGATGGTTGGGGCAGTAGCTGTTCTTGTAAACAGTGTGTTGTCTCCAATCGTTGACGTCGACATCGCCCAGACCGCACATGAGCAGCTACACAGAAGCAGAACACAAAAAGATGCCAAAACTTCAAATGAAACTGTACATTCGGTCACTGGTTGGCTTTAAATTAAAAAAAAAATTACGCAGTCTTATTACAGTCTTTGATCATTAATACACAAATTATAAAACAAAAATCATCATCTGTAATTTAAGGGGCTAGAAGCACATCCGATTCTTTGCTATGTTTATATGTATATATATTTTTGTTGTAAATTCATTATTCAAAAAACAGCTTTTGAAACCAGCAGCAAGGCATCCTTACCTCCAACTCGTTTTCATCAAAGATCTTGATCAGATCAATCTGGATGAGCTCAGTGAAGCCCTGGAAAATAAACAAAAGCAGTTTTGTCAACATCATGAAGCAAAGCAGCAAAATTACAGAAAAAAAATTATGTAACTGATCAACATAATCAAGCCAACTTGAATTACGGTAGACAAAATGCATTTAGGAACTTGTTTTCCACACTGCCCCCATGTGGTAGTAGTTATAAGTGCAGACAGGTACCTCCAAGAACGCATTCATCTGCTTCTGGACCCGGTTGACGAATCTCCACTGAATTACCAGGCTGAAAGGAAAAGAACAAGTGAAGTTTTTTTTTTTTTTTTTTAATACAACAATCATTTGACAGATTTCCTTTTTCATAGAGAAATGGTTAAACATACTCAATGTACTCCTTTTTGTTGTCATTGGTAACCACCAGTTCTGAGCCACTGGGCTTCAAGTCCACCTGGTAGGTCTGAAGGGAAGCAAAACGGTTTTGACACAATTCATAAAAGTTTAAACGTCTAGAGGTCAAAAATAGCGATTTCAGATCTTCACACCTGTCCAAAGTTGTCCTCATCTATACAAAACCTCAGGTCAAGTTCAGTGGGATCGTTCTCAAGAATCCACTTCAGAGAGTTGTAGTATTCACTGTCCTGCAGGCGATGGACACAAACAGCATCCTTTACTCTGCCATTCTTTACATTTTAAAGTGTCACAAACCGTTCAAACCAAAGGATCCAACATCACTGGTGACGTGACTGCAGCCCACAACACAACAAGCTAACCAACATATTTTTAAATCAAATTGTATTTTTTTCCATCATCTTAACTCTAGGTGTTTGACAGACAGAAAAGTCTATTCAAGGTTGTGGAAAATGGACAAAAGATCAAAGGAAACAACACGCTCATAAAGAATAAAAATAATTAAAACAAATAAATAAATAAATATCCTGACAGCATTTTGAACCAATACAAGTATTGCCAATTGAACTATCGTTATATATCGGCAAAAACATCATTCTAACACATCTAGTGCTGCGGCTCCCTGTGCTTTCATCTCAGTGGGAAACTGATCAGAATGGCTCTTTGAGAGGTTCAGGTTACTGACCCCTGGTCTAGTGCTACAAGGAGAATTTTCCTAAAAAATAATAATGAGATAAAGATTATGTCAATCTTTATGATATTTACTTATATTTAATTATATTTTAGTAAAAAAAATTGTTTTGAAATAAGAGACAAAAAAAAAGAAAATAAAAACTAAAATTGAAGGGAGCACCGCCTCAATCCGAGGAAGTATGTGGGACTCATTGAAAGCAAAACAAGAGTGCAGAGAGGGTCCAAAGACAATTGCAGAGAGATAAACAACAACAGTCTCACTGCAGAGTGAGCTCTTACCACAGACTCCATGTCTTTAAGCGAGATCGATTTTCCCAGCATCATCTTGTAAAACGGCCTTATGAAAAAACCTGCAACAATGTACAGGAGTGTCATATGGAACTCTGGGTAAAAGAGTATCTTTAAATATGCTATAAATTAGGAGGTAAAAAAAACTCAACGGTGAATAGTAAGCTTTAATGATAAAAGTTTAAACATTAAGCCAGGAAATGATCAATAATATATATACACACACACTTCTTTTTTCCGGATATTTTAGTTTAAAAGGCTGTGTCAAAGATAGCCTATTGAACGAAGCCACCTACCATCTAGAAGCTTTCCGTGAAACACAGCCATGCCTGCCACACGCCCAATGAACTTGAAATAAGAGAGGTGATCTTCATTGCACAGACCAGAGTTGGGATTAATTTGGAGAGTGTAGTTATCTCTAAAATTAAAAGAAGAGAGAAACAGAATAAAAACTATTCTCGACAGCCACCAGGTGGCACACTTTGGAACAACCTAGGCAAGTGCTTCGTTGAGTTTCAACAAAGTCACAAAGCCAGGATTTTAAGAAATGTTCATTTTAAACCCAGGAATTAGGCTCTAACTTACACTTTTACATATCCATAAGTAATTAAACATTATATCCGGTTGAGACTAATATAGAGGCAAATTGTTTTCATTATAAGGTGCATGGGAAAAGTTTGTTACAGGATGACTTTTTGAATAAGAGGAAGACGTAATCAAAGTGAGGGAAATATCTACAGCTCCCACGGGGAAACAACAGAGCGGCGCCATGACTCATAAGTCCACCTGAGTGACAAGGTCAAGCAGGCGTAAAAGACAGGAAAGACGTTTTCTTCAACAGAGAACACTTTGACTGCCTTAGCATTGAGTAGAACTGTGTCCTGTGTCACATCCTGTTCCACGGCTCTTTTATCTGCGTAGCAAAAATAGAGAGGCTTACGTGGCCGAGTACTCAAACAAGCCGTAGTAAGGGTTGAACATCTCCTTGGACAAGAGAAAGAACCACTCTCTGGCCACGCCACCGTAGTCCAGTCCCTTCTCGGACTCAAACTCGATCCACAGTCGCGCCTTCAGAACATCTGGTCTTTTTAAGGACATTATTCGACGATACGACTCCTCGAAGATGTTGTTTCTGTGGAGCTTCATCTCGAACCGATTGGGGATGTCAGCCTAATCGCAGGAGAGACAGCAGAGAGACAATTACATCAGCTTTGTTCATTATGGTTTTATCCATATGCAGTTAGTTACGCTCAATGTGACTCAAGTTAAGGAAAACCTTTCAAATGTAATTAACCACCGTAGGGTTTCACACAGTGCAGGACTTTTACATTTCACAATCTTGCTACTTTTTAAAAATAATTTTTCAGAATAGAAATGATCTTTTCAGTGATTTACTTCTCATTCACTGGAACAGTAAGGCTGTCTTCAGTTGCTAACGACACTGGAAACTATTCGATAATTGCAGTGTCATTAGCAAACATCAAGTAGTTGTCCTTGTTTTGGAGACGCTAACTGGCTAAATATCCAAGGATTTATTAAGATTGACCAATTTGTCTTCACATTTCATTCAAAAATGAGTAATTTCCACCTTATTACAGTTGTTTTATATCGCTGTAATCAAAATGAACTGGAATTAGGTACATAAAAACGTGAAGAAGAAAAAGAGACATTTGTTTAGGACTAGCAAAAAGCTTGCATTATTGGGCTGTATAACAATTAGTTTTGAGTAATTTTAACAGTTAGCTTTTTTTCCCGTTTTAAATGCTTGTGTGGAACTCCTTGAGTTTGATATCTTATTATAAGATTTCTAGTTAAGTAACAAGGATATGCTGCATGGATGGATCATTTTACTACTTTCTAGAGTTTTTCAGATTTAGTGTTGTCCTATTTTTAGGCTAACTCTTTTTGCAGTGAATAAATGTATTCATTTAATAAAATATGTCATTTCTGAATCAAAAGTAATCTAAACTGATTTAATGAATGAATTAAGGTGGGTCATTTTTTCAATTATGCGTCAAAAGAAAAAAAAACAGCAGAGGAAAATAAAGAAAAGAAATATCTCCCTTCTTACCGGTTTCTTTAACTTCTTCCTGAAGTAATCATATTTCTGCTTAAACTCTCTGGAGTATGGTACCGCCTGCACAGATAAGGGGTTGAAAACATTATTCATTACATAAAAACACTTTATTTACTTTATAGTTAGTGAAACAAATTACATTTTAACATGTAGAGAAATAACAGAGCGTGCTGTGTAAAACTCTGAATCTGAGCTGCTACACTTTCACTCGAGCATGCAGGAACAATGCGTAACAGCTGCGGGGACAAAGTGATCCATCTGTGGTGTAAGGACAAACTGAGAGCGACGATGGTGCTTGTTTGTAGCAACACCGCTCTGAGAACTGAGCAACGATGCAACATGCAAGCACTTAAACAAGTAAGGCCGTGTATAAATAAAGCCACTCACCGGCCCTGTGATAGCTGGACTCTGCAGACGAGGATCCTCCCACTGCGTGGTCTTCGTATCTGGAAAGTCAAAGGGTTATCATTTCCTTAGGATTTGTAGTAGACAAACATCAGAAATTCTGAAGATTTTTGGGCAAACTAAATGATTTGACTTTTGCTTTACTGACACCAAGTAACTTGAATGACAAAAGTATGGGAGAGAAAGAATCATCTTACTGTGGTCGATGTAAAAGGTGCGTCCGTCTGTGTGAACCCGTTCTTCCCATCCAGGCTGAAAATGGAATAAAACAAAAACTGATTTAACAAAAAAAATATTTTTCTTAAACTCTATATCCATCCAATCCTGTTGTTCTTTATAATAATTTAGTGTTCACTTGAACCTGACTAAGCAGTAAATCAAATATTGGCAACACGGTAATAAAGGCGAGGCAAGCTCAAATCAGAAACCACAAAAGGAGATGACAGGATTTTCTGTCCTGTTGAGTCAGGACTGAAACATCAGCAAGGCAGGGGAGCCACAACATGAGGTTTAATCACAACCACTGGTTCCAACCAGTACACCACCACTAACACGGTGACCACTCCACACACACCTGCCACCAATCAAGCAAGTAAAAAAAAAAAGAAGAAAAAAAGGAACTGAAACAGATTTAGATTGAAAGGGTTGGAAAAGGAACACAGTGTTACAAAAGAATCTGTCAAACGGGGTGCGATCACAGTATGTAAGTGTTTCCAAGTGTTATGCTGCTGCATGAGAAGACACTGAACTGAAAGGCTGATCACACATGCGGCGGCACATCTCCTAGATAACACTTCCTTCTTATGAAACCTCCCTCCTTCTTTTACTGCCCACTGCGCTTTAGAATTCCTTATGTTCTCCAGCATTCTCCTCCTCCCTCTGAGAAAACACCAGAGCACAACTGGGTCCACTTTCCAAAACTGTCTACCCTCAGATGCAAGTACAGATCAATGGAGTACTCTGAGGAATCCTGGGGGGGGGGTGAAACTCCAAAAGATTGGGGATTCAGAGGGGACGGCAGTGGTACAAGGAGGATGGTCACAAAAAAGACAGGAAATGGGGAGGGATACAATCCATTCATGCCGGTCATGACAGATAAAAGAGGAGAGATAGAAATAGCCAGTAAGATAAATAAATAAATGAATATCAAGAACTAAAAAGCAAGACCGTCTGCAAGCATTTGACCAGAACAGACTGGATCAGACAGGTATGAAGGCAAGCAGGTGGAGGGAGGCACCAACCAACCTCCTCTGGTAGGTTCTGCCAAACAGACATGGCCAGGTGTAGAAGAAGTAGCATACATTATGTCCACCAGAATGGAGAGGAAAACAAAAAAAAGAAATAAGGAAAGAGAGATACAAAGAACACGCACACATGCACACACCGCACAAGCCTGTGAGATGCACAAACCCATGAATTTTGAGAACTCAACACACATTTTTTAAATTGTTAGCACTTCTACTGGAACACGTTTATTAAACTAAATCGAAGCCTGCTAAACATAAACTACTAGGAAGGAACATTTACACCAATGCCTAAAATGAATAAAATATTACATTCAAGACCTTATTTCTCATTAACAGTTCTGGTGCTGCATGGGACTTAGCAGGCGCATAGAAGTTGCTATAAAGCATCATTCAGACACAAGATGCAGACTCATTTAAAAAAAATGCATAAAAGAAATACTACGTTTTTATTCAACATGCAGAATTTATCTTTTTCTACTTTTCTAACAAGACTAAGAAAGCAAACTTCCTGTCTTCTGAATGCATAAAGATTTCAGCAACCCAAATTAAAATATAGAATAGTTATTGAAACAATTAAAAAAAATCTTTACTATCCACCATTTCTCATAGAAAGCATAGATAAAGTTATAAATATACATAAGAAATAGTAGATAGATGACCCCAAATAAAAAGTGATCTTGTATTCTAAGGAGTCAAACATAAATCAATCTTTATACGTCGGTACTTACAGGAAGAGGTCCAAGTTCCCCGGGTTCCATTGAATTCTTATTCCTCATGTGGACTGGATATTTCAATCTGGGGTCCTCCTGTAAATGAAATCATAAAAGTGAGTAGAAAAAATAACCTGAACTAACTAACCTAGTAAACAAAAGATAAAATGCTAAAACATGAATGCCATATTCCATTTTCTTAGGTCAAAACATAGTCGCTGCTCTTTGAAAACAATAACTTCATGAAGCTCATTTTTTTTAGAAATCTTACTAAGCATGAATCTGCTAAACCACCCCCCCACCAACACCACCACCAGATGTCACTATAAGCTTGTAGAAAACTCAACGTCAGACTTTTAGCTTTTTCCATTTATATTATACGATCTCCCAACATTTCACATTCTATCTAAAATCATATACAATGAATTTATCTATTCTTTAATCATATCTACTTAAAGGTTAAATCAAATTCTCAGCATTTAAAAGCAAAGCATCTTCGCTCACCCAGGTGGTAGATCTGTTGTTGTGGTCAATGAAGAAGGGCCTTCCATTTGGGGCTATTCTCATCTCCCAGCCTGGAGGCAGGAAGCTCTGTTGGGTCTTGTGTTGGGATTTCGGGGAGCTGTAGGGCGACAGCTGTGGAGTCTGAGGATTGGAAAGAGTGTCCTTCACTGCCCTCCGTACCTGAATATTGTTGGCTCCCTGAAGTCAAGGAACAAGAGACAAAGACATTCCTGTTCTGTCAAAAGAGCTACATGAAAATCTTGGTCGCCTACAATAATCTTAGGCCTAAAAGTCATTGCTGTTGACCTTTTCTTGTTTTCAAAAAGTTGAATTTCTGACTTATATTAAACAAAAAGTGCACATTTGGATATTCTGGTTTGTTGTGACAGAAAAAGGAATTAGCATCAATTCAGTTTAAAATTTACAAACTTCATTATTTATCTTTCTAAAAGCAATTAGACATTTTTGACAAAATCAATTAATGCTATAGACAGATTTATATGGTTAAAAAAGATCTAAACTTCAAAGCTTTTACTACAAAAGCACTCAAAAAAATGATGGTCATCTGTGTTAAGTAAACAATTTTTGTTTTTACCAAAAGCGATCATCACTGCCCGGTCTTATTTTAAAAAGGTGAAAGTTTTTTTGAGTTTACTGTTTTTTTAACCTCATTCATAATTTCCTTAAGAAGGATATATATCATAAGATAACATAAAAGCATATTTCTAATAGTTATCTGCATAATTTGACAAACCCCTAAAAGGTCAAACTGAAAAGGTGAAATCTCAAAAGTTTACCTGGAGAACCATGTGGCTCACACGTTAACCCCCTTTGCTGTCTGATTATTAACACTCCTTAACCAGTGAGGCAGAGGCTGGCTTAATGAAAAGCATAACGGTGTCAATGCTAGACCAAAACATCCTAGCAACCTGTGAAGACAGCTGGAGCTCAGCCAGACGATGTACCTTGTATCCCACAGCACATGCTAACAAAATTCAAATATCTACTCTTTCCATGTGTCCAATTGACTCCAAAATGTTTAAGCAACTACTATTAAGTAACTTTCCTTCACTATAAAGTCTTACTTTAGTTCAAGGAGTGTGTAAATACATCAATCATCAACATATGTTCACACAAAAAAAGCATGGATGTCCCAGAAAGCATTCAAACAAATACCACATTTGAAAAAAATGTACTATTTTAGGTATAAGGCGTTCATACTTCCACCCATCTAAACATTTCTTCAAAGTCATCACCGATAATTAAATAGTATTTTTCTATAGTTGACAATGACGAAAAACAGAAGAAAAAAAATGTGCCATCAAAATAGAAATGAACAATGAAGTAAATGTAAAAATATTAATCCTTTGTTCACACTGCAAAACGAAGACAAAACAGGGGGGAACTGAAAGAAATGGGTCAAAAACAGGTAGACATCAGGGTTGGAAAGGGATTAGGTCATAGAGGTGTCTAATTCTCACCTCCAAAGGGGTGGAAAGGGTGACAGTAGGGGAGCTGAGACTACGAGGCCGTCGTACTTGGGGCTCATGGAGGTGGTTGTTGGAGATATTGGAGGAGGAGGAAGGGGTGGAAGTAGGTGTCAGGGCCGAGGCTCCTCCTGATGCTGCTACTGAGGTACTGGCTCCATCTTCAGTCAGCTGTCAGTGAAAACGGTACTTTTGAAGTTAAGTGAGGGTGAAGCTAAAGAGCCATCTTCAAAAACTCAACATGTTACATCTGTGGCTCTTCTGCCAAAAGATGCACTGGTACTGTCTGGACTCCAGCTTTTCTCTCGGGAATTTTTCCCTAAAATGTCAAAAGTAAATCTGATGATAAGAAATAAACCGGTACTACTGCAAGAACCCACATCAACAATGGAGTAAAGAGAAACCCCTGCACAATGTCCAGGTTTTAACATAAACAACAAGGGAATATACAAACAGGTGACGATGAACAACAAGACACAGCTAGTAGTACAAATAAAAGAAATAGATGAACTTCAAAGAGGACAGACAAGAGTATAGAGTCTAAACTCAGCCCCGTGATGTGGTCTCTGTGGACTCAGACTGAAAGACACAGCAGGACAGGTGGGAAAAAACGGTGTTAAGGAGGGTAAAGGGAAGGAAGAGTGCCAGTTACACAGCAATGACAGATTCTTGAAAGGTAATGTTCAAAATGAAAATGCCCTCCGTCCTAATAAAATAACAAAATGCTAGACAGGGAAGAAGGACACGTTGGCAGGAAGGCAGACAGAAATAACTAAAAGCTTCTTCTTGCTGTCTAAACAGAAAAGCAATAGGGTAGAAAAGTACACGGGGGTCCCACACACAGGTCAACTTGAAGACAGGCACCAAAGTAATGTCCAGTCCCATGCATAGTGCCAGCAAGACAGCCAGCCCTCGGACCTGCTGTACCTGCACAATTGGCCTAGTCCAAGTAGTGGTTCGGTTGTTATGGTTGACGTAATAAGTTCTTCCCTTGGCGTCCTTCCTCTCCTCCCATCCGGGGGGCAAGCCGGGGGTGGTCAAGGTATAAGCTGCTGCCGAGGGGGACTGGCCAAAGTTGGAGAGAAAGCAAAGCAAAGACAACTAATCAGAATACGCTGATGTGCTTGTAGACTTCTGGAAGGAATCTTTTTGGCAATCTAAAATCTTGCTGCTGGGAGGGAAAAAAGAACAAGAATGATTGGATTAATTGTGTTTACTCCTCACCTCCTTTCTTAGCACCATTGTAACGCAAACAGTTCAGGTAAGACATGAGAAAACAAGCTTTACAGATTATAGAAAAGTATTTGACTAAACATTAACTCAACCAATGCACGCACACAGAAAGAAGAAATAACAAACAGATCAGCACTAAAACAAATGCCACATTTGGAAAAGTACTATTTTACTTAGAAAATGATTTACCACTTTGAAAAAAAAACCCTGGCAATGAAAAGATTACAAGAGAACAGCTTGTAGTTATGTGTGACAGAGAACAGGCAGAATATTTTATCACTGCAAACATTTTATGGCAGCTCCAATAGCTGAGGTTAAATGAAGATCATTTGATCAAATGTAAACCCGTAGAAAGCCGACTCCCTACAGCAGTAAAGGTTCTCTAGTCCAACATGTTAGACTGTTGTATTTAGGGAAGTAAAGAAAAGGGAACACACAGTGGTTCTAAACACCTAATGGTGCTCTTTAGCCATTGACTGTATATGCAAACTTGAGTGTGTGACTCCCCCCACCTTCCAAAAGGGAAGTGCGCTGGTCATTACATTTGTCAGAATAACCAATTTCACTCTGATACTTTTTTTTAAATGTTCTTGCTAATCTTAGTTTTTTTTTTTTTTTCAATTCTGTCGTCCAAGTTATTCTACTTGGACTTATACACTGACCAATTAGCTGCCCTTAATAACAGTATGTGGTCTCACATCAGACGTTCAAAAAGCTTGATTGACAGATTCTCCCGAGCCTGGTTTCAAGTGGTAGGGATGCTGACTTCCAACAAGATCACACCTGATTGGCGAGAGTGGTTGCCATAGAAACGTTGACTCGGATCACTGACAATTTCTGGTTCCAACATGGCAATGGCCTTGTTGCAAAAAATAAAATGAGTCACCGAATTAACTTAATTTCATTGGAGTTGGAAGTCAGTCGTTTCTATAGGTGATGTCACACTCACTCGGTCCAGTTCTCATATGCAGTCAATTTCTTTAGCCAAGGACAAAGCTGAATAAACCGAGTTTATTTTTAAAATGAAAAGACTGAACAATACTGAAGAAAAGACTAGAAGCTTCCAATAGACTTAAAAGTACATTTGAAACCACAGCACATAAACATGTTTGATCATGTCTCGGTAGTAAGAGGTGTAAGGCTGAAAGGGATTACATAAACTGAGATATTACCATAGGCTCCTCACCACCTGAGACTGTTTGAGCTCTTGATCTTCTGGTTTGCGAACTCTGCTGGTGGTAAACAACAGGAGGAACATGGTCTTTAGTTCACAGAATTTCAGGTTTTAAAAGCCAAAGTGGAAGTGGAGAAGCAAGGCTGCAGTAAGGGCTAAGTGAGGAAGAACTGGACAGACAACGAAGGGGATTCATTCTCGAAGGGAAAGGAGAGCCGAAAAGAAGAGATTCTTTTCATTTTGGGCCAAGGAGGGAAAATGCAGTGAATTTAGCAAACAGTGGGCTCCAACTCACAAGGGTAAGTCAGAAGATCTGTTTTGATTGGCCGAATAGTTGCCACAAATGGAAGATTTTACAACAGGACCCTTTTGTCCACAACAGAAAAAAAATTCATTCCAAAGGAAAAAGTTGTTGAACAGCTGCTCTCCAGTTGCAGTTTCCAAGGTAAAGAGCGACACAGATCAGTTTCTTTAATCAGCAGCCAAAGCAGCTTCCTCAATTAAGCCCGAGAATAAAACTCAATCTAAGCCACAGAACACCAGACAGAGGAAATGGCTGTTTGGAAAAGCCGTCAGTGAAGTTAAGCAAATTAGAGGGCAGACAGACAAGGTCTTTCCACAGTAACTGGACACTTTCAAAAGTGTAGGTCAATCCAGGTGAACCCAGAAATATTATTCAATTAGGAGGACAAAACCTATTTTGGCACATCGGTGGGCTCTACATGACAGCATTTTATCAATAACAGCTTTATATACAATATTTAAATCATCAACACTCAGAGACACAAGTTACAGTAAATGAGTTATGTCATCCTAGAAGTATAAAGTAACAAAAATTCAAAAATCTCAAAAACATTCGTCAGGTGTTGGTCACAAAACAAAAATGAGAATTTGCACTGAAACCAAAGTGTTTCCCTACAGAAGCCAATAAGGCTGCACCACAGGAAAGGTCGGCTCATTTTTGCCTTTGGCCTCATCTCTTCAGGATGTAACTATTCACTTTTCCCAAAATTTAGTTCAAACCTTAATTTTGAGGTCAGGGTTTTGCTTTGATTCAATATAGGATATTTAGCATTACAAAACAACATTAACAAAAAACAAAAAGTTTTACAAAAATTAAAATTATTTCATTTTATTTGCTAATAAGCAAGTAACATGAAGAAAAAAAAACTTCAGTTGGCTATAACTAGCCTAACAAAGGAAATTGAAAAGACAATAGTTTCAAGAACTGTCCTACTATCTGTCTTGCAAGATAAAATATATTTTTACACAAAAATAGCAAAATAATTCTAATAATAATCCTAAATAATAATAATAATATCCTAATAATCCTAAACTAAGATAAATAGAATTATTTTCTTAAAGTGGAAATTCTTTCTGGGGCGGCCGTGGTGCAGTGGTAGGGCGGTCGACCCATGATCGTAATATTGCAGGTTCGATTCCCGCCTTGCACGGCCACGAGTCGAAGTGTCCTTGGGCAAGACACTGAACCCCACCTTGCCTCTGGTGGGAGGTTGGCGCCAGTGTTCAGCAGCGGTGTGTGTGGATGTGTGTGTGTCTGGGTGAATGGGTCTGCAACTGTAAAGCGCTTTGGGCCTTGTAGGTAGAAAAGTGCCATATAAGTATGCGCCATTTACCATTCTTACCCCACTGGCAGTTTTAGAATATGGTGTAATGTAATAAATAAATTGGTAAATGGCGTATACTTACATAGCGCTTTTCTACTTACAAGGCCCAAAGCGCTTTACAGTCACACACACATTCACACATTGGTGCCGGCTCCGCTGCCGAACACTGGCGCCAACCTCCCACTAGAGGCAACAATAAAAAATAAATCTTTCTTAAACTTTCAACCTAACCCAAACTAACCCCTAACCCTCTCCCTACTGTCAAGTGAGGAAAATCGGTTTAAGTGATGAAAAATCTCCTTTACTTTTTTAGTGCATTGACTAACATGGAAAAACACCCATGCAACCAGCAGACCTACTCTAGCATAACAGGAAAGCTCGGGTTACTACACACAAAGGATGTGCAACTCCTCTACTGGTAAACAAGCTAGTACACAGTTTTACAGTACATAGTGATTCAATAATGTTCATAACGCAGTGTATCCCACCAATATTGTCATATACCTTTATATGGATAACCTAGTTGAGGAGATGTCCCATCCAATCTGAAAACTAAAAAAGCTGACCTCTAAAAAAAAACACAAAAAAAAAAAAAAACATAAAAGCTGCACCCACAACTTTACTGCTCAGTTTCAGCTTTCAGAGATATCGGAGATACCAAGCTTCACTCGACTATGAATACAATGGTTCCCACCATTTTGCTAGACGCCTGTCAAGATAAAAACCCAACGTTTACGGAAACCAAAAAAGACGTGCTTTCCCACTTGGAAGGCTCACCAATAACACCGATGGCAATTTAAAAATAACAACTAGATGAGCTCACTTGCATTTATAGTATTCCAACATAAGGTTGAAAAAAAAAGTAGGACATCACAAAAACTTTGAAATTAAATAAAAATGTATATTTTAAAAGAAATACTGGAAGATACTAGAGAAATGCTAAATTACCTTCTCAATCCTCACGCCTAAACTTAAGCTGTAGCAAAACCATCTTTAGACAAAAATTATCGCACTTAAAAACAACATTTAATATAGAGTTTTCACCCCTTTTAAGCTTCATTAGTGCAGATAAGCCTCGAGGAAGTTACCATCTGAACTTTCATGCTATAATTTACTTGTCAGGCCAACATTTGGCTCACATCATGTGAGGATTTTTCAAAGAACTGAGTGGAAGCTTTGAGGTCATCTTAATTGAAAATCTTGGTGGTAATATGAAATAACATATTGTAAAAAAAAGGATTAGGACCAGAGCAAGAAGTGTTATAGAAACAAAATGTTAATCAATCGTGAGTTTTAAAGTGGGCTGGGAAAAAAAGGAAAGCAGATCAGGACCCAAGACAACCAGGGAGGAAAAGACATGTTTTACATGCAAAACATTTGTTACACACCAAGCACTCCGGCAAGTCAACAAACAACAAGAAGATAGGCTAAGAATCTTCAAGGTGAGGGGAAATAAAAGGGTGGGAAGGTGCAAAATAGTTTAGGGAAAACCAAAATATATTGGATAAATACCATTAGAGGAGGAGCCTGGGCCTGATCACTGACGCCATCTGTCATGCTAGAGGATCGGAGTCTGTTTGACAACTGGCTCTGTTCAAAATAAACAAGTAGAGAACGGTGTTTTAGCAACACTTAATGTTTGTTCCGTAAGCTTCACATCGTAACTTAAGGCTGAGTTACAGAATGTTCCAGCCACAAAGTCTCACCAGAGCAGAGCTTGGCCCTGGCACTTCACCGTTGGCCTCAGAAGCGATGGAGAGCCTCAGATTTAAACCGTTGGAGAAGTCTTGACTAATAGGTGTGGATGGATGCTGTGGTGTCAAAACGGCAGAAGGGCCAGGCAAAGACTGAGCCAGGCTGTCATTGGGATCCTCTTCTGTGATAAGCTCCCAAGACTAGATATAGAATACAGAAGAAAAAAACAAGTGTTTGGGTGATTCAGATAATAAAAGCATTTAAGCTATTACTACTTTGTTCTTACATTATCCACGTCTCTGTGCTCAAAGTGCTCGTTCTCCAGGTCTTCACTGATGTGGCGCCTCGCACGGAAAACACGGTGAGCTTCCTGATGGATCTGTCGCTGCTGATTGTCACTTTCAATCTCCGAGATAACATCCCTGAGAAAGAAATAGTACGATTTAGGATTGGCCAAGATACATTTACATGAAAATAAAATTTACAAAAAGAATCAAATAAGGCAAGCAACAGTGGATACCGCATTCTGACAATTTCTCTTACAGCACAACACCAAGTTAACAACAGCCAGAGATGGATTTAATCAATTATGAATTAAATATATTCATCTAAATTTCTGATTTAATAGAAATTCCTATGCATCATTTGCTTTCAATAAACATTGTGACTCATGAGGTAAACATATGCAAGGTTCCAAAAATCCTTATGTTTTACATAAAGGTTTGTCTAAAAGTTACCAGAGAAATCTAAGTCGTTTTCTCTGAAGCACATTTTGAGGAAAAGCTTGTGACACCAACATGCTGGTAGATTTTTCCTCTGTCTTCCTCCAAGTCAACATGTTTACCACACAGTTTTACATAGAGCAGCTATAAGAAGCCGTCCGATCCAAAGAAAAAAAATGAGGTGCCGAATGTAAACAGCTTTGTTTTGAAGTCAACTGGAAAAATTATGACAAAATAAAATAATCCAAGCCTAACCCTTCCTCAAAGTCCATGCCGCCAAGAAGAAAGTTCAGCACTGTTCAGTGCTATTAAGAAAATTATGTGCGAATAGTCACTTTAGTTATATTAATCTAATAGTGTGTATATTAATATTATAATTACAAAAATACATTAAAAGTTCTACAGTACTCCCCCCCCCCCATTTGTTTTTTCATTAGGGTAGATTTTTACAAGGTGCTGCTTACCTAATTTTATTTGTAGGTGTGGTAAAGAGAGTTCTTTTTTTTCTTTATACGGCACTTTGAGGAGTTTTAAGTAAGAAAAGGGCTTTGTTACTTAACTTTGTCAAGTTTATCAGCTATTCATGCTATAGAACTTCAGCAATCCCCCACCTTTCTGCAAGAGGACCTGGTTGCAGACAACATTGCACTCTGACATCATTAGCGGGAACAGGAAGTTCAGAACCGGAAGTTCATGTCTCCCCCCCCCACCTCTTTTGAAACCAATAGCTTCATTTTATTGTTAAAAACTGAGATTGTATTGAACAATACAAGCCCCAACTCAAACAATGATTAGAATAGGAGATGATAAATACATGTTGGAGGGTCGTTTCCACTGGGTGGAGCGGTTGTTGTGATTCACATAGTAGGTACGTCCCAAGTTGTCCACTTTTTCTTCCCAGCCTTGGGGTAAAGGGGGCAGCAACTGCTGGGGTCGCTGAGAGCCCGAGTCAGCAGACTCATCCCAAACCTTAAAGAGAAAGGACAAATTTGATAAAAAGTAAACATTACAGTCAGTACCAACTAAGGCAAAAGATGCCATAGTTTCAAAACTCTGGTGTTTCTTCTGGATTATAATATTTCAATTTGATGATTGTAAACTCAAAGAAAAGCTGCAATTATACATGATAAACCAAAATGCATCTAAAACAAAAGCTTAAGTGTTAAGAGATAAGAAAGAATCTATGAGAACAGCATTTGACTGTTATTTTTTAAAGTAGGTTATCAGAAAGGGGACACCTAAATAGAAGACAGAACTTTCACAAAAGTGGGATAAGGGTCTTTTCTTTTCATAAAACGGGAGTGTTTTAGAAATGCAGACAGTGAAAAAGAGAGGATAGCTATGTGGTATTTAACTTTTTGAACTTTAGCTGCTTAGTGTCACAACTGTTTTTCAGGTTTTTTCACCAACATCAGGCTAACGCATTTGAGTCAGCTCTTACTTTAGCAAATAACAGGCCATACTTTGAATGATTTTTCCAGACACCAACCTGGAAAAGACTTTTAGCTCATTTTGGAAGTATCCCAGTACTCTCAGAACTCTCAAAGGGGAAAAAAAATTAAAGAGAAGTTGCTCTTTCTCCAGTCACTCCTACAAAAGACTGCGTTCATTTCCGTTGGTCTGAAGTGGGATATTTAATCCTTTCCTTCAGCTTAAAGCTATGTTGTCACAGCGTGGAAGGAAGAAATAAAGCTAGTCTGGTTTAAAGGTTATTAAGGAAAACAGAAAAAAAATTCCCCTTGGTTATGCAAAGTCAGCAACTGCAGTGTTTGGGACCTTACCTCAGCTTCCTCCCTAATTTCTCCAGTCTCCTCCTCTTGTCCTCCTTGCTTGGGTAGATAAGCCATCTTCAGTCGCAAGTAACCCTTTACCCTGGACTTATGACTGATGGAATAAAAAGTGATTGAAATGTTTAAAATGTGGGCAGCTTTCCAAACCACACATTAGTCCCTAATTCATCTTCACGCAGCATTTGGCTAATGACCATGACCAATGTGATGTTGCCCGCCGATAAATGACGAGAGTAGTTTTCCAAACTAAATTTAACCTCAAGTTCTAATAATAGATCCAAAAAGATTGATTTTCTGCAAAACAATTCCTAAAATTTACAAAACAAAAAGACTGAGTTTTTACACCCATCCAACAAAAACTAACCTTCGAGGTCGCAGCAGAAAGTCTTTAAACGTGTAAGGCCGCTCCATGGCAGGATCCTCCGTCTGAAAATACAGAGGCATTTGTTGACGTTTTTTAAGCAATCAGACAAGCTAAAATAGATGTTAAAAGCAAACAACAGAAAACATGACGGCCATCATTTTTAAACGACAGTAAAATCATAAAAGAATCATAAAATAAGGCTAAAGTTCTCCTGGTGCAGACTGAACGGCAGACAGCATTTCAGTCCTGTTCTCTAACTAAACCTTCCACATACGAAATAAAAACAAAAATAAAGGTGCAAATGTTGATAAAAAGTCAAACTAGAAAATCATACCAGAAACAGAAAAAATAGGGAGGGGCCGGTGTGCGGCTGGTTTTCCAGAAACCCTGCCTTATTTGCTGCTGATTACCTGGATCAGGTGTTTAGCCAAAAAGGAGCTTCAATGGCAGGTTGGTTGTCAAACTATAAGGACACCAGCCCTCGAGGCCTGGATTTGGGGACCCCTGCTTTAGACTTTGATTTGCTGCCATATTTTTGGCATTTTAAGGTGATGTAAACATAAACCCATAGAAATAAAACTCTTATTCTGTACAAAAACATTTAAACAAGTGTTAAAACCCTCTCAAAGAGAGGTGAAAACTAGGAAACTATCAGATGAGTGTGCTTAAAAAGTTCTGCTATATGACAGGGGAAAAAAGCAATGTTTTGCTTGGAGTAACTCAGTCTTGCACAAGAGATGAGGCTAAATGTAGCCTCCTGCTGACTCATCTGTAATGATGAGTCAGCAGTTTGATTGCTGTTTGATTCATGAAAAAAACAGAAGTGAGTAGGAGAAGCCACAATGAACAAAAAAAAAAAAGGGTGATGACTAAATCTATTGCCACTTCTCATAGGTCATACATACCCACAACATGTGGTCATGGAAAATACATACATCCCAAACAACACATTTCTTTTTACAAGCTGATATCTGGCATCAGAATATCACTTTAAAAACAACAAAAAGAAAAATGAGCTGGCTCAGAGCCAAATCTTTTCCCTCAGCCAGTCTTCATTTGAGAACATAAATTAACTCTGGCTTTTATCTGCTAATAAATTCCTCAACCTTTGGGACTCAAAAGGACATTAATAATTAACCCCAACAGATTTTACAAATAGGCTTTTCAAGGTTGGCAACCTAGACTAAAACTCTAAAGAGCAACCACCAAGCTGACGGCTTACTCTCAGCGTTATAGTAATTCGTAAGGCTCTAAAAGGGCTCTCAAATTAAAACTAAACCCCACAAAGACCTACACACACATAGGTGTGTGAAGCTTTTTCCATTACTTGCCAAAGTCCTGAGGAAAGTCATTTTGTTTACCGTCTAGGTGACTCACTGTCCGTTTCTAAAATAGGAGACTGTTGTTTGACCACAACAAAGTGCTTTGTGTATGCTTAGCACTTTCTCACACAAACGCACACATACGCAAAACTCAGGCCTTACCAGCTCTTTATCCTAGTCAATTTGGAACAGCATAACTCAACGATAAGAAATAGCTGACAGTGGAAGCCGATGTTGACAGAGTCTGTTTACACACAAACACACACACACACCTGAGAGAAAAAAATAAGAATACTCACAGGGAGATGATTAAGAGGAACATCAACTTGTCCCAGGAAGTCATCTCTAGTCTGTGGGGGAAAACAACAGAGGTTAGGAGCAGCTTTCTATGAGTGTGTGGGCATGTGTGTGCAAGTGTGAGAGAAAACAAAATGGAAGAGTAGGGAAAATCAGAATGACATCATTTACCTGATGAGCAGAAATGTACAGCAGATTGTGTGTTTTTTGTCACAGAGAAGAGGGAAAAGAAGTGATTCTGATTTCACACAAAGCACTATCCAGAAATAACTTCAAGCCTCTTACATGAACACCTGTGAAAATCTGGAGGTTCAGCTGGTTGCAAGACTATAAAATGCAACAGCATTCAAACAGTTACAAAATACCTATTATTCTGCATTCATCTTTTATCAAGGGTTTCTCTTTCCAGTTCCCACAGAATTCCACAGATGTCCACGCAGAAGACCATTTTGAACTCTTTTATTTATGGACAGGCCTCTATTGTCACTGCATGGGAGAGAAAATTGTGATTCCAGGTAGGAGAAACATCCACTGCCACCAAATAGAAGCCAAGTCAAATGACAAAGGGAGAATAGACAGATGTCACATAGGAAAGAACCAGGGGAAGGTCTTCGTTTCAGATTTATAAGACCTGTGAAAATGTCCAGGACGATTAAACGACAATTACCTGTCCCAGATGGAAAAGCCCATTCTTGGAAGAACCCTGTATGTGGGACACAACTTTTTTAAACAACCAAGATCAAAGTAAAATAAAGTCTGTTTTCTGAAACTGACTTCTTTGTGAAAAGCTCATTTGTAACCATCAATTTAAGTTTCAAAACTAGTATGAGATCAAGCCATGAAAGACTGTTTCACACTGAGACAGCACGGACACTGAATGAAGATGAAACATTAAGTTATCGTCTGTTGTCAGATATTTTAATCCCATTAAGAACCAAAGAAATATTTTAAAATGCTTCTATTCGATTCTCCATTGTTATCTACAAAAACAATTTTTTGTTCAATAATTTGATTTGCATATAACATTGCCTAACCATCCTGTTGACACAAAAACACAAATTTAAAAGTTATGCATCATGCATCTGGAAGACTCCATCTGGGCTGGTTTTGCCCTTTTCAAGAAGCAAATATTTTCATGGGTTAAATAAATAGCAGCCCACTTTTATTGGTGTCTTTCAATCCATATGAACTCTTGATCCTTGGCACACAGTTCTTGTTAGGGATTGATGACTGAACAAAACATAGCTCCCTTCTCCTCATTGTACCGGATTCAAAGAAAGTTCCATTTTACCCAAAACACCTGCTCAGTTTGGTTTTCTTTTATTGCTTACATTTTCCTGGTACACATTTTAGTGATTGAAGGACTTAAAAAAAAAAACAGGAAACACTTCTGATATTTTTACTACAGTGATCTCTCGTCAAAGTTGGAATGGGCACCCTTTAAAACTTATAAGCTTGGACAACACAATTCAAACCAATACTGGATAATGGTTGAATTATTTTTCATTTACCCTATCTGGTGAGTACACCAACCATTCCACCTGTTGCAGCATATGCAGGCAAGCATTGTAAAACTGTGTCTTTACCTACAAATAAAAAATAAAAAAAAATAAAAAAAAAAATAAAACAAATCTGGTACTTCAAATGCAGAACAGAGGGGGAAAAACACTATGAGATCTAAGAAGATCTAGTAACAGTATTTATAACACAACTGGAGCAAGTCCAGGCTGACACTCCAGTGTCAAAAGTCTGTCTCACCTAATCAACAGCCTCTGTGCTGACACAAGTGAATTACTGTGGCATGCAAGTGTGAAAGATCAGAATTAACAGAGAATAGCCCTAAACAATAGCAAATAGAATACTTCTCACATGGCACAGGACCAAAAGAAAAAAGGACAACCCTCCTTCCAACCATCCATTCACAATCTTGCTCGAGGTAAATATAGCTATTCCAGCAGCCTACAGAGGCTGTGTGTAAAAATGTCAGCAGAGTGGAATCAAGGCAGAACTGTAACTAAGGACATAGCTATGCAGTGTAGACTAGACATGATCCACTGACTGGAATTTAAAAAGCATTAATTAAATTCAGCCAGCCAGTTGGGGAAGACCTGGGCTAAAAGAGTTTTCCATTTGCGTAAGGAAGGGGATGTCTCAACTCCTAAAGGGCTTTTTTTTCAATTTGTTAAAAGCTTAACATGATTTAATAAAATTTAAAAATAACTAGAAAAAGATGCAGAAAAATGTCTGCATTACATCCAATTTTATAAATGCCGTGGACAAAACTTATAAACCCATGACTCAGAATTGCACAAAAATGATGTTTGAAGTTAAATCTGAATCATGAAGATCCCCAATGGGAACTTTTATATGCAGACTTGGAGTTTAATGCTCCCCTTTTAATAAAACTGAGTCTGTGCAATAGTTCCCATAAGAGATATTATTTTTTATGTATATGGTTTGGCATACGTGTGCTGTATGGTATATCAAAAACATGGTTCAAATTCTGAGAGCTTGGCAAAACATTTGGTATAAATAAAAATCTATAGACTACAAGTTACACTATGAGCTAATTTATCTCAAGTCCCTCTTATGGGAGATTAGGGGTGGAAAAAAACAGTATTAACATCAGCCTTTCTTAAAAACAGCAGTCTTTCTTAAACATATAGATGCCTAGCTATCGCCTAATAATTATATTTTAAACAATAAAATATGGTTTTTTAAACGTGTTTATCTTCTTTCTGTGTCACTACCTAATAGTACTCTTGGGGCACTATTCAATGACTATGACTTAACACTAAAATGACTAAAACAGATGAAGCAGGTGGTTGTGTAATCTTCATTCTTTCTATTGGGAAAATGTTTAAGTGATTAAAGCTTTTGTTTTGACACTACAGTCGTGAAACTTTTGTCGACTGTTTGAAGGCTGGCAACAGGTTCTGTGGTCCAGAAGACACTGTTTTTTTGTTTTGTTTTGTTTTTTGGTATTGGGAATGGTACGATGGGGAACAGCTCAAGTACAGTTTAAAATAAAGCTGAATAAAAGAGTTTAAAACAGTGATAGGGAAAGAGAGAGGGAGCTAAAAATACACCAACAAATATTTTTAGATCCTTTGGACTTTTAGCAAAACGAGGCATTGATGCCATTTCTTCATCCCTACTTGAAATTGAATGATTTTTTAGATCTTAATCACTGGCAGTGCAGCTGCTGCTAAAATACAGATCCGTTCCAGTCTACAACCAGAGAAAAGACATTTCACTAAAATAAACACCCGTGACTGAAACAGTCACTTGATAAAAAGCATTTCTTAAAATCACGATTATGATCAAAAATCTACATTTCAAATGTCTATAAAACAGAAAGTAACAAATGAGTTGTACATTTATCCAAATGCCTGTTCCTTCTTTTCTTTCATAGCTGATTTGGCTCGTGTGCACAACTTCAGATGCCTGTGCTTGTGAAGTAAGAGCAAGTGTGTAATTCCCTTTAGAAACAACTCTGTGCTTTCTATACGGTTCCCAGAAAGTTACCACCCTCGTTCTGCACTGTAACAACATTTCCTGGTCTCTCACTAAGGTAAATAAACATCTTCAAACAGTGCTCATTGAAACACCAGATAAAAATCGTCCATTGTTCCACCATTAAAAAAAGGTCTGCATTTATTTATGCAAAGGTAAGGCTTTTTTATGTGAATTAAACAGCCTGTTGCAGTAAAAATACCAGAAACAAGCCATGGTCCAACTCAATAGCAAATTATTTCATTACCTTGGGATTATTTGTTGATTCTTTGCCAAGATTAACTTCCTTATCTCCACCTCCACTCTGGGAAAAGTATATCTTGAAATGTGGTTGCCTTCTGGGGGCTTCCTCTTCAATTTTAAAAACACAACCATTCGACTCGTTTTTAGTTTCTGCCTTAACATAAGTTGGATTCTCCTCTATAGTCGGATATTCTGTTCCACTTTCCAAGTGTTTATCCTCCAGCAAAAGACTTTGTTGGGATGAACTCCGGTGGAATCTAATTCTTGGATAACGCACGGTTTGTAATCCTCTAGTACTGCTTTGCCCAAAGTCTGAGCATTCTTCCTGATGGGAAGTTGACTCTTGTCGTCCCTGGTTGGTCTGATCTTGCTGGAGCTGAAATACTAGTCTTTGTGTTGTCCCATTAACATCAAAGCAGTGATCCGGGCTCTCCTGTTGGACAGACCAACCGGCACCACCGTTTGGAAGAATTCTAAAATGCTGGACATCAGAACCGTTGAGAGATTTTTTCTTAATACAAATAGTTCCAACACTATTACCAGGTTGGAATCTGTTGAAAGCAGCATGGCCCCTGGAACCAAGACAAAACACTCTGCGTTTGGGAAGGTTTGGCTCCATCAGACAAGACTGTATGTTTAAGGAATCTGGGCTGTAGTATGGAGGCGGTGGCTGTTGAGGAAGGTCAGCTTGAGTCCTTAGTTCAGTGTATGCAGGCGCAGGTCCTGGAGGCGAATAAGAGGGTGGTGGGACATCATCAACTCCGGTAGGCTCTCCGTTGCTTGATTCACTTGAGCGATGAAGTGATATATGCATTGATGAGCTCTTAGTTGCACGTGGTTCGGCAAAGGCAGCCAGCTGGGGTATGAACATCGAAGAGCTGCGTTTCAGCAAAGGCTCAGACTGTAAAGCAGAACTAGCTGAACGGACATTTTCCCCAGCTAACACTTGAGGTGGCCTTGACAGAAAAGGTGTGGGAGTGAAGACTACTGCAACCTGCTCACTGTCTTCCTGCTGTTCCTCCGAGTCTCCCTCCAGTATCTCTGGTGCTGTATTGCTGCGGCCAGATCCAAAGTACAAACGCAGACGTTGGGCCATTTTACTCTCCGTCCTCCAGCTCCAAAACCCCCACACTTTCTCCGACTGGTTTTAGGTTCTCCTCTCTCCTCGTGTCGCCCACTTCTTCTCTCACTGACTGGATGACTGATCCCCTTTTTCTTCCACCCACCTCCCCCTCCCCCTCCCAACTTCTCCGAGACTCTTCCACAACTTTCCCACTCAGTAAACTGTTCGCAGAAAACCAATTGCTCAACAGAAACATGGCAGTCACTCCAAAACAACTGACAGCATTTGAATAAAAGTAAAAAGAGGAGGAAGAGGAAAACCAGAAGGAAGAGCAAGTAAAACTTTAAAAAAAATTATATAGAAAGGGGATCCCTCTTTCCTTGGTAGCACTAGCGACAGACAGCAGAAATAGCCTTAGTCAAGTAACAGCCAGCATTCCTGACATGATTGGATAAGGGCCGCCTGGGCTCCTGGTTACTGAGGTGACAGTGGGGTGTCTGTGGGTCACGTGACTGTAACTGGCCCCCACCACCTCTTCTGGAAACCTCATATTGCCCTCAAGTGCCAAATACACCCCCCCTCAAGCTGCACCCAGCATACGCATGTGTGCGCTTCTCTGGTTTCATGATTAGTCATCACACAACTCTTTCCTTTCACAACAACTCCTAATAATGTTCTTTTTTAGAGTCACATTAAACCTCTTCTTTAATACAACGCTGTCACTAGAGCCAACTTTAAAAAAAGTATTTTAGGCGGTGCAAATTACAGACACTGACCCCATTTATTTACAACAGACACTCGTATACCTTGATCTTTTAGTATACCTAAAAAGATCAAGACCTACCGTTATTTGTCTTGATCTGGTCTGGCTTGATCTGGCTATTTGTGTTGTGACGTACCGTCTGAACACAAATAGCCAGACAGACCTCTCCTGTTCAGCGAAAACAGCGAAATTAACATCATCATTAATTAAAGGAGAATTGACTGAGAATTGACTGATTTGGTTTGATTTCCCCTCAATGAGGGAAAGAATAGAAAAAATCAAAATAAAAAAATACAGCCACAAACAAACGATCCATATTTTACGTTTACTAGGATAAATTGTTATAAAAGAAGGTAAACAGGTTCTTGCGAATACAATACAATTTAGAGATAACATTAAAGATGCAACTTTAAATTGGGACGGTAAAATGTTTCCTGTAATTAATTGCAGCTTGTACACACAAAAAAACAACCTGTGTAGACTGTTGCTAAAAATACATCACAGAAATGGCACAGAGAGGCCAAAATGTACTTTTCATGACAGCAGCTTTGATTCAACGAAAGGGTTACTCCTTTGAGGAAAGATGGATCAGTTAGAAAAAGATATTTCTTCCAACACACTTTCAACTACCTAAGTGGCTAATGGAATAATGGCCACATTGTGTTTCTCCCATAGCTGCCAGAGATTATTCGCTCTAAACCTTGCCCTGAATTCCCATCCAGCGCCAAACCACAATGCAAATCACCAGTGTATTAGCATGCCATAGGTGTTTATTTTATTATTTACTATTAAAAATAGTGTGAGAGGAATGCCCGCCGATCCACAGAGCAGACAAAACTCCTGTAATAACTTAGCATTCCCATTTCAGAACAGTGTGGGTCTAAAAAGCTACACCTGGCTTGTTTTGTGTTCAACACAGATGTTACATCTAATTAATTCAAAAAAAAAGGCAAGCTGCTACAAATCTCCTTTTCTGCGGAAAAAAAGAATGCATTAAAAAAAGGGAAAAATGGGGGTGGAGTGACTCTAGCACAAGAAAGAATTGTGTCTTGGCATGCAGTGAAGACTTGGTGATGACACACTGCCTGCAGTGTTTGACAGCATCAATAAATGTGTGCGTGAAATGTTGAGTTTGTCAAAATGTTCTGTATCAATATTACAAAAAAGTGCCAATGTGCGGTCCAATGGTAGGAGGCCCAGCTTGGAAAACGACACTGCTAAAAACTATACTTTGTCTTGCATTCAGAAGGTAATTCTTTAGCTGAAAGTTAATGTTAAGGTGCTATTGCACAAGCGTCATATAACTTTTCATCTCATCTTTCAAATAAACCATAAATTAAAAGATACAAGGGGAAGAAACAGCTTCTTTAAAGAAATATTGGCAAGTGGAGAAGGAGCTGACTTGGCATGCGACTAGAGAAAGCCCATCCTGAGACATATAAGGAGAGGACTGTGCTCGAGGCCACTGGTTTCTTGCACCCTTCACTTCTATAAACTAACAAGAGACGCTGTTGAGTTAAGGAAACTCAGCTGCCCTTATGAAAGCCAACATGTCTGCCCACATATATGGCCTAAAACTAAGCCTGACACTATTATTTATACCAAATCAATAGTTATTTATAAAACCATAATCAGATAATCAAAGTCAAGAATGTTATTTCATGATTTTTTTTAAACAAAAAATTCTTTTAAGTAAGCATTTCATGCAAGAAGTCTACATTTTATTAATAAAACTTCCGCCTTTATTAAGTTTACATCATTTAAAGTTTTTTTTTAATGAACAAGAAAAGATAAATCAATATTTCATTGAACCACCATGAACACAAAATCAAACTGAATCAAAGAAAAAAAGAACTTAACTTATCCAAATCAATTTTAAACTCCTTCCAGCAAATATATCAAGAGGTTTGATTTCTTTCAAACCTACCTTTGGTAGGATATTTGTATATATGGTAACATAGCTAAGCAATTAATACAAAAGGCCAATGGGAAAAGTTAGGTACTTTTCTCATACTTCAAATCCCATTATGTTTGATTAAAAAAGAAAAACTGTCAAGGCCTGAATAAATCAGCCTGTCCAATCACTTGGGTAAGATCACATGAAAATAACACACATTTTTGTCCTTGACGGACAAATGAAGGTATTAACATTTTTAAAGTAACATTTTTTGAGATAATGATTAGTCAATAAGTCGACTTTTAAAATCAGCCTCTTAAGTTGGTGCCACAGTCTGCAGATACAGCAGATAAGCCTGTGATTGATTTTATGAGACTGCGGTGGCCGTAAGGAAAGAATACCACAAAACAGCACTAACATAAAATATCAAAGGGAGTGCAAAAACGTGGATTCGGTGCAAAAGATGCAAAACCTTTCTAGGTTTTTAAAGAGAGGCTGCTGTCAAAGATTGACTCGTAAAACCAGTGAAGCTGCTCTGAAGATGTTTTCAATCCAGCCCAACACAGAAACATGTCTGAGATGACAGATTTAAAAAGTATGTACAGAGGAGATTTGGGAGTTGAGGCTAAAGACATACTTAGAGGTCCTGGTCAAATGAAAATGCTTCTCTGTAAAACTCAGACATTTTAATAATCTACTAACAAAAAACACATTAAGTATCATAAATTGAGCAACAGAGTGGAGTACCAAGAAATTTCAATCAAATTTCATTGGCAATATGTTTTTAACTATGAGGTTTAATCATGACTCAACAGTTTCATGTATAACACATTAACTGGCCCCTGTCGACAATATTCAAAAGCAAAGGGCCTTAACATGGGCCAATGGGTCATTTAAAAAGCAAGTGTTTGTGGGTAATGTCTCCATGTGTAAGTGCCAAAAAAAAGCTTCTACTTTGAAATCTTTTTTGTGTCAAAGCCTTCCTACAAGCAAATCTTGGTGTGCTAATTTTGAAAAAATGTAATTTTGACAGAAGAAGGGAAAAAAAGAAATAGTAAAAAAAACTAAAGCTAAATTAGCTTCAAAGTTACAAAAATATATAAAGAGAAGACTATTGACTCCAGGTGCTCGTTTCTTTTTAAAGACTGGCTTCAGCCACAGCAAACCGAAAAATATGTGGAAATAGTTGAGGAGCACAGAATAAGAACATATACATGATTAAAAAATAAAAATAAAAACTTACCAGTCGGTTTTCATCAAACACCTCAAAGAGAAGCCTGTGATTCTGTGGACACACCTACCATGGTAAGAAAATGCCAATGGGAAATGTTATTGCACACATCCAGTGGTTTAGGGACAAACAAATCTAATTCTAACATAAGCCACACAGGCATTTGACTCTAGATCACAGGATTTACCATTCCTGTTATTCCTCAAATAGTTCCTACATGGGAAATTCCCATATCCATAAGCAGTGAGGTTCTATTACATGCATACGGTAATTTAAAGGGCTTCCTTTCATGAAAAGGCAAGAGGGATTCGGAAAATGTACACAAGCTTATGTTTAAGTCCCATAAAGCAGGTATGTAAAATATAATATAACTGCTAAATTTAAAAAACAGAACTCACTCTAAAGTAAAATTCTTCATTCCATTTGGGGTTGAGGGTCTGAAACATACAAAAAAAAGGTTTAGTTAAAACCTGGTGAAGTATCTGTGTGAACCTTGTCAAACACATCTTGAGATTAAAGAAAGGAACATTCAAAGAGTTTCCAGAGTCATTTTGTGAATCCTCTTCTAAACAGGTCATTCCATCAGGAAAACTCAACTACTTCCTTCTCACATTTTACAATTTCATTGGTTTTAGAACCATGTAATAGTTCTCGTTAAGATACTTTGATAGACTGAATTTAAATTCACAAGTCACAATGATTAATAAAGATAACCTTTTACAGACATTATCAAATAAGTGACTGCTTTAAATAACACAATATGAACTGATCATTTACCGAAATTGTGGGGCAATAGAGCACACCTGATTACAAGCCGCACCCATCTAATTTAATGAGGTTAAAACACTTTTTACATACACAAGCCGCACTTGTATACAAGCCGCATGTTGTGGCAATTCAATTGGCATGTCACTGACAACTACAGTAGTCTCAGAGAGGGAGGAGTAAATAGTAGTTTAGCCTATTTATGTGAACACATCCACATCTGCCAAACAGCATGGACCTCACTTCAGCTCACAGCTCCCTCAGTTATGGTGAGGAAATTCACACTCAGATTCCCCACTTCCCATGAGTCTTAGGGGTTTAAGGCGGAGCAAACCCCTAGTTCGCCACACTGTGTTGTAGATTGAGGATGTATATGTGCTGAAACCGCGCGCGTGTTTAAGAAGGAGCAGGGAGCTGCAGCGGACCGCGAGAGCAGCTCTCCCCTCCTTCCGCCTGTAACACGGCAGCAATGTGGGAATAACAGGGCTGTTTAAAAAAACATACCAGTAAAAGAGAGCAGCAGTGACTTATAAGCGCGCACGTCACGCGCCTATGCATGCTCTACGCGTGCGCCAGAAGTTTCCTTCCACAACAGTGAAGGAAACTTCTGGCATGCAGCAGACCGGCTTTTCCAAACCCGTTGGTGATGGTGAATTTCTTCACACTGCTTTTAACGATTGCTTTTAACTTGAAAGCTGCGTCATATTGTACTGGCGGTCACGTGCACGTTGGGTCTAATGGCACAAAAGGATTGTGGGATGCGGCTAAGCATGGGTGTTTCTTTTATTGCACCATGACTGTAGTGTCTAAGAGCTAAAGCTAGGTCCATGCTGTTTGGTTGCTTGAGCAAGTGTCAAAGTGATCGCGCTTGTTGCTGGACATAGAATTATGCAGGCAGACTCCCCCTCCGAGGCTGCCAGAGCGCTCCTGGCGGCCGTTAAATAAAAGCATGAATTAGCTGCATCACTGAATAAGCCGCAGGGTCGAAAGTAAGTGACAAAAGTAGCGGCTTATAGTCCGTAAAATACGGTACCCATTCCATTGACTTGAGGAATAGTCATTAATCAAATAGGCTGCATTCACACTGCAGGTCTGGATGCCCAAATCCAATTTTCTGACTATATCCGATTTTTTTGACGACCCGCTTACATCATCTTTTAAAAGTGACCTGTATCCGATTTTTGCATTTTCACTATACAATGCTGAAACTATCAAACGTAGATGTTCTGAGGAATATGTAGCAGTATTTCCGCCTTCCGCGGACCTCTTTCGGACTTTTGTGTGACTGTGGCTGGCAACGGAGGCAACGGAGGCAACGCAGCGATGTAAGGAGCTGTTGCCTTGGGCGCTCCAGGATGAGGCAGGCGCACGAGAGGGAATGCACGGGAGAGGAAAAAGGAGGGCTGCTCTGCTGGCTTATGTGCTCTCGCTGAGTTTTGAATGCGGAAGTGTTTGCAGACATTGTGCTGTACTAACAGTTTGATCCAAGCAAAGAAACAAACGGCTTCTAGCCTGTTCCAGAGCAACGGTGTCCCGCTTGATTATTTATCGTTTGCATCCTGACCGGGACCGGACCGGAAACAACAGCGGTTTCCGACTACGGTCTGAAGCCTGAGGCTGAAAGGTAACACGCTGATGGGGCTCCAGCTGTCCTCGAACAGCAAAATCAGCGCACAAAAGCACCTATAATAAGTCATGTGATCTCACTTGATGGTGTCCTGAGTTGCTGTCACTGACGTACGACTCGCATTTCCTGGGGAATATCCGATATGTCTGCTTACATGGCACACGCAAATGCACGTATCCGATTCTTATCCGATTTATATCCACATATGAATGAGGCCTGAATCCGATCTGAGAAAATCGGAATCCATGTGGTTTTTTTCCTGCTTACACGTTCACCGTTCATATCCGATCTGTGCCACATGAGAGGAAAAAAAAAATCGGAATAGGATCACTTGAACCATGCAGTGTAAATGTGGCAATATAGTTCTCCAGAGTAGGATGCCAAATATCAGTGCTTAAAGATCATCTATAAGCTGCATCTACCTCAAGTTGCAAGTCGATTAATAGTTTGTTGCTTTATGTGATCCTTTTCATCGTATTTCAAATAATTTTGCCGTTAGCCAAACTCCTAGCTATAAAGATGCCATCAAAGACATCCCATTTAAGAACAAAGAGAGGGTCTTTTTTTCTGCTCCACATAGCAGTGTATTGCCCGCTATTTATATCCTATAAAGCTACCATGGCCACTGGCAGCATATGCCTGCCTGCCTGCCTGCCTTTCTGCATGGAGACCTGAACTACTTAACTTCAGCAAGTTTCACTGGCAGCTGTACATTAAAAATAGCTCAACAACACAGAGGGTATACTACTACTATAATATAAACAACAATGGCAGATAAGACAAAACACCAAATGGGGTAAATCAAAATTGTATTTAACATACACATCCTTAATTACCTAAGTCTCCAAATCCCTTATTTTGGAAAATAACCTGACTTACAAGAAATTGTATTTTATTTTCATTTCAAACAGTCAGCATAATTTCATTATAGTGAACTGCAAACTTACAAATTCTACTGAATGAAGCTTACATTCATATCAAGATATAGCTCCCCCTGCTGAGAACACATTTCCACCCTGAAAATAACTGAGGGAAAGACCTCAGTCAGAAAATTCATCTACTAGAAAGAACTAAATGTTGGTAAAATGCCATGGGTTCCTCCTCAAGATGAAATTCCTGATTTTATTAGTGGGATAGATTTAGGTGCAGAAAATGGAGGAAAATATGAAAGGTAAAAAAGGGATGGACTCGAGAGGGATGCAGGGTTTTGGAAGATGTCTTATTTAAAGAACATACGTTTTCAGGACACAGAAATGCTCATTTTGGTTACTTACCTTTTTTATAGTTTTTGTCTGAACTAAGGCAAGTTCTTTGTTCTCGTCAGCAACATAGAGGGACAGCTTGACATAAGGATCACTGGAAAAAAACAAGCAGAAAATGGATCAAGTCTGTGGACTAACATACAAATATTCAAAAGCACAAAGAGTGAGAATAAACACTAGTAATCTACACGAGTGGTTGGTTCCCACCATTTGTGTACCTCAAGAGCCTCTTGTCCTATTCACATGTGCTGATGACACAAAATAAAAAAGGCTCAAAAAGCAGGAGGTAATTGATATTCAAATAAAAAAATATTAGTACTAAAACAGTTGGAAATCCTAAACAACACATTTTTAGTATTTGTTTTATAAAACATTTCTGCTTTAATCTTTGTGCATTTACTGTTAATTAGAGGTCGTCCGCCATCTACAATAGGAAGAGGCTCTGTGCGCTAAGTGAAAGCTGTGCAAATCCCACAAATCTTGCTCCAGACCTTTTGCTTTCACAGCTTTGTTCCTATAAAATGTCCGTATTGGAGTCATTTTAATCCGACCAGGCACAAATTCTTAGAATTCTAATACGAGGTTCTCTGTATAGAATCACAAGCTTAAGTATCGCTTTACTTTCCAACAGGACAGCTATGAAAATTGTACAAAATAAACGAATGCATTGCTAATGTCATAGAATTGAGAGCAGTCATCAGAGTGGCGTGATCTCCATGAAAATCTCAAAAAAAGATGATTGCAAGAGCATCAAGCCGGGTTCCCACTTCAGCTTCTATTTCTATTCATACTTTGCATTTTTTTCATGTGTGATTTTATGTTTCATTATGTTGGGTGCGGGGGTCGGAAGGGCATTCTGTGTGTTTTATAGTTTTATTCTTTATCGTTTGAAGCCTGTAAAGCACTTTGCTGAGCAGCTGTATGAAAAGTGCTTTATAAATAAAGTTTGATTCTGATTGATTTGATTGCAAGAGGCTGACTCAAAAAGTATCACAATAAAACAAAACTCTTTAGGTTTTCATTGATTGTGACTGCAGGGGATTTTTGTTACAAGTGTTGAGCAGGAGTTGCTGACAGAGTAGAAAACTGTAGGGTGTCCTTGGTTAAAAGACAGATCTTTGCAGATTACAAAGCAGACCAGTTACTCTGCTTTAGTCAACACAAATACAAGAGTCAGACTAACGCTATCTCAAAATCTGTCTTCTATCTAAACCTTTCCAATTTCTACACAGTGATGAGGAACACTGACAAGGCAAACACAAGAAAAGAATATTTAATTTTAATCATCTTAGAAAACAATGATAAAGCTCAATTACTGCTGGTTCAGATATGCTCATTCAAAGCAATCAGGTAATAAATATATTTGCTGATTTGATAAAGCAGTGAAATAGTTCTAAAACATGAAGTTCAGTAAAGACTAGATGGCTTTTACAACCTATTTTCACAGGTCTGTTTTTATTTTAGTTCCAATAGAGCTAGCAAATTTCAGTCAAAGCACAACTCAAATTAAACTTTAGTTTGCCAGTTTCAATTCCTGTCTTTTGCTCAACGAAGGAGTTTATAGAAAGCAAAGAAAAGACAGTTATTGAAAAATGAAGGAGTGTTTGAAGCAGGGCATAAGTACTGCTTTTTGATTGCTAATTAGCATCCTCAGGAACCCCAGAGCTTTTAAGTGTGTGTTTGTACAATAGTGTGACGTGCTGTGACTAAACAATAACAATGAGCCCACTGTCTCCCTGTTGCTCAGAGACCTCTTGCCTTTTTCCCCACTGATGAAAACCAAAATGCTGTGGAAGAAATACTAGAATTGAGCTCAAAAGAAAATTGCTGGGTGATGGATTTTAAATTTAGTTGTACAGTAGTGAAGGCCTGAAGATGTTTTAGAAAAGGTCCAAATAAATAAGGGAGAATCCAACAGCTGCACAATAACAACAACACAGACATTTGGAAGGAAGGAGATGAACAAGCTGCCATTATTTGAGCCTTTGATGAGGCGACAGGCTGCCCAGTAGCCGGCCACACTTGGAGATTTTTATTTTTTTTATCATTTCTTCATTTCATTTCAGCTCCCACCTCAGACCAAGATATAAAAAGCAGCAGTCTGTTAGGGCATCAACACATGAAGTCTGCAGGTTAACAGATTTTACTACAGTAAAACTTGCCAAATTCCTTCCCAGACATTATATGCTTTAACCCAGCTTAAATACAAAACATCACTTTAATCAACAACTCTTAGTAAATGAAGTTAGGTATGCCACAATAGTAGTCAGAAAAAGGAATTTGAGAATACTGATGGATTTTTGATCCATTTGTGTGTTGTATCACTTAATTATATGTAACCTGAAAAGAGCCTCCAGCCAAGGTGTTCTTGGAAATACCTTTCTTCCTAGAAGTGCTTGGCTGGCTCTTGGTATTGCTACATGGGATTGTATTTTAGTAATGCGTACAACCATATGCAGACATACAATTACCACATCACGGCAGAGACTACTGAGATGGTTGTGCCTCATTATTAGTAGATCATCAATGACTAATGTAGGAACATTAAGTTGATCAATCAAATGACATGAAGATAATAGGTTACATTAGGTTTATCACTAAAGATCCTTTTCTTATTACACATATCATAGTTTCAAAGTATTCTAATATGTGTATTTATTTGTTTAAAAAAAATACAGTCAATATGGTGGGGATAAAGCTTTAGTAGATCACAACTGGTTTCATCCCGGGACATCCTAGATCAACATAACAGAATAAAAAATCTAAAGTTTAAATTTAGCATTGGTAGTGAAATGTAAAATAATTACTCGAGTTTTCTATTTGGAAAAACAGCCACTAAAGGTGGGTGGGAGGGGCGCAAAGGTAATGATTGATCAACACTTGAAGTTCAAGGTCTGTCTAACAATAAGAAGCATACTCCATGATGGTGTGTAGTTCAAGGCTAAAAGGACAAACCAAAGAACAATTCTCCAAGGTAAATATTGTAATGTTAAAACCATGCGAATAATTTGATATTTGGTCTGTTATTTTGAAGCATTCCAGAAAAAAAATAGAATAAAAATGTCAAGTTTTACTTTTTTTTAAACCCCAAAAGCCGCAGATTTTTAAACAAACCAATAACTTGGTCAAATAAAAGTACAAGCAGAGAAGCTAACTTGGGCCACTCGACCTTTACAGCAGACATAAAAGAAGGATAGTAGTGAGTCAGAAACATGCAATTTCAAAAGATTTTCACAGTAAATCTGGGTCTTTAAAAAAAAATTGAAAATAAAAAAAAATGGTATTCACCTAGCACCGAGGATGTCCTTCTTTGCCAGATCAATTCCTGCGATGACCTTAACCCGCAACACTCGTGTTTCATTCTGCAGAGTAAAAAGTTGAGATGAAACATTTAATGGAACGCATAAAAGCTCATTTCATATGATGTTATGGCATAGTTCATCAATCCCAGTTAAATACCACAAGCGTCATATGCACAACTTTTCCTCTTCAAATAAAATGCCATATTCAAAAAAGAAGTAGCTTATCACATTTTTGGAACTCAAGTGAAGTAAAGCTGTGATTATCTGTTTATGAGTTAAGGTACGCATCCGGTTCCTTCATTAAAGCAGTATTTTTCTAGGTGGGGGAAGTCTAATCTGACAAGATTTTCAAATATGCATTTCTCAATAAGCATGTTTTCTTAAGGTTTCATTTTTATGGTGGGACTACTGCATCATCAAGCGTTTACCTTATGACCACAAAAATAACATTCATTATGTAATGCAGATACACCACTGCATCTCAGCACGTAAAGTCTTCACAACAATATGTCATCACAATTCAACAAAACACTAGTAGTTTTATGAAATAAATGCGGTATAGTAGCAATTCCAGATGTTGCCTGAATGTAAAACATTATAAAAGACTATGACGATTAGCTTTTGGTGAGAATAAAATAAAATAAAATAGAAAATAGAAAAGAAAAAAGTTAAGGCTATAGATGTGTAATATTTATTGACAATAACAAATAAACCTTGTAAATTTGTTAAGGCAAAAAAGCTGTAGCCAAGGCTGAGTTTAAGAAAAATGACTAATGCCACCTTGGCTTTATAAGCTATGGTATACTTTTAATGTTATAATCACATTCATAATTAAAACAAATCCTCACGGTCTCAAATACTATGCAATGTGTGTACAATTGAAGTCAACAGTCTCCGAATGGGGCTAATACTGACCTCATTTGGCAGTGCAGTACAGAAACTCTAAAACAGCTGTGACCAGCCTTCATTTCGGACAGAAATTAGCTTGTAGCGTCACCCAGCCCCCATCCGAAAAATTGTAACCCCTTTTCTTTTCGCTTGTTGGGTTAATTACTTCAAAGTAAACAGATTTTCTTAAATCGCTCACGGGCTCAACTGTCGAAGCGGCGATGCTAAAGTGTTAAGACGGTAAATAAATGTAAAGTCTCTGCTGTTTCGCTGTTCTTTAAAGTCGTAACTGAAAATAAAAGGCGTCATAAAAATGTGACAGCTGCCTAAACAGTACAGCGGAATCTGCCCATGGGTGAGAGCTTGCTATGCTAGCTGAAATGGCTAACCGTTAGCTATAAATAAATGAACCTCTTGTCAGAGTCTTAAAAAACAACTCTGGGTTTCTTTTAAATTAAAAATAAAGTAATAGGCCCGGATATAGTTAAGTCTTACCTCATCTTCTGAAAGCCCGTATATAGGTTCGTAATTCGCTGCCATATAGCCTGCGGTCCACGGAATACACACAAAAACAAACCGCTTGGCAAGGCTAGCTAGCTTTGAACAATAAAGTCCCACTTTCCTCTCCCTCTGCCGTGCGATGGAGGTAAAGTCCACGCTAGGATCGAATCATTCACATGAATCAGGGGTAATTTACGACCAGATAACGCACCCCACCCCGCCGCGATCCATCTAAGATACAACTTGGAGATGAAGGGAGGGAGTGAGTTTCATAAAATTATAAAATGCTTTGGCTTAAAGAAACCGCTTTGGTCAACTGTGAGCTTATCCCCAAATGTTGTGACACTTGACTTCCCCCGGACTGCTCAGCCAATCACAAGCCGGGAAGAAGTGATTGCTTTTAATATCAACCAATCAAAACCGTTTGGAGTTTCTCAACATTTCTACCATGATAAATAACATGAGATTTATGACATCTCACATGTGAACTATTATACGTATAAATGTATTTAATTAAAGTTTAAATAATTCTGACCCTTTTTTTGTATTTATGTTAAATTCTCAACTTGCAAACGTATATTATTTATTTAAATTTAGGGACTCATGCCAATAAAAATTGTGTTTTTGGTTCATTTAACATGTGGCCTTTTTTCAGAGGGTGAACGGCCTATATAAAGAAAATTAAGCTTTAAATTGAACTTATGTTTTTCTTTTTTAAATTATAGTGAATCAAGAGCAGACAAAAACAGTCGGAGGGCCACTAGCACCCTTCTCTGCTTTATTCTGATGCATCCACATGAAGAAAAATAAATCCATGAATGACTTTGTTTTCCTTATCTGAGCTGGCATTTGACTCAAAACTGGACAGCTGAATAGCTCAGATTTTGCTCGTCATCATTGTTGCACCGCTAATGTTAGCTTGGAGTTGTGAGGGGCTGTAAGCTAGAGGGAGGGTGTAAACAAAGGGATCATGGTAAATGAGTGCAGACTTACTCCATGCCAACAGTCCCGCCACAACTCAGAGGCCAATTTCTAATGAACTACTGCCGCTTCGCAGAAACTATGTCCTGGAAAAAATGTTATTTGATTTTGCCTTAAAACAGAATCATCATAATAAAAAAAATACTGAAAATAAACCAAGTTTACTGGAGAGTAACTTTAAAAAAAAAACGTAAATGATTGACTTCTTTAAATATCTGGTGGTTGACCTTTATAGTGACAGTCTACCAATAAAATTGAAGCATTTTTGTATTTAGAAAATGTGTTACTAAGCTAGGAAGGATCTGGATTTTGTGCTGTTAATCTTCAACACTTACACACTAGTAAATTCAAATCCAGATGACATAAATCTAGTTAAAAATTTGTTGAATACAAAAGCCACAACTTTAAAAAAAATAATCTCAAACTGATGTTGGTTTATGGAATGCAAGTCCTGTTAAGTGCAATGAGGAGCAAAGCTGCATTACCAAGTCAGTAGCACAAATTACATTTATCTATTCACTTTTTTCAAACAAAAAAGTGAAAGAAAATATTTGTAGGAATGCTAAATGTTGAATTAGGTAAACAGCCAAATATAAGTGGCAAAAACAGTCACACCAGAAACAATTGATATGCTTAAATTGCTGTATAGAGAGAGTAATAAAAAATTGAGAATCTCCCCAAAAATTTCACTGTTTAACTGTAAAATATAAAAAAATGAAAATACTGAGATTTTAAAACTTAACAGAAGATTAATATACAATTAAAACAATTGCACTATTTTATATTAAGACCACAATTAAACATGGGGAATGAAGACTAACAGATCTGATCAGCTAAAAAGTCTAAACGCAAAGATAAAGGATGTAAACTTAAACTTTTATTACATTTATCTTTTTGGAAACTGTGAAAAATCTAAGTAAATATTTCCACATAAAAAATGAGCTGATATAATTTGCTTTATGCGTGCCAATTTGTTATTCTCTTTTGAATGAATTTATTTGGATCGATACAGTATCACATTATCAAACAATTCCTCCAATCAAAGAGTTACGCCTTTTTGAAATGGAAAATAATTGAGACAATTCTAAATGCAATAATTTCTCTCATGACAAAACTATTGCCAATATACAATGTCCGAAAAAAACATTTAAATTTTTTTCCTGCAATGATGTTAGTTTTCCCTCCCATCCACCCATACATTCTTGCAGTTCCTTTTATATAGCCAGAGGGTGGTTTCATATTCCACGAGAGTCCAATACATTATTTGAAAATGTTATAAATCACAAAAACTAAAATCACATTTTAAAAATTGTTGACCAACTTTTTTTTCACACACTACACTGTTCCTTGAAAAAACCTCTAGATGTCACCCTGTAGCTTACGCTCTGTGACAGTAACTGATGTTACTCAACAGCTGGACTTCATGATCAAGATAAGATTAGAACAAGCTTTTGTTGCCGTTGTAACATGTTGCTTGTATAAAGAGATGCTGTGAGTATCATCTTTGTGCAGTCATTCACACACAATTTAAAGCACATACATTTTAGAATAGAAACTAAAAAAAGAAAATCTCAAGACATTCCGTCTCAAAAAACTGACTGGACCTGCCACTTAATTTTATGCAGTGGCTGCCACTTAAGCACTCACAAAGTTTCTCAATAGATTTTGGTCCTTGTCAACGAGGTCATACACTTGCCATACTCTGTGAAGACCATGTGCAAGTCTAACAGGACCCACAAGTTACAAGAAAACAACTGCAGCAATTTACAAACTGCTATTGGTGCAAAGTCACTGAGTGGACCAGATGATGTGCTGCAGGAACAGGAAACTGTTTTCAACAGTTATTAGAGCCTTCTCATCGAAATCTCCGTCCGTGGCACAAAATGTTTTTTCCGTTGATGGAGAATGGATGTGGCTTCAAACAACCACTTCCGTCGATGGTCATCAAGAGAAGGGTCAGGGTGACTGAAGCAAATCTTTAATACCAGAGGGTTAAAAAACACTACGAATGTTCATAGAACTAAGTATTGTGTGAACACGGTACATGTTTAGAATTTATTTTTTATTTTTCTGTATGTGCTTGTTTTTTCCCTGGATTTGTCCACTTAATCATCACCTCAAACTTCAGCCCCTCACTGACCCTGATCTACATGTGCTCCCTGCCCCTCTGTCTTTGTAAGATTATTAGTTTGATTTCTTTGCTGCAGATTGCAAATAAAAATAAGCTGAGCTGCAAGGTTGACTTTTTATGAGACCATAAATTCATTAATTAGTTGATGTTACAATCAACTGTCATCATGAAATTAAGGCATCACTTGACAAGTGATGCATCACCTCGCTTGTCAGTTCCATTATTCAAAAAATAAGTATGTCTAAAAAATTATACACTTGACTTTTTCCTCCTCCGCATGTGAAGTACATCAAAAACTTTTTAAAGTAATTTGTTGGTCAGTTATGTGTGTCAATAGCACATCATTTTGATAATCTGGTGTTAATTTGGAATTATCTGTACAGAATTGGATTGTGTAGCTCTTTACAACGGCTTTTTAGTAAATTTACATTATACAGAATTGAGATATATTGAATATTGCAATAAAAAAATCCACCTGTCTGCCTTTATACAATTTGATTATTAAATAGACAGATTTAAATAATTTGGGTCTTTATTTTATTTTATTGTATTGTAAAATGTAGTATCTCAGAAAAGTAGAATATCACATTTGGCTGAAAAAAGATCATAAAAGAAAGTCTCAGGCTTTTGAAAGCTATATTTTCTATGCACTTATGACTTCATTGGGTCTCGCTTTGCATGATTAACTGCATAAATGCTCTGTGGCATGGAGGTGATCAGCCTGTGGTTGTGCTGGTTATAAAAGCCCAGATTGCTTTAATAGCTGTGATCAGCTCATCAGCATTGTTGGGTCTGGTGTCTCTCATCTTTGCCTTAACTAAAATCCATAGATTTTCTATCATGTGAATTTGCTGGCCAATCAAGCGCAGGAACTTCATGGTTATTGAATCAGCTTTTCTTACTCATGATTATAAAGCCTAATTAACCAGACGTACTAAGAAAGACAATGTAAAGGCTCAGGAAACTTTTGAACAATGTGAACTTTGAATGATCAATGTCTGACAGCATGCGTCAATTTTTTAACAGTATTTAAATTTTACTGAAATTTGTTTGGCTGCATGGTGGTGCAGTTGTTAGTGCGCTTGCCTCACAGCAAGAAGGCCCCTGGTTCAAGTCCCAGCTGAAACAAAACAGCAATTGGGACCTTTCTGTGTGGAGTTTGCATGTCTCCCTGTGCATGTTTGGGTGTTCTCCAGGGACTCTGGCTTCCTCCCCCTATCCAAAGATGTGCTTCATAGGTTAATTGGTTACTCTTAATAGGCCCTAGGTGTGAGAGCGCATGGGTGTGTGATTGTGGCCTGGCAACTTGTCCAGGATGTCCCCTGCCTTTGCCCGCAAGTGGCTGGAATAGGCTCTGGCAGCCCCGTGACCCGGAAAAAGAAAAATGGATTAGAAGACAAATTAATTTGTTTTCATTATTTGTGAGCCATAATTATCAAAATTACAAAAAATAAAGGCTTGAAATGTTTCAAATCTATGTGTAATAATTCTTCAACATAAATAACTTAATGGATGAAACATACGCAATAACTTTTCATTTGACAATTTTAACCTTTTTTCCAAATGTATCTACATTATGAAAAACGCATCACCTCACTTGTTAGTTCCATTTTTCTCCAGAGAATGATGATTTAAAAGTGTACTTTTGATTGATTGATTGATTGATTGATTGATTGATTGGTTGATTGATTGATTGATTGATTGATTGATTGATTGATTGATTGATTGATTGATTGATTGATTGATATTTCTTCTCTATTTTGTTGTTTGAAATAAACTATTTCCAACTGATCTCTGCCAATGTGGATTCAATGATGAAACTCCAAAGAGACAAGACCAGCTGATGGTTAGCAACTGAGCAAGCTAGGCAAACAGCAGGGCGCCACCTCCTCCTGCTGCTCACCAGCCTGGTCCCACTCTGCTGTGCAACGGCATCCCATTCTCCCACATTTGTTGCAAAGTCAGCCTGCAGGATTTTTTTTTGTTCACTCATTCCAATGTTTGTCTTCCACACCCTGTATGCAAAAACAGCATTTCGTACACATCATTTACACCTTTGAGTAAGCCTGTTTTTTTGCATGGATTTGTACTGCTGGTATGAGTGCATGGTGTCACTAGATATATTGAGATGGATCAACATGGATTAAGACTCAGTGGACTCAAATGAAGGGTTGTATTCTTAAGATACTTTTTCTGTCAACGTGAATTTTGTTGTGAACATATTCTTAAGGAAGTTTGACTGTCTCCTGACTCCTAGTGAAACATAGAAGACAAAAAGACCTTGATCTCCATACTGTGTGCAGTATATGAATGCATTTAAATGCATTGGTCACTACCTCCACACTTCTTGGTGACGATGTGACATAATAAAAACTGCTTCCTAATTCAGGGCGCTTGAATTAGCTTGAAAGCATCAAAGGCTTACTGTCACTTACTGTTTTCAACTTTCATTTTCCGAAAAGGATAGTAAAACTCTATTTTGTAATACAACTGTAGAGGACTCTTATAATGTACCCAAGTCATTTCCCTTTTTAATGGGACATTTTCTTCTGCCAGAAATCTTTCTGTTGTTTCCATCTATGTTGTGAGTGCAGTCTTTCTAAGTGTGGGTGGTTCTCTGCTTATCCTACGCTTCCTCGTTTTAGACATCACCCTTTGTAAACATTGATTTAGCCTTTTAGTATCAGTCTGTCGTATGGCTTTAGACTAAACCAACTTTCCAACATTTACAAAGATAAACAAATACAAGAATGCGGTAAGAGGGAGTCAAATTTCTTTCCATATGAGCAGCAATGCTTAAGCAGGAAAAAAGCATGTTTCATATGGTTGTAGGAGCCAATCTGTCATGTTTTATTAAACCACTGCAGAGTCTGTAAAAGTCTAAAGGTGTCAGAGTACAGGTGGTTTTTGGGCTGAGGGAGGTCACAGAATTTGTGCTGCTTCATTTGGTTTCACTAAAACAACAAATGTTTTTGGTGTCATTTTTTTTCATACATCTAATATATTCTTGCAATAGTTGCTTCCCTGAACCACCAAGGTGGTGCAGTGGTTAGCCCTCTTGCCTCACAGTGAGAAGATGCATGTATTGGTTTCTTCTTGAGGCACTCCAGTTTCCTCCCACAATGCAAAAGCATGCCTTATATTTGGGGTTAGGGTTGGTGTGTGGGACCTGCAACATACTAGAAACCTGTAAGAAATGTACCCCACTTTAGTCCAACAGCAGCCAGGACAGCCTCCAGCAACCCCAAAAAGGAATGTAGTGGGTTGAGAAAATGGATGGACAGTATGCATCTATCCACACCCAAAGGGTGACTAAAATCAGGACTGGGTCACTAAAATGGTATATGAAAACAGATGTGTTTTGACAAAAGTAACCTTGTGTTTTTGTTTTGTGTTTTCACAGTTTCAGAATCCTATTAAGAAGATGGCACTCAAAAAACCAAGGCTGTTTGTTAATGATGACTTGTCTGTAGTGGAATATAGTTGGATCTGGGGGTTTCAGCAACATCTATAGGGTGAAGCATGAGGGACGTGGGACATGATTTGGGCATTAAATTTCTTCATCCTGGTGTTAGGTAAACTTTGAAATTTTTTAAATAAAACAAAAAATGGCTCCTCTTTTCTCTTAATACTTTAATGTCACCTAACATCCAGGAATCTCAATGCAGAGTCCACATAGAAGAAAACCTTTTTTAAGGAAGCTAAGCATTTGGAAGAATTCCCCTCTGACTACGTTCTGAGGATTTATGGACTATATGAAGGAATCCCACCATTTTTTTCCGACATGTCACTTAGAGGGGATAGTCTTGGAGTTCATGCAAAGAGGATCTATTGAAACCCTTCAGAAGATATTGTCTGTTCCTCCTTCCCTGCCTCTTGCTTTCCATTTGGCTTTAGGAAGGAACTTCTTCGATTTGAAGCACATTTTGCATCGTGACCTAAAGCCAAGTAATGTGATGTTTAATGATAACCTCAATTCTAAGGTAAAAGACCATCAATTGAAATAATTTTCAAATGGTGTTCAAAGCATTGTTGATCTTATTTTATCTTCTTTATTTTGAGCTGGCAGACTTTAGTCTTTGCACTTATTCCACCAATGCTTCCAACGTCAGAACAGACGTAAATAACGAAGTGAACACTTAGGTACACACCTGTATGCTGCTTTGACTCATCGTTCTTTGGTGTTGTACATGAGTCAGTTTTTATTTTTTGAAAACCCCAATCTTGATTTATTAGCCTTCACTGTATACTCCTTTGGTCAATCATTTCTAGAAAAGAGCCTTATCGAGGTATTAAATATGTCAGTATCAATATTTTTTTGCTGTCTGTATCAAATTCAGTTGTAAGATGCTTTACAGTAGTTGAATTTCACCAATTCCAGTCACGCACTCACGCATTTTCAGCAGCTCTTCCTTGTGTTCATTTTTTTGCAACAAAGGGGAATGTATTGTGACATTAAGGGTCCCACAGGGGGACAGGCCAGCTGTCGAAGACATTCAGGAGACGGATGGACAGAATGAATGAGTTGCTGGAGTTCATGAAGAAGTGTTGGGATGGGGAACCATCCAGGAGACCAACTTCAAGGGTTTGTCTTAGATACAACGGCATGTCTTTGTACACACACCTATACAACTTCGATGTAACAGTGTTTTCTCTGCACGCAAAACATGTCTCGAATTTTTTTTAAACTTTTTTGCCGCTTTTCTTTTTTCAGATAAAGCATCCGCTCAAAAAGTAACATTTACTCAAAGCACAGGGGAGGAATTTATGATGCAGTCTTTGGTGTCTTGAAAAAAACTGGTAAGGGAGGAATTAAATACTTAAGTCCACACAGAATGCAATTTTTGTATATCTAATTGTTTTTGGGTATCCCTTCTTGATTCAGGACCTAAACTCTATGGAACCCACTGAGGCAAATGCAGGGCCTAATGTGATTTGTTCTGAAACAGGTAGGTTGGTTAAAAGTTTGCAACAAGAAATGTTTCAATTTCTGGTCTACAGTTCAATACATCTCTACAGTTTGTCATACTGGATCAGAGAATGAATTGGGAAAACACTGCAATATAATAATAAATTGAATTGAATCAGTGAAAATGAACCTACTACCGAGATTCCTGTTTCTCTTCCAAGCTTTTGCTGCTGAATTTACCAAACAACAGTTTTTACAATGGGACAAAATTTTATCAAGATTCATCTGGCTGGGCAAAAAGCCACGAGTTAGATTTAAACCCTAACAGGTCCCCTAAGAAAGTGGAGGGATGGCGGTCCCTAACCTAAAAGATTACTTTTATTCTGCACAACTCAAACCCCTAATAACACATTGTAATCCAAATTACTATGCCCGTTGGAAAGACATTGAATTACTTTTAGTTTCCGACCCCCCACTACAAGCGCTCATGGGAAACAGAAACACAGGGGAAAACCTGGGAAAAGTTGAAAACCCATGGATAGTGACACAATTAAAAAATCTGGTCACAAATAAAGGACGAAGACAGACTACACAATAACTTAAAAATTGTAAGATGGTGCGCATACGACCATGATTTCAAGCCTAACCAGTGAGACAGCAGGTTTCGTCACTGGACATTGCAAGGGTTAAACACATATCACTCTTTAATGGACAAGGGAATAATGAAAGATTTCCAAACACTTAAGGATAATTATAACTTAGGAAAAAAGGATTTTTACAGATATTTACAACTACGCAACTACATTAACAAAGAGATCCTCCACACCATGGATACACAGGAACCAGAGCTTGGTGAAATATTATACAAAGGAAAATGTAAAAAAGGTATGATATCTAGACTTTATAAGGGATTTATGAGAAAAAAATTGACCTCAACTCAATATATAAAGAGTAAATGGGAGAAAGAAAGCAACACAACTATGACAGACGAAGAATGGAGAGATTGCTGTATATCAGTGTGGAAATGTACAAATTCACATGCATGGAGAGAATTTAGATGGAAATGTTTGATGAGGTTTTTTATTACACCCTAACAAAAGAAACATGGCAATGGAAATAAAAACAAGTGCTGGAGGCAGGGTTGGAGAAGTAAAGCCAACCATTACCACATATTTTGGGAATGTGCCATTATAAAACAATTTTGGAAGGAAATACATAAACACATTGAATCTATATTAAATAAGACAATACCCTGTGATTTTACCAATCTGATTTTAGGTAAGACACAACTCCCACCTACCAATGAAAATTTATTCAGAATATTAATAACTGCTGGTAAAAAGCAGTGACAAGACACTGGCTCCTCCCCACTGTACCCAGCTTGGACAATTGGATAGACATTGTAAATGAAATCTGTCAGATGGACAGACTAACCTGCTCACTTCGGATAGAGATGCCCAAATTTTTGAAGATATGGTCACAATGGATATTTTATGTTAATAATTTACAACAAATGGAGGTAATGGACATGTCTGGCTTGTATTGATAATCAAAATGAATGCTTTATTTGATTTTATATTATTATTATTTTTATTTATTTATTTTTATTTTAAACTTCCCTCCCTCCCTAATAATGCATCCGCTGTTCCCTGTTGTGTGTCTTGTTAGATACTAAGTTATGTTATTGAAAAAAAGGAAAAGAATTGTGGAGAATGGAGATATGTCATGGGTTCAAAACTGGCCCTAAGTGAATCTAAATGTGCTGCTTTATAACTTTCTCAATGCTCATTAAATAAAATTTTGAAAAAGAAAAAAACACTGGGACCATATATATGGATCGATATATGGATACTGAGCAGCAGGGCCGCTTCCTGAATTACAATTGAGAAAGCAGAATCAATGCATAAAAAATCAGCTTGCCCCCTGTATTTGTTAATACAGACTTTGGGAGGAGGTGTTCTGGGCATGTCCTTGCAGGCGGAGGCCCCTGGGGAAGACCTAGGACGTGGTGGAGGAATGATGTCTCCCAGCTGGCCTGGGAACGCTTTCGGACCCCCAACAGCAGAACTGGGGAAGGTTTCTATTCAGATTAGTGTATGGGGGTCTAATAGGCTGCTGCCAGTGGGACTCTATTCTGGATAAGTGGTAGGAGACAAATGCAAGCTTGTTCTTGTTTCAGTCATTGGAATTCCTTACGCTGACGTCGTTTTGTGCTGCTTTAATCTTTTAAAAGACTAACTTGGGCTACATATTCTTAGCCCTGCCCTGCCGTTCTGTCTATCTGATCTGTCAATCATTTATTTTAAATTGAATCACTGTTTCAGTAAATTGTTGAACCTTTGGTCATTTTTTAAAATAGACCTTTGATGGACATATCATTTATTTTTACAAAAGAAACTTCATACCAGATCCCTCTGTTTACAGCAACCCTAACATACACAATAGCTTTCTTCCTTCTGAAGCAGTTAGCTTAGTTGAAAAATTTTACCCTATGGAAATGAGATACACCCAACCTCATTTGGCTGTACTTGTGCTTGAAGTAAACCATAAACAGCCCTTGGAGGCATCTCTGTCAAATTCTTAGACTAGTGATTAGTGTATATTTTTCCTAGAAGTTGTGGTACAAGGATAAAAAAAAAACAAGTGTTACCCAAAGAGGAGAGCACTAAGGTTTTCCAAAAGACTATGCCAAGTTGTTCTTTCAAAGCTGAAACATTATCAAATGGAGAGTGTTTAGCTGGACAAAATAAGAGGACAGGACTGGGAAAAAGAAAATGAAGTGGGGGGGGGGGGGGAATCAACATTTCTGAATGTGAACAAGTTTTTGCTCAATCAAAACAAAAGACAAATAGCAGGCAAAAGTTATACTTATTTCAAAATGGTTACGTTTTTTAAGTTACTTATATGTTGCGTTACATAGTGGTTTGAACTCTCGCCTCACGCGGAGAAGGCGGTGGTTCAAATCCCAGCTGGGACCTTTCTGTGTGGAGTTTGCATGTTCTCCTTGTGCATGTGTGAGTTTTCTCTGGGCTTTACAGTCCAAGAGCATGCTTCACAGGTTCTTTGGTTATTCTAAATTGCTACTAGGAGTAAATGTGTCAGTGGTGACCCTGCAACAGATGGCGACCTGTCCAGGGTGAACCCTGCCTTTGCCCAAAAAAACAGCCAAGATAAGCTGCAGCAACATTGCAATTCAGTGGGGTTAGAAGATGGATTGATGTTACAGATGTAATTAGCCCCCTGAAAGGGTTGTCACCACAGAGTTTACTAAAAAAAACAGCTGGTATAAGTAGTTGCAGTTTTTAGGTGCGTTTTCTCAGTTTACTGGCCATATTTTGTAGAGCGGTCCAATACATCGGAAAAAAACAAAGAAAGAGAGAAAACTATTGAAAAAAACACATTGGAGCACCTAATTATTATCAGGCTTTTGACAAAGCTAAAGGTGAAATAGTGGATAAAAATAATAATGTTAAAGATGCCGTGGATGTGATTCGTTTTCCTCTGAAGCTCCAAAATCCATTACTAAAACTTACCACAAGGTGTCACCCCTCTGCCTTGTTTCATCTAAATACAGATGTGCTGTGTGCCAGATGTGCCCTTCTGTTCTTTAATTTAAATTCTAAATACAATTTATGTTTTTATTTTGTTTGATTGTAAATTTTATGTAAAAAAAAAACTTTTCCCTCTGACGTTTTATTATTTATTTATTTGTTTGTTTGTTTATTAAATAACTAATTTTTGAGGGGTTGGGGTTCATCGTAAATAAAGACAAAACTACACAACTGTTTACATTCATATTAAATCAATAGATAAATGCATCCCATGTACACGTTAGAAAAATATGTCATTTTTTATGCTTGTATGAAAACTTAACTGGGGGGGGGGGGGGGTCCTCTTTAAATCTGTGCACCTGAACCCATGTTGACATCAGTGTTGAAGGCGTCCATCAAGCCTCTTCTTGTTCAAATGTTTGCTGACATTCTCTCTGACTCGCATAGTGGGACTTTTAAATCAATGTCAGGAGCAGATGGCCATATTATGTAACCTTATTGCCACTAAGTAGAGCTGGAGAGGGGTGGGGGCGGCGATTTCCCGGGCCACACATGATAGAGAGCCATCCTTCACTCTGACCCAAAGCAGATTAAACATGGATAGCTGCACTCACCAAGTATATTTATGATATTATGCATCATTGTGTATCATAACACCAATCCTGGGATTTTTTGTTTGTTTGTTTGTTTGTTTGTTTTCTTTATTTAAATTGTATTAGAGTGTTCATTATAAAGTACAAAATGATTATCTAAAGATAAAGGAATACGCTTTTGGAGTTTGGTTTGTATATTTTAGTCTCTTCAACATGAATATACCGGAAAATTATTTCATTATAAGTACTTCATTAAAACAGTCTAATTAGTTTTTTAGATCCACTGAAACATTTAACTTTTAAAGTCTACATGAAACATCTCTGAGGACGAAATGATGTATCAACTCAGGTTAGCAATACTTGCAATAAGAAGCCTTAGTCCTGGGAGATCTGAGAAGGTTAGAAAAATTCTGCATTAAGTTTAAATAAAGTTTTTTTTTCCTGTTAAACATCTTAACCTTCAACAGTACACGTATAGCTTCACATTCTTTACATGGCAGAGCAGTAGCAGTGTCCATAAAGTTCATGCGTATCTGGGAACTTTCCTTCACCCCACCTTGGTGCATCACTTATAGTAATGAAGACCTATATGTGCTTGTTTTTGCGTCACTGTCTGTAAAATCTCTAGGTGTGGCTTCCCAGGAGGGTGAACACAATAAGCTAAAGGGAAGTTTCCTTCAACAGACAATAATCGGACGCACATATCCCTACAGATTCCAACAAGGTTCTACTTGCGTCTTATTCTGTATCCTCCCAGCGGTGCCTTCAGTTTCCTTAGAAACAAAGTGCACTTAAAAAAAAATTATTTCACCTCAGCGCAGTTTGCGATCTCTTGGAGCTTACATGTTCTGGTATCTGCACAAACACTGCACGTTTTTCATGACCCTTAACCCCCTGCTGTTTTTTTTTTTTTTCTATTTGAAAATGAAAACAGAGATTTGCTAAAGCTCTTTATATATGCGTACAAAGTAAAATAAACATGTACTCCCACTTACACATTAATGCACAAATGTGAAAAGAATGAGTCAGGGACAGATGTACTGTAGCACGGATGGGCAAAAAGATTCCACCCACTAGGAGACAATGCTATGTTTGCTGCTCTTTCCGAGAGGGATAAATAAAAGCAGAAGTCAGGTTTTTGCAAAGCATCCTGGATGTATTGTTACAATCTCTTTTATGGTATTTGTCCATGCGTAGAGGGTGTAAAAGTTACTAAGGTAGCAGCAAGCAGCCACCATGGTAACTAATTGTCTTACGTAGAAAAATAGCCTTTCGGAGCATAATTTGCAGCAGCTTTTGATTGCAGGCCACATCATGCTGCTATTTTCACAAAGAAATGAAATTTCATGTGCGCCTGTGGAGCTGTGGAACCAGGATGTCTGTGACTAGTTATTTATTTAATATTGTCATGTGTCATGCCTTTTGTGTCATGGGCTCTGGCTCTTTCAATCATGCTTTCATGAACACACAAACAAGGTTCTTCAGGTGGAAACGGCAATTCTAAAACTTGTCGGTTAATGAAATTGCCTAAGTGGCATTTCTTGTAACCATGGTTACATGTAGTGACCTCTATGCTGCAAAGCATGTAAACTCCATACCACATGATAAAACCCTTTTTGTACAACGAAATGCCCCCATCACGCACGAGATTGAATATTGTATGTCTCAAAATAATCACAAACCCAGCGCTAGATATAAACATGGGCAAGGGGGCTGTGACTGCTCACTCTCCCATATTCAAAATTGACTACGTAATTAAAAATTACAAAAATATATCCCAGAAATAACAATAAAGCACAAATGGAATAGAAAAATACAAAAGTTGAAATAAAATAAAAGAGGAAAAACCCCACTTGTGATTGGCGGGCTTTTGTGGCACATGTGTCACACGGTGCACTGGTTCGAGCGCAGAAAAGAGAGAAGTTTTGATTACACATATTTTCAGTTTCCAGAGCAAAAATTGCCTTGATTGCACATATTTTTAAGTCTCAAGAGTAAATTTCTTTTGTTTGCACGTGTTTTTGAGCTTCAGGTGCCTTTTTCTGTTTCAAATTCACAATAATTTCTTGAGCACACGAAATGTTTTAAGCTTTATACTCAAAATAGTGTGTGTTGCTGCGCTTGAAATAATGGCACAAAAATACCTCCATACACAAGGGGACAAGCCAGTGTCTTCCTTGTGCCTGTGCCTGTCCAAAGCCTGGTAAATGCATAGGGTAGTGTCAGGAAGAGCATTGAACATCAAACGTATGAGTCACATCAAATAGACCACAGAAGATCGATGTATGGATAGGCGAACTCATTTAATGATAGCATGGTTTTGTAAGCATTTTAAGGGCTCGGAGGGATGTGACGCCCCAAACTCTCAGCAAACCAAAAACTTCCCCCCTGATATTTTACCTACACCCATAGTGGGGCTGGCTAAATCAAAACTACACAAAAATAACTTTACGACCAAATTAATTATTTGTTAATTTTCTTTTTAGAAAAGGTGGAAATGACACAATTTCAATTTATATCACACTTAAACATCTGTATAAATTTGAATATTAGGGCTGTACGGTGGGACAGTGGTTAGCGTTCTTGCCTCACAGCAAGAAGGCCCCCGGTTCAAGTCCCAGCAGGGGGACCTGAAACAGAACATCAATGGGGGACCTTTCTGTGTGGAGTTTGCATGTTACCCCTGTGCATGTGTGGGTTCTCTCCAGGGTCTCTGGCATCCTCCCAATGTCCAAAAACATGCTTCATAGAATAATTGGCAACTCTAAATTGTCCATAGGTGTGAGTGTGAATGGGTGTGTGCTTGAGACCCTGTGGCAGACTGGTGACCTGTTTGGGGTGTCCCCCATAAGTGGGCTCTGGGAGGCTCAGGGAAGAAACAGAAGATGAATGAATGATTATTTGAAGGAAAAAAAAGACTCTAAAGTAGGTCCAAGAAACGATTTATAAATAGTTTGGCATTTTCTGTTAAAGATCTGGTAAAAAAAAAAAAAAAAGTAAACATAGAAGAACATATCTGACAAATCATTTGCAATCTAAATAAAATTTGAAATAAAAAAGGTATTTTCCCCTAAACAAAAGCACAGTCTATCATGTTTGTAACTTTTTTCTCTTTTTTTTGTAATAAAACCTTCTATTCTTCTAACGTAGTATGTGGAAAAGTAAAATTCCAAAGACACCTGGAATACAGGGACAGTTCTGAACTACAACCTCCTTGTCCTTGATGAGACAAAAGGTTGTTTTTTTATAACTCTGTGTCCAAGGTACTCCTCTGTTTCCCTGCATCTCCAGAGATTCTCATCCAACAAGAGGCACAATGTGACTAATGAATGATCAAAATAGAATTTGAGTTGGAGCAATACTTCTTTGACATGACATGAAATTGAATAAAAATTCATCTTGCCCTCCTATTTACACCAGATAAGAAAATAACTCATCCGCCGCCTAAATCCCTGTCTGTGGCAGCTTGATCCGTGGGCGTGGCTAGATGAAAGGTTGGGCTCGTTGGTCCCGCCCCCTCGGGGATGATCAGGGCGCGAGGTGTTTTGCTGCGGTTTCCTCGTTGACAGGACGACTGAGCTACCTGAGGCGCATCGGAGAGTGAGCGCTTCTCACGCGGCCGTTTCTGCGGGGAAAGCAGAGTTGGAGGCGCAGATCAGGAGGAGAAGAAGAAGAAGAAAAAAACACCTGTCAGCTGCTGGTAAGTCGCTTCCCCATTTAACCCCATTGACACTTTCCCACAACTTTATCCAAGAGCTCATGGACGATCTGAAGTTGACAGGTCGGGGTTGGCAGTTCCTGCTTTTTATTATTATTATTATTGCTTGTTATTATTGAAGGTATTAACAGGGATAGGTGTTTGAGCTTTTATACCTCCTGCTGATCATCTTAATACAGGATGACAGTGTTCACTGTCTACAGGTGACTCCTGAGACTCCTTCACCCCCCCCCCCCCCCTTCCGGCACTGGAGCCTTTTTTAAATCTTTGCGTGCAGTAATGATCAGTTCATTCAGTCCTAAGCATGGAAGCTTTCACGGAAACAACTTAATGCTGCTTTTTTGAGTTGAAATTTGAGGGATTTTTTTTTGTTGTTTTTGTTTTTATTTGTACCAGCTTCTTTTCAAAATAAGCGCTTCATGATTTCTAAGTAAAAGACCAGTGGTGTGAAAGTGGCCCTCATGACAAAGACAGGATGTTGTTGACAAAATAGGGCTTCATAGTGGTCAGTGTTTGTGTGCTGCTGTGACATGATTATAATTTATTAAGCAACAGAGAATGAGCGTCCTCCTCTCTTCATCATCATCATCTAAATGTATTTTAAAGACTCTACTCAGTAACTTTCCTACATGTGTTAATCAGCTGATCAGGTAAATGAATATTCATTCCTCCCTCACAATCTTTCCCCTTGATAAGCTGAGCTGCGGCCATCGTACGCCCACATTCAGAAAAGTACATGCCTAAAGCCAGAGTTGGATCCCACCTGCACGTCTACATTCCTCCCTCCTGTTCAATCACACATACGTATTTTTTTATACACATAATCACTTTATTCTTTTTTTTTTTTTTCTACTGAGCTAATCGGTCATTAGAGAAGGCATTCACAGAAATATTTTAATCTCTAACATGTGAAATGTAGCCGGTAAAGTGGGCCAAAAATCAAGCTGTCAGTCTTATCTTTCTAACCTATTTTTTAGCTTCACCGAGGCTAAAGGAAAAGTGGGATCATTGTTGCCGGACATATAAGTGTGTCTGCTGTCTTTGAAGTATGTTTAATTATATTTAACAAAACAAATGGAGGCACATTCCTTTAGCGTGATGAATAGGATAAATGTTAGAAGTTTGGTGGTTTAACCTAACATTTAACCTATTTCAGCTTTGCAGCGGTGACAAAACCTGTTGTTATTCCTGCTTGATCATTAATCTTTAACATTTATATTTAAAGAGTGACTGTTTAATTGACTGTTGTCAATTAAAAGTGCCATAAGAATCAGGGTTTTGTTTATCTATTTTATTGGATCTTTCTTTACACTTGAACATACTCCACTGTGTCATGCTATACACATACTCTGTCACACGCTATTCCTGACTAGCTGTAAAAGGGGAAAAAAATAGTTCCGAGAAAGGTGTTGGTGCTGCTGTTCAAACCAGTTTTTTAACTATACCAGGAAGTACCAGGTCTGTTCCAGTCAGAGCAGGATTTCAGGACAAGATGATTACATGAAAAATGTTATTTTTGGTATCTCCCATTTCCCACCAAAAATGCCAGCCAAAACTTACATTTATGAAAAGTTGTCTTAGTTACTTCTTTACTATTGTTAGGAAACTGCTGCAAAAATAAGTTTCATGTCAGTTATGGAAAACCAGTTGGACCACATGATCCGTTTCCCCATCATGGGCTTTTAAATGTAAGGAAAGGGAGTTGCTTTTTTTTTTCTTTGCTGTACATTTAAACCAAGAACGTTGCAGAATGTGAGCAGTCCCATTAGCTTTTTTTTTTTTTTTGAAGAAAATGCATTTAACCTAAGTTAATATTAAACCAAAATACAAGAAAAGCGCCGTAAATCATTGAGACTGAATTATGTGCTTTTGTGTTTGTTTTCTTTACCCTTCTAAAGAACAGAGGTTCTGAGAATCAGCACTGTTGTAACTGAACTGTGTCGGTCAGCACAACCTAAGAATGCTGTGACTGTGCATGAGAAAGGTGCTATCTATGCTCATCAACCTGGCAAAGGTGGCTAAAGTGCAAGGCTAGACCCATGCCAGACAATGCCTGGCAGCTCACACTTGTCCCCAAATTGTCATCTGACACACCCTCTTCTCACCTTTTTGAAATGGAGAAGAGCAGAGGAGCACAAATCATAAAAGATTCAGTAATTGTCTGAATTTGGCTCTTGAGGATGTTGATGCCTCTGCTTGTAATGCCTTGAAGTTCTTCACACTTGCAGCAAAACTATCAAGAGTTTTCATTCATTTCTGTTTGTTTTCTCCAAAAGAATAGTGATTGTTCATGTCTGTTTTAATTCAAGATTTTACTTTACATACGGTTTACAGAGAAGGAGTAGCAATTTTGACGGATGAAATCCCAACTCATCGGTTGCTCATTGATTCTAATCAGCCAGTTGCATGATGGGAGCTCTGTCAACTTTTGACATGGTTGAAGTTTGTTAAAGGCAGGAATGGGAGAAAGGTTGACAGATTCAAAAAAAAAAAAAGTGATTTATTAAGTAAAAAATTAGTTGGTAAAACGTGACAGTTGCCAAACAAAGACTTTACAGGTATGACAAGTATCTGATGAGGAAACTGAGATTGTGGCGGTTTAAAAAAACAGCAAGGCAAAGTGAACCGTGTGACACAACAAAACTCAGAGGTCAAGGAAGGAAAAGGAATGAAAAATTAAAGCCGCGAGTGGCATTAATCAGCCCGCAGGTGGTACTCACCCCCGCCCTCGCCGCCCTCCTTGACCCGCCCTCACTGGCTGAGCAGCATGCGACAAAAACAACACTTTTTTTTTTTATCAACGGTTTTCCTGTTGGTTTTATCTCGATAACAACTATTTTATTTTTTGGCCACCTGGGTGAGATGAACAGGTCATTTTTAGATGAAACAGCAAAAAGACATTTTTGGATTTCCCTGGTACCAGTTTTTTTGTTAACCACGCCCACATTCCTAATATGTTCACATCATATGTTATATTGTTTTGTTCAGCTTGAGCCAGGGATGCATGTATAAAATTCTGACAATACTCTGCTAAAAACTGTGCAAGCCACAGGAAAACACCCCGTTTGCAAGCTTGCTATGCTAATGTCGTCTAAGTATCTTCTAAATGATGCTCGAGGAGTTGGGACGCGATGGATCGAAACACCTTGGAGGAGTTGTAGCTGGTATTAAAGGAGATTTTTTTTTATTCAAGATGGCACTCTCTTCCTAAGGTAAAAGGTCAACGAAACTTTGGTTGTGGTTGTAGACTTAAGCTGCATGTGGCTTTATATGAAGGTGGCTCGAACAAAGGTTTTCTTTTCCTACATTATGCGAAAATGTGGAGATCGCCAAATTTCACGCTTTGCCACAAAACGGGCGCCAACCTGTTTAATTCCTGTAGGAATTTAAAAAAGATTGACCTTTAGATGTGGTCTCCAAGACGTGTTTTTTTTTTTTTTGGGGGGGCATTCTGAAATATCTTTCTTGGACTCCATAAGAGATTTTGGCCCCATTCAGCTTTTGAATGGTTTCGCCTCTCGTGATGTCATTGAGTTTTAGTTGAGGTCCTTCCCTCTGTCATAAAATCATTTTCAGCAGGTGTGTGTAAAGTTTGGTAAAATATCGAGCACCTTTGGGGGTCAAATTTTCATTCAAAGATACATTAAAAAAGTAGAATTACCGGTATGGTCCTTGCAGTATGACTTTGAGTGTTTGCTACATTACTAGATTACTAGTAATGTAGTAATACTGAACCTTCATTTGAGTTCAAATGGCTGAATAAATACTAATTATCAACCAGAACAAAGAGAAAAACAACACTTCCTCATAATAGTGTTTAGTGAGCCATTATGGTCTCTTGCTTCTCATCTGCACAAGACTTGGCATGTAAAGCCATTGTAGGTTTTTCTTTTAACTATCATTCTACATAAAAGTCTTCCCAAACTACGAGACCACCTCATGGGGCTCAAATAACTTTATAAAGATCCATGTTAGTTCAGTCTTCTTCAGCGTTTGAACTTCCACAAAAGTTAATCATGTCCACACAATATCTGCCATGTAGATGAATTACATGTTTGCTTTAAAGACAGGTTAAACAGGTGTACCGGTACCTAAAAAAGTGGGAGGAGAGTAGTGCTTACTTTCCGTGTATACATTTTCAAGTCAATCTGGATTAAAAGGCACCATTTTTACCCAAACTCATTAAAGTGTCAATACGAAGATGTTTTGATCTTTTTAAAAGCATTCCCATCTGTCTTTTTTTGTTTTCTGTTTTTAATTAAAAAAACTGTGTTGTTTTGTAGGACGTCGTGCCTGCAGAGAGGCAGTCGTTCTTTAGAAATGTACCTCTGAGCGAAGCAGGGAGCTTGTATCCTGCCGATTGTACGTTTTAAATGAAACCTGCAAGCTTTTTCAAACAAAACGTTCTCATCTGCTTCTGATTCACAACGATTTGAATTAACGAAATATTCACAAATGTAGTTTTGAACTCAGTTTTCTTCATTTATGTCCTCCATAATGAGAAAACGCCACAAGAACTTGTTCAAAACACCAAAAACGTTTTTGATCCCAGTGGGTCTTTAAATGCAATAAACGTTGAACTCAAATTTGCTGCAGCCTTAGAAATCCAGTTAACAGGAGGGGCAAAGGTTTATAGCAAACAGATTTACTATTGTAACAAAGTGAGTAAGACATAAAAGTACCAGTAAAACTTTCATTAAAATAAATAAAAGGCTTCCTTCTGTTTGAGCTTAGAGATGTAAATGTAAAATCATTCTGTTGGCATAAAAGGGAGGTTAGTTGGAGTTTATCCCCTTGAGAAAGAGGAGGGTCACACCCTGATGAAGGCTACCAGACAACAGCCATGTACACTCACACTAAGACGCTATAGAATGAGCAGTGATTATGGACTTTTGCAAAGGAAGAGCTTTGCTCTGATGCTGATAGCGAGCACTTTTTAAGCTTAGCAGCTTACTCCGTTTGGGCTACTGGTTACGTAAAAAGGCTATATGCAGCAGAAGGCTAATCCAGCGCTTTGATCTTAATGCCAATTACCAGATTATAATGACGTTATTGAAATGAAGGTGCCTTGAGTTTGTAACACTTGTCTCCTAAAGTTGATGTGGAACAACCTCAGAACTAAGTGGCTGCGTAACATTCAAAGAAGTAGGACATCTCAGGTATTTCCATCCCAATCAAAGTGGGTTGATTCACCGCCGTCGTATGACAGCACAGGCCCAGGCAGCACTGATCCGTCTTGCAGCTGAATGTAGAACTCACCCAGAGGCGGAGGCGGTGTTGTGAAATACAGTCAGTAAAATACCAGGCAGAAGCTCAACATGTGAGTTTTGGTTCGTGACTCCTTTGTGTGTGTGTTTGCATTTGTTATTTCACAGTGTGTGGGGTTTGCATTCCACAAGAGGAAGACGTTAGATCAGATTATTCTTGAACCATAAAAATACTGTAACGGGCAGGTTAGTTGAGTAAAGGTTTTACAGTGATTCCAATCAAGATAAGCATGCAGTGATGTATTTCGGTGAGACAAATCCTATGGAAGACATAACTGATAAAGTTGCATTTGTGGGTGATAAAGATCAACCCCTTTTTTTATCATATGTGCAGAGACTAATTGGTATATAAAGAAGATTTTTTTATGGTCAGTCAAATAAAACATTTAGTGTAACTCAAAGTTTCAATTCTACATAAATCTTTTGGATAGGATCATTTATTGCAACACACAAAGTCCTTCAAATTCCTTTTGTGTTTTTTTTATTATTATTTTATTTTCAATAAAGCAATCTCTTTTCTAAGGTTTTCACATTACATTTTTTGCATTAACTTTTTTTGCTTTTTTTTGCTTGAACCTCAGGTATTAGTACGAATTTAAACCACAGACCTTCAAGTTACACAGCCCAACAGGATCTGCTCATGTTTTGCTTATGAAAGAAACAAATGTAGCTTAGTGGAAAAATAACATTCATGTCTGAGATGTAAAAGATTAAAAAGAGAAACAGTTTCAGTCAAAGACTCTGCTGTGACTGAGCATATAGTAATTAACCATCATGACATATAGTAAACAATTTCTAAATATGTTTTTTTTCAACCTATAAGTAAGAACCCAGTTGCAAATATTGTTTTTATTTTGTTTGCATTGTTTTAAACTTAGGATAGGTAAACACCTCATGTCCTGCTTTATCTCTCACTTACTTGGAAATGCATTTCTCCCAAAAAAAAAATGTTGTGGTTTTTACCATGCAAATATGAAACATGATGGAGCCTTACGTAAGGTGGCCCTGAAGTGCCAATCCCACCAACAAATCACTCAATTCAAAAACACATGAAAGATCTCTGCGACAATTAAACAAGACAAACTAATAATTAATTGAAAAAATAAGAAAAACAGCATTACAGATTATAAATCAAAAACAGAAACCAAAACACAAAAAAATGATACGTTTTGGAAAACAAAAGTAATTCCCAGAAATCAAAATAAAATCTTGACGTTAGCAAGCAAAATAATAAAACTGGAAGGGGTAGTTACTATGGGACGTCATTGATTGGATAAATAATATTTAATAATGGATTGGATTTAAGCATTTACAATGTATCCATTATTCATTTAATCCTCATTCATGCTTGGTGATGGTAAGCTACTGATGTATCCACAGCTGCCCTGGGACACACCAGTTTCACCTACGGCCCCTCTGACCACCACCGGGACATTCGTACGCATTCACACACCAGTGGAGCCGCACTATAGGCGGTGAGCGTGAGGTGTATTGCCCAAAGACACACCCACGGTTGACTGGGGAGAGCGGGGATCAAACCAACAATCCTTGGAACATTGGCCGACGTGCTCAACCGCCTGAGGCGTATGTCCCATAATACCTGCCTTTTCTGGTTCCTTATTGTAACTTTTCATTTAGATTCCTAGAAATCACTTTTATTACCAGAAACATTTTTATTTCAATTAAAATTTGGGAATTTTCTTTTTCTTTCTGAAACATAATGTTTTTTTAATGATTTGTTTTTCTTTTTAAATTAATCTTTAATGTTTTTTTTGCTTTAAGATGTTGTGATTTGCACTTCAGAGCCACCATACTTTTACCCTTGACCCCTAAATCCAGGCGTCAAAGGGTTAGGAAAGGTCCTGCAGGTTTTTTCCGTACATAAAATATGTACCAGTATATGTTTATTTTTTGTCACAAAGAATTGAAGAAAAGCACGTTTGTATATGATTTTATGTTACTGCAAATTAATTTTCCGTTTTCTTATGTATAAACAGCTGCAAAAACGTTTGATCTCTGATTTGTAATAAAATGGATTGAAAAGTGACAGCAGGTAAAAACACATAAACAGGCAGTAATAAGTCATTGGCCAGAAATTTGCATGCTGCTAAACTGGATTTTGTTTTGCCCTCACTTTTCTCCGAACAAACACCATCCGTCTTGTGTTGTAATCTGTTAAAATATCTCCCCCTGTCTCCCTTTTCCTCCTTCCCACCTGCCTCGACTGACAGCTCCTAAATGAGAACTCATGCAGAGTGCTCTTCCAGCTGCACATGTCTGGGCAAATGCAGACGTCTAAGTCGTGTGGAGCGGGAATCTAGGCGGTGACAAGCCACCCTCCTTCTTTGTGTGTTGGGTGTTATGGACTCGGGTTATGCAATGAGTTTTGCTGCATGTGCCAGCTGGTAGTGGTAGTCAGAAACTGAGAGGATGTTTTTTTTTAATCCTCATGAAACTGTGTTTGTTTGTCTTTATTTAGATTTTTTTTAAATCTCTTAGGAGTTTTTGCTCGCTGTGGCTTATTTTGAGAGACAAATGCTCTAAAATACCACAAAAGCTCCTTAAGGATATTCAAACTGGTTTTATCTACTAAAAATGATCAGTGGGTGATCTTTTTTATCACTAGCAGGGAATTTTTCCATCTAAGATTTATGTGGCCCTTTAACACACCAGCAATGTTGCCTTTTGTTCTAAGGTAGAGCTCATTTCAACATAATGTGATGTTTTACTGTCAGAAACAGGGCGTGCTTTAATAAGAAAACATACCAGTAAAAAAGAGAGGTTTTTTAATTGTCACACAAGCATGTTGTTACTCAGTAAAAGCTGCAAACCAAACACTGCAGGTCAAGTCATTTTTCAAGGGCACTGATCAAACTGTTCTCCAGTCCTTACGCCTTGTTTGTTTTCTTCTCTCCTTACAGGCGGAGCTTGAGGTGCTATGATGAAGAATGACGGGGGAGTTCGTGTCTTCTGGTTGCTGCTTTTGTTTTTGTTGTACACAAAGGGAAAAAGTGAGTGTGTTATACTCTTAAAATGACATTTTATGATTAAAATTGAGGAGATAAATCAATCGTTTTTTCGATTAAACTTTAAATACCTTTAAAATTTGTAACGTTTTTTTTTCGGTTTGCTCTATGATTTGGAATATTTAACCTTAATAAATATTTCATTAAAATACATTTTTTATTGCATGCTTAAAGTAAACCTTGGTTGGCTGCGTCCAAAAGTCCTCACGGAAAATCACATAAATGTACACATTTAAGTATTTAAATTTTTTTACTTTTTTTTTTTTTACATTTAAAGGGTTATTTGATATATAAACTATCTTTTAAATTATTACACATATTCACATAAAAAAATCAACTTCAAACTGGTTCACAAGTTACCAAAAAAATCCCCCAAAATTTGTTTTAATGGTAAAGCCACACAACCTGCCCTTTTGGAGCACAATGACAGTTTAATATTACAACAGTCAAACACCGAAGTTAAAGCACACGCACAGTTTTAGGAAAGTGCATTGGAAATATGATCATACTATGGATAATACTGCTATTTGCATCGATTTTACTCAAGGGGGACATTTATCACTTTTAGAATTAACAACAATATATTTCGCTTTTCTACTCAGAATCATTATGTTCATTTTTGATTCTTTTGTTTGTTTTGGTATTAAAAATGCTGAGTATAATGTATAGAAAGTAAATACTTAATTGAAAGAATAGCTTACGTTTATTTTACTGTCAGTTTTTACAGTTTTATATTACACCACAAATAATAATGTTTGGCTAACAGCGGAGTTGATTTTTTTAAAGAAATAAACTTTGAAAACATTTTTCAAATAAATAAACGTTATTTTAGTGTATAATAAGCATTGATTTATTTTTTGTGTGTTTTTGAAGGCTTTAGCGTGCCAGGAAAGCCAACATTGACCAGATGTCGTTCTCCTGAAAAAGAGACCTTCACCTGTTGGTGGGAGCCGGGTTCTGATGGAGGTCTGCCCACCACCTACAAACTCTACTATCGCAAAGAAGGGTGAGTAGTCCCAGCGTTGAGCGCTGAAGTGTTTGCATTCGTCTGTTCCCTGCTCAGGCAGGAACCTGTTGGGCCCGTTTGAGTGGATTGTTTCACTGTCGCTTTGTTTGGCTGGTTTGCCGTTGCAAAAACAAATCCAGCAACCTATTTAGCAAGGTGGAACTTGATCATTATTTAAACAAAACAAAAATTAAGACAGTTCGGTGGCCTTGATAAGGCATCGTCTTTTAAGGAGATTTTGCAATCTAAAGATCCGCCATAGGAATCGTAGGCTGTAAGTAATTTTGAAAAATATACTGCCTGAGGTTCATGTCTGAGGATCTCTGCAGTGCCACACAAAGCACCTTCTGAGCCAAACTCTTGTTACTTTAACCCTCCAAGTGGCAAAATGATCATTATTATTCTGTTTACAGGCTAAATAAGAATGATTTTAGAGAACATTTTTAAAATACAGAGCAAATTTTAATTACATTTTATGTATTTATAAATTTTATTATTTATATTTTAGATATTATTTAATTATATTTTCTTGAATTAAATTCCATACTTTACCCCATTTTGTAAAGGAAATATGATGGTCCTTTAAAACAAATTGCATCTCGGCAGGTTTCCATTGGTTTTCCAAGAACCTTTGCAGTTTCTCTTTTCTCGAAACCTCAGGCGGTGTTGCATCCACAGATCTACTGAAAGCAGCCCACATATTTTGAATGTTTTTTGGTGAGAATAGACATGAGTGACTTGACCAAATATTTTGCCTTCTGCTCATGTGGGGTCCAGGTGTTTATGTGTCATCTCTCAATTTGTTGAGCGACAAATAGGGGGGTGACGTACAGGTAAGATCGGGCCTAAAAAATCCAGCCCGACCCGACCCAGGACCGCGGGCATTAAAGCCCAACCCAGCCCGAGCCCGACCAATTAACTTGATTTGCAGAAATTTCTATTTATCCCATAGAATTGTTGGCAGAAAAAGACACAAGATTTCTTAAGGTTAAAATAATCTACATATTTTTATGATCATGATAAATGCATTTGCACAACGAAATAACGCTGGAACACAGAATAAGAGGCAAGACAAAGAGAGTGAAAGAGAGATCTTGACTTGTTTAATTACACAGAGAAATACTGCAGGTTCTGCACTTCCTGTTTAGTAGTAGTTATATAGCAATTACCTTACAGCGCCTTCTCTGTTTTAACCAAATTATTTATTTATAATTTGCGGGGGGGGACTCGAGAGCCGGTAGGACCCAGACGCAGAGACGGGAGGCAAAACGGTTCCAGTACTAGAGGGTTTAATGACCAACAAACAAAAGGCACTGCAGAGCAGGATGACAAAAACTCGCTGTGGCGTGGCAAGGGACATGAAACGAGGACACTAGACAGGAATGACGTAAAACACACGACCAGAAGTTAATGGACCAGCACAAGAGGAAGGCAGAGACAAGACTTATATACAGACAGGGCAGACAAGACACAGGTGAACACAATCAGGGCAGATGGGGACCAAAGGAAGTACAACTAAAGACATGACAAGACAGGAACCCTTTCAAAATAAAACAGGAAACAGAACCAAACAAGACAGAACAAGAACTAAAGCAAAAACCAAGACAAAACAAACTCAAACCATGACATATTCCTTAGTTTAGTATCCACACATCGTTTAAGTATACATTTTTATAAACATATATTTATTAAAAAAGTCAGCGAGAGAGCAACCCGGCCCGACCCGACCCGAACGTAATGATTGTCATTTTAGTCCCCTGACCCGACCCGAATTTTGGGCCGGATCGGGTTCTGACTCGGGCTCGGGCCTAAAAACTTACCTCTAGGGTGACGATAACCCCATCACTGTGGTGATGAGGTCTTCACTGCACTTTTTATTTTTTTTAAAGTTCTGCATATGGTGCGTGATTGGAACTATAATAAACACATTAAACACTTTGCTGATAATTTACTTTTTCTGCTAGTCCTGTGTTCAGACTTCACGGGTTTCTGGGGGAAACCTTTTATTACTGTTCTCCTCTCACTCCCTGTTGCGCTGCGCACGCTCCCTCTTCTTACACACACACGGGCGGTTTCAGCAGCACATACACATTTTTATTCTACAACAGAAGTTTCCGTTTCGCGAGGAAATACGACAGATTTACTGCGCTCTAATTATTAATTTCCATTATATTCATCCATATACAAGCTGCGTTCTTGAGTGCGCCACGCAGCTGGCTGCTGCTGCTTCATCACAGGGGTGATCAAAAATGCCACACCGTCACAGCTCTACTCTAGGGCGGTTTAATAAAGGATCAGTCACTGTTATTCTGGGGGAAACCTTTTATTAACTGTTCTCTTTCACTCCGTAACACCAAACATGAACGCGCACTGTTAGAGTGCCATGAATATCACTACATGTTTTGTTTGGGAACTATTTTGTGCAGCGCAAAGTTACGTGTCTGTATAAATAAAGGCGGAGCCTCCTGCCCCGTGTTCTTCATGGGTGTCAGGCTTCATGGCTACCGGAAAGGTGACAAAGCCCCTCCCAGTCCACGAAAACAAGCGGATTCTTGCATTGTGACATAGAAAAGTGAGAACAGCCCGTTCCAGGAAGTGTCTACACTGCCAGCTCCGCCCCCAGACTAACACAAACACCTACTTTGTCCATGGCGGTGATTAGCTCTGTGGGGATCATGATTTTCCTTTTGTATGCACTAGGGGTGTCACGATTCTCCAAATCCTCGATTCGATTGCATTTTCGATTCTAAGGTCACGGTTCGATTCGATTCTCGATTTTTACATTGATTCTTTTTAAAGCACAGATTGTCATTTTTTAAACTAGACTTTTATGCAATAGAATATCTGACCTTTGTTTGCAATGTACCACACTACATTGTCAAATGTAAAACTTTTATTAACAACATAATGTAACAATAACTTATGTATTTAGTCAATTAAAAAAATAAAAACAAACTGCCATCCAGTTTCTCTTTTGTAAGTGCAGTCTTCTTCACAAAAGATGACATTCAAGTTCACAACGAAACAAACAAAAACAATAAAACAGACATGTTCATAGTCTCTGAACAATTAAGTGTCTTAAACTACTTCTGAACAGATAAACATGTACCACACTGATAACTACTTTTTATCCCCTGAGAATGATGACTTTATTTTTTCAAGGTCTGCTCTGACCTTCAATAACTTTCTCTTTTACATTATTGTACATGGAGGGAATCACCGTAGCTGTGAGCTGCGTTCTACAGGGGATTTCGTAGCGGGGTTCTAGAATGCTAATTAAATGCCTAAAACCCGAGTTTTCCTCCACCGAATAAGGTCGTGTGTCCGCAGCTATGAATTCACCGCACGCGTAATTGCATTTACACGAGTTGAGTTGATTGGAAGTTTAATTCCAAACGAAGATGGAAGGGTAGTTTGTGTAGTTGTTGGTTTACAGATAAATCTATGTTCTTGTGGTGCCTGCAGAGATGCCCTGCCATGTTAGTCATGCTGCCCGTGAGAGAATATGGTACACGCGCACATATAGCGCATCTTGCAAACCGTTGTTTTGTTGTTGTTTTTTTGTTTTTTTGTCGACTACGCAAACGTTGTCAACATAACTCAATGGAAATCCAAAATACCTCCACGCCAGCGACTTCCATGAAAGAGGAAGGGATTCGAGCTCTGTCGATGGGTCTCCATGCTTTCTTTTGAGCGGCTGTTAGAGGAGGTTGACTCGTAGCACTTCTTTTGTAAAAAACTTTAATAGCAATTACACTCGCAGCACTTCAACACGTGTTTTTTTTTTTCCGCTTGGCGAGTAACCAGACGCAACATGGGAGCGTGCCAGCATCGACGATTCCATTTTTTAATTCGAAGTTCGAGACTGGGAGTTAATTTCGATCGATTTCGATTTAAAGTCGAAATCGTGACACCCCTAGTATGCACAATATCCACATCCATCTTTGAAGAAGTTTGGATGTTTTTTGTTTTCATGGGCGAAATGCAGACCCGTTGCAGGGACAAACTCTAGGTTGGCGTCATGAAATGGGCAGCACCCACAAGGATCAAAAGGCTATTGATTCGTCCTTCCAGGTTGGAAAAGAACTCTGAAAGATAACTAATATTTAATTTTAAAAAAATGTGTTCTTTTGTGTGCCAATATTGTCATATTCATAAGAATAGCTTAAGAATAGCAAGGTGTAAACCCTTTAATATTTAGATTGAAACTCAAATAGAAAATATATATTTTTGGTCTAAAAGCTTAAATTTAAAACCATAAGAAATTCAAAAACTGGTGGATTTATAAATAGAAATATACATTCACTACATAACAACCATACAGCCACACATAAAAACGGTCAAAATTTAAAACTGGACTTTCATGAACAGAACAGATAGCAGCTTCTTTATTTCTTTAGTCAGGTTGTTAAAGTTTCCCGCTGAGAGTTGGTAATCTGACCTCAGGTCGTGTTCTTGCATAAATTCAACTTCCAAGAACAAAGGGTAAGCAACAAATTAAGTCACACTCAGCCAGAATTGACGAGCAATGTAGCTGGCAGCAAACTGTATTCTGGGGAGTCCTTGGTTTTACAGTCTGTATTTTCTACATGCTGTACCCAATTTATGATTAAAGCTTTATCTTGCAACTTTTACTTGTTGAAGTCAATTTGTATTTTAGATTTGTCTTCTATTATATCGTAATTACAGTTTGTGACTGTGAAAACACAACTAACCGGTTTGCATGTGTATGAAACACGTAGGATTTAGTTACATGAAACCAAGCTGATGGCATCTAAACATATGGAGAATTCATAAAGATGAGTGCCTGCATTCTAAAGATTACAGCACTGACAACAAAGGGATAAAGGTTAGTGTGACCATGAACGTTGATAAGCAAAGAATAACATGAAAAACCCATTTTAACATCAGTGTTTAAGTACATAAGCTAAACTTTTTGATAAATATCTTTTAGAGATGATAGTAGCTTTCCATTAAGTAACAGTTCATTATTAAGCCAAAAGCTTCTGTCATGTTTGCAGGAAAAGGTTAAAAGAGCAGCTTCCACATGGATTTCACATCTCTTAGAGGCGTCTGTACGCAGAAAACGGTCAGAAAGTTGCAGCTTCAATCCCCGATTTGCTTGCCATTTGTCGAAGTGTCCTTGGGCAAGATATTGAACCTCCCCCCTTGCATGGCAACTATCAGTGTTAATGTGTGGGTGAAAGGGACATGTGACTGTAAAGCGCTTTAGGCTTTAATAAAGACGAAAAAGGGTTATACATTGCTTTAGGACTAAACCCAAAGTGAGCTAAAAAAAAAAAAGGCAGTTGCAGTAAAAGTGAAATCCCCTCAACTTAAAAGACTAAGTCAAATTGACTTTTTAAAAATGTTTTCTGCTGTAGAAATATCCAGGAAGAGAAATGTTCCTGAATAGAACATGTTAAGTGGAGCACATTTTCTTCTTAGGAGAGCCCACACACAAAACAAGTTCTGCATGTTGCAAACCAAGCAGCTTACCCGCTGAACCTTATGAATTTTAAGACACTTCTCAGCAAGCGTCAACTCTATCAACTGATTTTATAAACTTTATATAACTGTATACAAACACTATAGAACACCATTCATTATGAAAAAAATAGTCTACTCCTCAAATCAATATCAGAAACATATCGTAGTTTTTTTTCCTATTTATTAAAAAAACTGCTTTTTCAATTATTTATAAGAGTAGTTCAGCTCTAACTTTGCACTTCTCAGTTGGTCTGATGTGTGTTTAATGTCAAATCTTAAAAAAGTCCCACTTTGATCATCTTTTGCTCCATTTTAAAAGTGTTCCCAGTGGTTTTTTAAGTATTTAATGATGCAGGTTTTAGCCACAATCAAAAAAGCTGCGTCACTTTTTAGGACAGTTCCTGAAGAGCGGGCAGTAGTTCACCCCCCCCCCCCTTCCCCTTTCCGTTGCTGGGTGCTCTCGGTTTACACCTTCACACCTCCGAAACAGGGAGCTGGTGGCCCGCCCAGCGGATTTTCAACATCACATATAAGCTCTATTTCAAACGGCATTTTTTCAAAACACTCAGATATACGATTTTAATCTGTTATATTATATATATATATATATATATATATATATATATATATATATATATATATATATATATATATATATATTATTATTATTATTATTATTATTATCAGAAAAATGCCAAGAACACGACTTTAATTGGAGTGGCTCATTAAACAACGCTTGTAACAATTGGGGGTTGTTTGAGCAAGTTTGCCTTGGAACTTTTTTCCAACTGTAAGGATTTCTTTTTACCTTTTTTTGTTTTAATTCTTTTAGAACCTGCCTAATTTTTCTCTGTCATTGATCCCACAATCAAACGCTGCATTAATGTGTTTTCAGATCGTCTCTTAGCTGGAAGCTACGGTGGCCGACAGGGCTCACACCACATACAAAAGAAACAACGGCATTACCCAAAGCACAATAAAATTACTCGCAACACAACGACATAGCCGCAGCAACAGCATAAACCGCAGCACAATGGAAATGAGGACAATTCAGTTTCAAACTATTCGGTGCTCCTGAGAGCTACGTGATATTTGGACGATATTAGGGTGTTTTCTTACTAGATAACGTCATTTCTTACAAATATACGTTTGTCTAAAAATATAAATTTACCCAGCCCCATAGATAGTGACATCTGCATCTAACGCTCTTTGTCTTTTTTTTTTATTAGGACTTTTAAGTCATTAATTTTGGGAGAAAAAATGTGTAAATTTAGAAGTTTTCTATCTCATAAATTTACAACTTAAAATCTCGTAAATTTACGAGAAAAAAGTCATAGATTAATGAAGTAAAAACACCAAAGTTTTCCGTTTATCGGAGCCTAGCTTTAAAGATGAAATATGTAGAGCCTTTTGTGAAGCTTTATTTCCGGATAAGTTTAAAAACAAAGATTCAGAACCTTTTGGCGACTCAAAATCAGATTATTGTCAGTGTAGCCGGCTTTCCGGGTTTTAGTGTCAGTAAAGCGGAGTTTCATATGTAAAATAAGGAGCTCAGAGACACGTTTGGGTGTAGAGGACCGCTGCAGCCTTTATTTTCTTTTTCATTCACACACCCTGAAGTTCATTTGTCTGATTACATCATGAACCTGTCATCCGAACACCAATGCGGAAGTAAACAGTGTTACAGACGCCCCCTCCTCAATAAAAGTCCTCATTTCCATTGTGCTGCGTTTTATGCTGTTGCTGCGGTTATGTCGTTGTGTTGCGGGTTATTTCGTTGTGCTTCAGATAATGCCGTTACGTTGTTTCCTCTGTATGTAGTAATGTCTAGGCAAGAACCCTAAATTAATTTTTAGAAATCTGATAATGACAGAAGACTTGATTTTCATTGAGTCATTTTCCTATGGATTTATCTCAAATGTTAGCACATAGGAAGAAAATTTAATTAACGTCTGTACCAAGGACCTCTGAGTTTTGACATTTCAAAAAATTCAATTTGTTTTTTCTTAGGTCAACATTTTATGAGGCATATTTATTGTAAATCAATGAAAGAAAATAATGCATTATATATACATTTAAGGATTTAAGGGTTTTTTATCGCCATTATCAGTGAACAAACTAGGCACAGACTAGGAATTTGCTGCGGTGCCAATGTGCCACTTATAACACAGTAATAAAAATTAATAAGCAAAATAAAAAATAACACAATGGTCAGAACAATAAATAGAAATAAATAGTGCTAACAGTGCAAACAGAGGATGACATTTAACAGGAAACATTTTTTCTCTTACTCCGTGCTTTCAAATGCAGTTACTCCAAGGTTTCACATATTGTCTTGGAACAAAAGAGACAAACACAATACACTTTAAAACTTCAAGCACCAGCAGTTAATCAGTATATGTTTATAGGTAAGTTAAAATTAAACCACCTTTTTATGACTTTACAGCTTCAACCTTTCCATCTGCTTGTTAAAAAACAGCAAGTTGGGCGAAAAACAGTGATTGCAGACGGTTCACGATAGACGGACAGAGATGTCAAAATCCTTGAACTATAGTGACAATTCAATAGAGCTTCTCACATAAGATAAACAATTGTGCGCACTGCAAAGATAAACAAGCTAGAAAAGAAAGAAACAAACGCTCAAGGTTCATGTGCAAATAATACAATTCTGTTTAGGGACGAATTAAGGTATAAAGCTACAGAAACCACTAAGAAAATTCAGTCTGGACGAAGTTAAAAAAGTGACTAAGTAACCTAACAAGCTTGTTTTGGGAGGAAGCAGGTGCTCACACCCCCCCCCCGAAGACTTCACATAGGGGGGCCCAGAATGGAACTTAATCATAAATTGACTGTGATGTATCAGCAGCCACCACGACACCGTTCAGACATGACACAAACAAAGAACTAATTTGATGTTCCTTCATGGGTTGTGTAGGAGCGGCACGAACGACCAAATTAATCTGCATCTCAGCAAATCAAAGGTTGTTATTAAGGAGGCAACTTTTATCTAATCTTATTAGTGTATAGGAGGTCAGTCAGGGCGTTGTGTTCTCGCTCTATCTAGGTTTTGTATGTGTTTCTGTTCTCTGTTTACACGGGACTGTCGCTACTCGATACAAGCGCATATATCAACAGCTGGAAGGGGCTTGCTGAGAAATGTCAATGTGGTGGAAATGTCGCAAATCTTTGCTCCATGCTTTTTTTCTCACATCTCTATTCTTATTTTTTTGAAAGACTTTGTGTCATATAATTTCATCCGGACACAAACGGTAATTAAACAAGTTTTCCTCCATGATCAATTTTCAAAATGTTGGCGGTCCCTGATTGTCTCTAATTGGTCAGAGTTCGACTGGTTTAACTCTTAACGCGCGCCGTTCACTGGATGTGGGTTTTGTGTGCAAAGCACAAAAACGGTCTTAAAGGGTCTATACCATGCGAAATCTATTCTTTTTAGCTTTTAAGTGTATTACAGTGTTCAGTTCTCATGAAAAGAAACCTCAAAGCGGTACTTGATCCCTCCACGCATCTCTGAGTATTCCTCTAAAAACCTGCGCTCTGAGTACCTGCCCCTCCCAGTCCACAAAAACGAGCAGGTTTTCACATTGGGACGTAGACCAATGAGAACAGCCCCTTCCAGGAAGAGTCTGCACTGCCAGCACCACCCCCAGGCTAACACAAACACCCACTTTCTGTGATCGGCAGGGATCAGCAAAAACGCTTTCCTTTCATATACACAATATGCCCATCCATCTTTGCAAAGGTTAGGATGTTGTTAGTTTTGGTGAGCGGCGCGCAACACAGACACACTGCGGAGGCCAATTGGGTTGACGTCATAAAATGGGCGTCGCCCACACAGAGCAAACGCCGGTGCCTCAGAGATCAAGTTGTCTTACTTACAGGTTGCAAAACAGCTTAGGAAAATAAAAAATATTAAATTAAAAAAAGTGTTCTTTTTGTCCCAAAGGTAAAATATTGTTATATACATGAGTATAAAAAGCTTAAGAATAGGCCCTTTAAAACCGTTTATAGTGTCACGTTAATGCAGGAGTTTTGAATGCGGAAGCCTGAAACGTGCATTTACAAGCGTTCACATAGACTTTTCATTGGAAGTGTTCATTTCAACACACGTTGAACGTAGCATAAGACTTGTGTGGGTCCTGAACCAAAAACAAATCGGCATATTTGGTTTTAACAAAAGTTATTTGGCAATTATACCTTAAATAACTAAACATGATTCAAAGTGTGCAATACAGCTACTAAAGATGTGATTATTTTTATATTTTTGGTGACATGGTTTTAAGCGAATAGGGAACTTTAATATTTTGAATAAATATTATAAATATCTCAAATAAACATATATATGTTTCTCTCACTAAAGATCCAGTGTGTTTGACTTAAATTAGTTTTTTGTTGTTTGCTATTCTCAGTTTGAGTTTTAGTTTTATAAGATTGAAACTTCTTCTAAATCTCTATTCCTCTGAGTCAAGTCTGGACTACAGAAAAGCCCTCCAGATTCTGCCAAAGCAACAATATTTTCTTTGATCTCAACAAACATGTATCAACTCTTTTCAGTGTACTGGGATTTAAACCAGCATTGGTTGCTATGTGCTGCCAACCTTCACGTCAGCAAAGCTATTTTCAGTGTCATGTTGACAACATGATATCCTGAAGTCAAGGAAACATCAATACACAAGCTGGAGCTATTAAGAAGAGTGATTAGGAATATGAAACACAGGAGTGAACCTGTGAAAACAATAAATGTATAGTTGTCCCTTTATGAATGTTATTACCTCTGGATATTTTCCCATCTCTGTTGGTTTTTCTACAAATCATTTTGACATTCCTTTCCTACACCCACAGAGAGTTTCCGAAATTGAAACTCTTCCAGTGTTTCTAAAAACCCAGTGCTAATATTTTTCTTAATTTTTTTTTTAACTTTGCAACACAAGTTATTGTTTGGCAAATCACCAAAGAAAATATATATTTTTATGAGAGTAGAAAAAATGTTAAGTACTTTAATTCTTTTTATTTATTTATCAAACTCAACGACTACATGAACCACTTTTTTCAACAACATGACTATAAGAAGTAGCAGAAGAAAACAAATCCTTAGTCTTCTCGTCTGATAATTTCTCTTGAAAAATCAGAATTCCAATTTTAAAAGGATTTTAGACAGAACTAGAATGGGGACAAAATACTTCTTATGTGGTCTAAGGTTGCTTTAGTTGTAGTCATTGTTCCTAAACTATGGTGGCCCTGAAGTGCAAATCACACCAACAAATTACTGGACACAAAATCAAACTAAAGATTGCAATGACAATTAAAAAAGAAAAACATATATTAAAAAAAAGTTACATTATAATTTAGAAAGTAAAGCAAAATTCCAGAAACCAAAACACAATTCCAAAAAAGTGTAACAAAATAAAAATGATACGTTTTAGAAAACAAAAGTAATTTCCATAAAATCAAGATGAAATGTTAAAAATTGAAAAGGACTATACCCTATGGAACATCACTGATTGGATGATGACATTTGTCCATCATTTCAACTGAAAGTTATTTGACATAAAGCGATTCTGGACATGCTCAGTACAAATCATAAAACTTTGAAGATGGATGAATGTGCTCAATGACAGAATCCAGTGTTCAAACAGTCATAATTACACACTATTTTCTGTTTGTCATTTTGCAGCTCCGAAAAAGAATATCAATGCACAGACTATCACACAGGGGGGAAGAATTCCTGCTTCTTCAATAAGAACGACACGTCCATCTGGGTTAACTACAACATCACCGTGGTTGCCACCAACGCTTTGGGCCAGGCTTTGTCAGACCCACTCAACATCGATGTCTATTTTATTGGTGAGAGAATTTTACCTGGGGCTGTTGTGATGATTTAGCAGAATGATGATGATAAAGAAATATTTCTTGCAGTTCGTAAAAATGACTCAACATAAATCTAAGAGTATCTAGAAGGATTTTGGATTCTCTTCTGCTTATTTTTATTTAAAATATTTGTTTCCACCTTTTGAAAACTTTTATAAAATGGGGAATTTTTAAAGAAAAGGTATTCTAATTAAGTGCATTTTTTTTCCTAGTTGAGCCCAATCCTCCTGAGAACTTAAACGTGACCATCCAGAACGACAAAGGTTGGCCGTTTCTTCGAGCGTCATGGGACCCGCCGACAAAAGCTGACACCCGCTCGGGTTGGATCACGCTCATCTATGAGCTGCGCATAAAACTGGAGGAAGAGGATGAATGGGAGGTGTGTAAATCTGTAGTGTGGCCCTGCTGGTTAGGGCATTTGCCTCTCAAATGTGGAACTTTGCATGTAGCAGGAGAAGCCCTCAGAGAAGTCTGCCTATTTTGAAAGTTGACTCAACTGTGTCATTTTGTTTCCAGATTCACCATGTGGGCCAGCAGAAGGTGTTTAATATTTTCGGCTTGCAGTCAGGGGGCACATACGTTATTCAGATTCGCTGTAAGCCTGATCATGGCTTTTGGAGTGAATGGAGCGATGATGTCCAAGTCGTAGTTCCTAACTGTGAGTCCTTCGATAATCTGTTTTTCTGAGATGAAAGGAAATGAACAAATAGACAAACATTGAAGTTGTTTTACTGTCATTTTGGTAAAGACTCGATCATCCTATTCCTATATCTGCTTACGTGCATGAGAGGGGGGAAATGTATTTGAGTTAGCCAGTTATTCTTAAAGACCCAATCCAATGAAATGTGTGTTTTGTTTTGTTTTTAAACATTTTCTTTAAGCTTTTTTCATGATGGGGACATATTTAATCATTTAAGCTTGACACTGCATTTCTGAGTATTTCTCTTAGACAACTTAGATACCAGCACTAATCTTGTCTACATTTGTATAGTTTTATATTTTCCTAACAAAAGGTCCGCCTGGGTGCTACTTATGGTCTTTTCCGGCATGGTCTTTCTCATCTTGAGCTGGCTGTTACACCTCAACAGTCGCAAGTAAGAATAAAAATACTTTGTTTTTTACCTTTGCACGCGTACAGGGCACCTGCATTCCAGCAGGACTGATTCTCATCAACATGTAAAGCAAGGACATTTATCTATCTCCCATAAAACATATGAAAGTGATGAAAAAAATGAAGAAGACATTTATGTTTTTTTATTCATGTATGCTAAATTAAGGTAATTAACTGATCCAACCAACATCTGAAAAATTAAACACAAAACATCTGAAAAATTAGACACTCTTTTTAATCCCCCCCATGACCGTCATAACAAATAAAACGTTGTAGCAGTATCACAAAGATTTTTAAATGTTTTTTCTTTTTCTCAAAAGTGTCCAAACATGCTTAAAGACAATATTAACATTTCACTCTAAACTGCGAAGTTAGATCGTTAAACTTTTTGTCCTGCTATCAAAACTACATTTAACATTTCAATAGACCCACCACATAATGTCTGACACACTGAAACCCTGCTTGAATATTGTAATATTACTATACTTTTTATGTATCCAAATAGTCTGATTTGTCAAATATATTTTTACACAGTGCTAATTAGCTACTCTATGATGTTGGTAAAAATAAATCTTCACTGGATACCACAGTTTGCAGAAATTAGGCTTCCCATTGAAATTGGAGAAATTAATAATAAGAGAACCTAATGATGTGAAGAGGGATGTAATACGGATGTTGATTGAGTCCTAACCCAATTTGGACCAATCAAAGTGTTCCTGTGATGCAGGCAGCTCTGCATGATTTGCAGAAGAAGGCCAAGGTATAAAAAAAATTAAGCCGCACAACTTAACAATCCTTATGGTTCACAAGCTGAAAACTGAAACTGACTAAACTAAACATATTAACGAGTCCAACAAGTTTTTGCAGTTTGGTCTAAAAAAACATGACTTCCTGTCTTCTGAAAGCGTTTTGATTGTAATGTAGCTGTGCATTTCAGAATTGCTTTACAATAATGCAAGGACTGTCTGTCAGCTGAGGCTGACCTTGATATTTTCTTTTTCTTGTGAAGTTTGAAGCACTGCATTCTTCCACCGGTCCCTGGTCCAAAAATTAAAGGATTTGATCAAAAGCTTCACAAGGTAAAGTACAAATACTGATCAGGGAAAGTGTCAAACATTGTTTCTATTGTTAAATACAATTTGTGTCATTGTATCTACCTAACTGTGGAAATGTCTTTGTTGTGTAGAGTGGAAAGTCAGTGGATGCCTTCAAGTCACTTGAAGTGCCTGATTTTCCCCACCACACATTCTCAAAGTCCGAGGATTTCCTTGTGGAGTACATAGAAGTCTACGTTCCTGAGGAGCAGGAGCTGATGCTGGAAAAGAGCAATAATCTACACAACGGCTGCCTGAAATCTGAGAGCTCAGTGTCTGACTGTGATTCTGGCCGAGGCAGCTGTGATAGTCACACCCTGCTTCTGGATAAGAGTGGACATCAAACCAATACCCAGGACAGTCAGACGGATGAGCAAAGGCACGGGGAAGCTCTGCAGGGTGAAAATCTGGCCTACACTCACCAAGACATGGTTAGCCCTGATATGTCAGCTGGAAGGGTGAAGACGTGGCCCTCTGTCTTTTCTCCACTGCCTCAGAACAGATCGACAGTGGATCAAACCAGCTCAATTGAGATAGCCAAGCAGCACTGTCTTTCAGACAGCTTGCTTCCCTCCGACTTCTTAACCCCCTACCATTCCCCACCTGGCCACTGCACCAGAGAGCATCTTGGATCAAACTACTGGGAGTTTGATTTTGGCAACAAGCAACCTCATTTAACACAACCCCAAACAGAGGCCTGTCACCAGATCCAGGCTCACAGCGAAATCAACATCAACACCGGTGTAAAAGCAGAACCTGCAGCTCAGAAGTTCCCCACTCCCCGATCCAATGAGTATGTTGAAGTGCAGAGGATCAATGAGGAGGATAGCGTCGTTCTCCGTCCAGTCGCATCAAACTATGACAAACTCTTTGAAATGCAGCAAGGAGAGGATTACAGCAGGGTGAAGGGGGTGGACATTGACAATGTGCTCCTCCTGCTTCAGAAAGAGGCAATGGAAGAAGAGATGAACATGTGCCCCTGTGAGCAGTTGACTGACACAACAGACGCCCACTACACAAGATTTGCCACGAGTCCAGAGAAACCAACGGCCTGCACACATCCTACACCACAACCTCTGGAGGAAAGGGTAGTTAATGGATATGTTGACACTGCCACTATGTTCACCATGCCTCCTTACTAGTTGTAGAAAAAGCACACGTGACAACAACAACAAAAAAAGGAAGTCCCAGAGGCATTGTGACCTTGGGACTGAAACAAAAACATTGAGGCTGTCGTTAAGCCTGTTCCAGCTTGTCGATGCCTTTACTCACCATTGAAATATAATGGTAGGTTATTGCCTATTAAACTGTCGTTTCTACACCTGGCTTTATTGTACAGTGTACACAAGTGCAGGGGATTCCCTTATGCTATGTTCACCTCATGCATGTGCAGCACATTCAAGAGCATGCTGAACGGGGGGGCCTGGAACGTTTTTAGCACATGGTGTTCATACTACCTACTCTTGGAAGAGGCTTGGTGTGAAACGTCAAAGCGGTGCGAATCCAGGCTTTTCCTTTCACAGCTCCATTCCGAAAAATACTTGGTGTCACATTATTCTGGCCGGGCACAAACAGCAATTATTCATTTCTCCTTTATGATCAATTTTCAAACGGTTGGCACTTGGGTGAATTTAAAAGGACACTACCCATACATCACTACCAAATCCAAGTCCCTGATTGGTCAAAGTTCAACTGGTTTAACTTTCAATACGTGTTCAGTGGACGTGCATTTTATGTGTAGAGACTAAAAGTGACCAAAAAAACGTGCGTAGCGACACGTGAACACTAGAGTTTTAAACGTGGAAGCCTAAAAGACACATATATGCACGTTTCTATACACCTTTCATAGAAGTAGTGGCTTGAACGCGCGTTGCTAAGGACGGTGTGAGCGTAGCATTCGACAGCACAAAAGTTTGAAAGAAAACCACTGTAAAGTAGTCTCAAGTATTTACTAGTTTTTGACACACACACACTTCACTGTCAGGTGAGGCTTTTTATACAAAGCAGAACAAGATGTATTTTAAATTTTGTACATAACCTGGCTGTAATCATTTTTGTAAAATTAACAGAAAGGGGTTGCACAAGAACCAGAGGGGAAAACGAGTAAAGCAAGAAATTCTCTGGAGACATTTATTTAGAATAGTAGCAGATCGAAATTAATTAAATCAACTAGGATGACTTTATTCATCCCCTATGGGGAATGTCATTTGTAGTATAAATTAAAGAAAAAAATATATTAAACTATCAACCAATAAAAAAAATAATAAAAAAACTTGTGGAGAATATCGAAAAAGAGAAGAGAGATTAATATGTCTATTGACATGCCTTGCTGATAATATGATGCAGTGTTTGCACATAACTGTTAATGTCTTATAGTAACATCTTTAGAGGCAACGTACAGCCAACAGTAGAGACACTAACCCAGGTATGCATATCTAACACAGTTATGTAACTCCTGTGTAGTCTGAACAGGTTTAAAATGTCTGGATAACTTTCCTCCAGGCCTGTCTTAATAAAAAAGAAAATACACATGATCACGTTCATCATATTCCAGCTGTGCTCTTATCACTACTTCAGTTTAGCTGCTAATTCTTACATTTTTATGACAAAACACTAAATAGGTGTTTGGGTTCAGTCCTGTAGGACATTTTCAACACCCTTTATGCAATTGTTTGGAAATAGTTTGGATTTTTTTGGACTGTTTTCTTTCGCGTCCCCCACATGTAAACAGCAAATATGTTGAAATATTACCATACGCATGATGATTTCCATCAAAGAATGCTGCAGAAATCCTCAAGGATTTACTGGACAACAACATGTTCTGTGTTACTGCCTTAATGTTGGAAGCAGTGCATGCAAGGAGAGGTGGAGGTTATTCTGCTTTTTTAAAAATTCCTAATTTTATCTGAGTGCAAATGAGCATGGTGTACTCAAAAGACAAGGAGGATAGAAGGCACAGTTTGTTTATACTTCTATGCTTTTAATTCTTGGAAGGGAGCAATAGTAGAAAAAATGTTGAGCTTGTTCAGAATTTATTTTTCAGAACTTTATTGACACTTTCACACCCATATGTATGGAACAATGTGCATTTGACTACAAAAAAGAAAATAGTTAATATTTGTTTTCCTGTGGTACTGATTTGTTTTTTAACTATACTGTAATTTCTTTCAACTTCAGTTATTCAAGATAAAATCTTAATGTCGCATGCTACGTATTTTGTGCTGTGTATGTGTATGAATGGCAAACAATGCCTGAGCCGCTGACCAATGAAAGAATTGAGTCGGTTGGTTCAAAAGGGGCCCAAGTCCAAGAGGTTTCTTTATCCAGAAATGATTTGAATTGCATAGCTTAAAGGGAGGCTACCCCAAATGATTAATACTTTACCCAGATTTAGCACCAGTTCATAGCTTACAAATGCTATAATATGAAGCACCTCACTTTTATAATTTCAGAGGACTAGCACACTAAAATCTCTGGACTTGGGCCCTTCTTGAATTAAACAGGGGCGCTGCCATATTGGATAACTAGTGCTGCCATCTATGGGATAAAGCTAAACCCATGCAAGAAAGGCCCAAGTCCAGGAATTTTGCACTTAATGCATTTTAAATGTCAAGCATAGTCAATACATTACAACGGACTTGGGACTTTGTACATAATCAGGTATCTTTTCCCTTGAAGACCATAGAACATATATCTCTATTTTGAAAAATTGTGGACTTGGGCCCCTTTTGAACTAACCGATTCAATTGTGTTGCTTTGCATTTAAAAGTTTGTTTTTTTAATGCTAATATACATTTAAAACCACTGTGATCTTTTTTTCACAAAAAAATGTATACCTATAGGTTTAAAAAAAAACACAAAGCTGTTATATTAACCTTTATAGAGCATTGAACTGTTTCTATGCATTTGCCAGTAGTCTTTTGACAAACATGATAATAACTAAGTTCATAAAGAAAAAATGAGGTATGTGAGTGCTTAGATTTACATTAAAACATACTAATAATATATTAAAAGCTTCAAAATTGCAGGGTCAGAATAACTGTAGATTTGAACGTTTAACATGGCCCTACTGGCCCTACTGAAACACAATAATCTTTCTTCCATTCATCAAATAAATATGTGTGATATTGAGTCATACTTAGATGTCTATAGAACATTATCTTGTTTTCTCTGCATGCACCTGTACATGTTGCGACACGTTTTGTAAATTGGTAACACACCTGGTTCTTTAGAAAAGCATGCTGTAAGCATCATGTGTATAATAAAAGAACATTGTAACCACCATGGCTGCTGTTTATTTTATTTTTATATTTTTTTCAAACATTTTTCAATTTTCTATTTTAAACTATTTACAGTTTAGAGGAAAATGTTTCTAATTAGCTGCAATTTTCATTACACAGTCAACTGTAGAAGCCCCTGTTTCACAAAATTGAAGGAATTACAAATGAAAAAAGTGACATATAAAATGTATATTATATTATGATATATTATATTACATTTTTTAATGTGTTTCCTCCAACAAATTAAGAGAGTAAAACTGTTTAAAAAATGTTTTTTAACAGAATAACCAACAAGATATTAAAATGAAAAAAAGAGTAAAATTTTAAATAAAGGGGTCTGCGAATTGGAGGTAATTAAATAAAATACCTTAAATAATAGTTTTTGATAACTTTAGCTTGTATATTTCAATTTTTTCTGTAGAGGCTAAATATATTTTTTGTCAGTTTCTACAAAAAATATTTAGAAAAGAGACTGACAATTCCCTCGTATGTATGTGATATAACGAACAAATTTCCCACGTGTGGGATCAATAAAGTATTTCTGATTCTGATATTCTACCATAAAAATTATGAATATGATCTTTATAATTGTTTCATTTGAATAAAAAAAATGGAGTCGTTAAAAATAAACACCATCTCTTGTTTAGTTAATCCAATATTTTCCCAATCGTGTTCGTGCAAAACATGTCAACGGTGCAGTGCCAAGTTTGCGCAGTGCGCATGCACACATGTAGACATGTGACTTGTGACGTCACGGGGGAGGAGCTGATTCTAAGCAATGAGGATCATCAGGCTTCCATCCTCCCACAAATGTCAATTTTCAGAAGCAAAAAAAAACTGCAAGAAAGAAAGGATAAAGTTTTGTACCTTCACTTGCTAAGTTTTGGAACGCAAGGAAAAGTGGTAGAATTGTGTGTCTTTTCTTTTGTGCTTGTTCAACATGCACAAAGTTGTTTTCCCTGTGAGTTTTCGGTGGGCATTCTTAACAGGACAAAAAAAATGCACTCATTCAAGTCTGGGAATGCTCCATTTAAGTGGTAAGTCCCCATGAAAACGAATCAAATCCAGCCCTAACCCGCTTGGAACTACCGTTGAAAACAAACCTTAGCTATTTCCACTTAAACTGAGGAGAACAGGATATACCTGTTCAGTTTTAAGCTAAATGTTTTCAATATTTGGCAAAAAACGGTTAATTTTGACTAATGTGCAGTCTTTTTCCCACTACGACTAAATTAAATGAATAAATAAAGTATATTATTTATTTACTAATATATATATATATATATATATATATATATATATATATATATATATATATATATATATATATATATATATATATATATATATATATATATATATATATATATATATATTAACGCTAAAAATAAAAGTAAATATAAAAACCTTTATATCACAAGTAGTTTACCCTAAAAATTAGGCATTATACTTGAAGTTTACTTTTATGTATTATCTTTATACTGTAAATTTTCCAATTTTTGAAGAAGACATATTTAGTTAGTATACAGCCTGCACTACACTTACACGTACGTCTATACTGTAGTACACTGGCTATACTTATAATTATACACAAGTATACTTCATAAGATAAACTTCAAGTGTACTACTTTTTGCTTACAAATAGTGACAGCACATACAAAGGAAAAAATGTATATTTCCATGTTTTCTTGCCTTTCAAAAATAAAATATTGCACACAAATTCAAACAAAATAATACGATCAATGGATTTGATTGTTCCTTTTTTTGTCGTGTTGAAATAGTTCGAGTTGAAGGGTTTCCCAGGACTTGATGGTGAATGCCAGCAGACTGCAAAGCTTAAAATGAGCAAACTAACAATTGAAGAATCAAAATATGTTTTGAATATGTGTCTTGTTATATTTAAAATAAATTCTAGCTAAAGATTTAAAAACTTCCCCTCTGACTGAGTGCTATTTAAGAAAAAAGCTGCAAGATTTTAGAAATAAGTCCACAGGATGTACAGTATAATGTGCTGCAGAATCTGAAACCTGATCCACATTTATTAACCGGTTGCATTTAGCTAACATGTTAGATATTACTTATGCAGAAATAAATCCTTCCTAAAGTCACTATGTAATTTTCTCCTCCATTTCTGAATGGCCATCATAACGATTTCATAGGTGCATTGTGCCAGAAAGGAGACTACAAATACACCATCCCAGATATACCAGAGATGCCCTCGTGCAGTTTTAATCCAGAGGAATATAAGGTAAAGTGATTCTACGGCTCGTGTTTTTTCCTGTGAGGTCCAAGGTACAGGTTACAGGACAACTGCTCTAAGGACCGTCCTCACCTCTTGTTGAATTGTCGCTTATAGCTTGTTGTATGTCAGCAGCAATCAACAGTTGCTGGTAACTAATGCAAATAGGATTTCTGCACCTTAAGAGATTCAAGTGTCTTTGGAGCACTAACTTTTCAAAATCTCTTCATCCTGACCCACTCAAAAAACTGTTAATGTTCTTAAATAAAATGTTGTGTTGTATTCTTTGTACCTTTGAACTGCAGATAAAACGCTGCCTTCACTGCCTAGTTGTCAGGTGCAAAACCCCTTCTTCACGTTGGTCTTTCAGTTTAACATAAGAAGTTTAAACAATTACATTTTCAGAAGATCATGCAATGACTAAAGCAGAATTTTAAAAGGTTAAGGTTTTCTTTTTTTGGTGGAGATCTCTTTCATGCAGATAAACAAAAGGGGCTGAGGAAAACTCCTGGGAACCAAAACATAGTAGCGTTGGTGCATCGCCCCTGGCTTTTATATGTTACTAAGTGCATATAAATAATAGAAATAATGTTTATCTGATGGAAAGATGAAACGTCTTTCACTTAACCTTGCATCTGTTTGTATTTGAATCCTTTTTTTGTGTGCAGGGGATGTCAAAGGAGCGAATGTTGGACATCCGCAGGCAGAACTGCAACCCCATGACCCCAAAAGTCACTTATTATAAGAGGCCGGTGTTCATTCACCAGGGCTACATGCAGTGGCTGTGGGATGTGGACGGGAGGCGATATCTAGACCTGTTTGCCGGTGTGGCAACGGTCAGCGTGGGCCACTGCCACCCGTAATAAAACGTTGATTTCCAAGTCATTAACCACCAACAATGCAACCTACATGTTCATTTATTTTTTTGAAACTTTTCCCGTCCGCAGAAAAGTTCTAACCGCTGCGGAGCAGCAGCTGAAAAAGCTTTGGCACACCACAAATATCTACATCTACCCAACTCTTCATGAGTATTGTGAGAAACTCGCCTCCTACTTGCCAGATCCCCTAAAGGTATGGTGGAGGATTTGGAGATTACCCAAGAGTGGATGCCTGCATGAGTATGTGGGCAGTAAAGAAGACGTGTTCTGCTCTCTAACCCTTGCACAGGTGATCTATTTGACCAACAGTGGCTCTGAAGCTAATGACCTCGCAATGCTGATGGCCCGCCTCCACACAGGCAATTATGATATTATCACTTTCAGGTCTAAGCTTTTCTATTTTAATTCAGTTGCTGCGTTTCCGGTTTTTCTTCTGTTTACATTTATACAAAGGCAGAAATAAATTGCTCTTTTGACACGTTACTATGCTTACAGTGTTTAAAGACTAAATGCACATTTTCTTTACAACGCTTTTTAAAAACAATAGCTCTGATTAGGAACAGAAGGTTTTGTGCGTTATTATTTTTTTTTTTTTAAATGTCTTTTTGAATATCTTCCAGGGGTTCATATCATGGTGGAGGCCCACAGACTTTGGGTCTCACCTCCAATGCTGCATATAAGTACCCCGTTGCCAGTGGATTAGGGTGCACGAATGTACGTACTGCAAAAATAAAAAAAATATTAGGCTTTTATTTTGAAATAGAAGTAAGGAAAACGGACATCAAAGTGGGTGTTTATGGATCAAATATGAATCCGCTTAGAGTGAATAAAAAACCTAAAGGTCAATTTGAAAAATGGACGTTGTAAATTTGAAGAAAATGTGACAAGTTACGTTAAATATTTGAAGAAAAAAAACTGGAGACTCTAAACCTAAAATGGTTTTACCAAATTAAAAAAAAAAGTTCCTCTGTATTTTCAACTTTAATTTTTGTTTCTCTCCCACTTCACTTCCAGCCCTTTATCTACAGTGTCATTTCAGAATTTTCACTTCAGCATAGAGCCAATTGTACATGTGGTGGGGCTTTGAGCTCATTGGCTACCGGGATGTGACTCCCATCGGGTCAAAGAGGTTACAGGGACGTCATTTCTGCTCCTGAACAAAATCTGTTGTCACCGCCTGTGTCATCCCTCCGCTAATCTACCGAACTTTGGAAGAACATTATCTCTACTGTACGCCACATCAGACGAAAAAGGAAAAGTTAAAAAATACAAAAGTACAGTTGGTACAAATAAACAATATTTCTCATTTAGTAACACTTTCGGGTTGGAAGTTTTTTTTAATTCAAGTTTTCAATTATTTTTTCCAATTAGTATTATTTATTTCAAGTTTAAAACTTTTTCTTTTTTTACAATCTGGTTTTTCAATCACATTTAGCTGATCTTTATTTGACCCCATTGGCATTATATTATAAAAAAAGAAATAAAAGTTGCAAAGAGTTTTAAAGCAAGTGTACAAACTGCAAAGTATGTACACATTTTGGTTTTACTTGTGTTTTTGTCAGGATTTTGTTGCACCAAAAATCCACAGCAGGTGGATTTTGACAAAAAACTGGGTGTTTAAGTGAACCTTTTAAAGTTTTTTTTTTATATTTGGTGCTTTAAATATTCACCCAGGTATGATTAAAAGCTCATACTTGTCAGGCAAAACAAGAAATCTTAATGAAAGGTGGAATAAACAACTGTCGCTCCAAACACTTTCATGTTCTGTCAGCCTCTAACATTCATTAGCCATGATTTAAAAAATTATAGTCAATGTTTTCCTTGCATTCATTCATTTAATTAAGAAGGAAAAAAAGATCTGTGTCAAATGATTCCATTTGACTTGTTTTCTGCTCGATCAACAGACCATGTGTCCCGATGTGTTCAGAGGTCCGTGGGGAGGAAGCCACTGCAGGGACTCTCCAGTTCAGACAATCAGAGATTGTAGCTGCGCTCAAGGTAACAGAAAGAAAGCATCAGTGAGCAGATTTGTGCCAAGGACAGTAAATAGATAGTTTTCTTTTGAAAACAAAAATAATCATTTAAGTTGTGATGGTAATAGCAGTTTTGTAAACCTTCTTGCAAACAGCTTGAAAGCACACAGTGTAGGCTACAGTCTGAGCAGTTTTGTGTCAAGTGCTGCTTTTTAGGTAGAATGGATCTCTTACCTTCAAATGCATCTTAAAGGCACATTATGTTAGTATTACACAATCAATTTATGCAATTTTTGTCCTTAAAAAATGCGTCATTTTTGTCAACTTAGTAGATAAAAGTGTTAATAATCTCCAATGGTAAATTATAGGAAAATCCTAAAGCCAGAAATGACAGCTATATTAAACAATCTCAGAACTGTGGTATATTAACTAATGTGGTGCACGTTGTCAGGATTTCTCATTTGCATATTGACATTAGAATCTGCAGATGTGCGCTAACTGACTTGTCCCTGTGTCACAGGTCATTGCAAGGCGAATGAGCTTTATATCGAGCAGCTCAGAGAGACATTGGCTACGAGTGTCCCAACTAGAATTGCTGGTTTCTTTGCAGAGCCCATTCAGGTTTTGTATATTATGGAATATCACAACAGCTAAATGTTTTAGTTCATTAACAAATATTGAAATAAAACTACACACGTTAATTCCATCATCCGTTTTACTTCTTTTTTCCACATAATGAGAGTTTGGATGTCTGTTTTTACACAGGGAGTTGGAGGAGCGGTGCAGTACCCCAGGGACTTCCTGAAAGAAGCTTACAGACTTGTAAGGGAGAGAGGAGGGATCTGCATTGCTGATGAGGTCAGATGTGCACTGTCATGCATCTATTTGTCCAATGAAAATGTTTAAGTAGAATTAGAGATGCATGACGAGCAGGATGAGTTCTTTTCTCCTAATGCATCCTATGCCTTGCAGGGCCACTCAGAGCAGGGCCACTTATTGGGTTGTTCAAGTGTTTCTCAATGAACTAGATGCTGTTTTCCACCTGTGTGTGCTGCATTTCCTTATCTTTACTGTGCCTCAGCTTGCAGCTGTGTTCTCTTTAGGATGAAAATAGTTTTTTTTTCCTTTTCTGGAAATTCAATTTGAAAGCATAAAAGATGGATTTTAGTGTAAAACACTAGTTTTTCCGATGAAAAAAAATGAAGATAATTATGTCATGCTACGTTCACACTGTGTTCCACGGATCGCTTCCAAAAAAAAATAGACATAAATGCATGTGTTGGGTTTCCGCTATCAAAACTCTCAGGTTCGCGTGTAGCTATCCATGTTTTAAGTCCGTTTTCAGGCTCTACGTACAAAACGCACAGCAACTGAACAGACCAGTGTGAACGCCATATGTTCAAATTGCGTCTAGAAACCACATTCTGCGCGTTCTTGACCACGCAACACATACGTTTGATATAAAATGAGGTAAATAAAGTTAATATGAACACCTAATGGTAAAAAAGCAGAGAGTACTTTAATGTGATTCTGCATGGACTAGCTGATATCTCCTTCTTAATCCTGCAGGAAGACCACTTAGAAGTATTTTTATGAACCCATGTGCTTTATTTTCAGGTCCAAACAGGATTTGGGCGAACAGGAAGTCACTTCTGGGGTTTTCAGGGCCATGACGTTATTCCCGATATGGTGACGATGGCAAAAGGGATCGGCAATGGATTCCCCATGGGAGCTGTTGTTACAACACCAGGTACTGCCATGCAAAGGCAGAAAAAATAAATTAATAATAAACATTCCTTAAGATGTGAAAGCAAAAGCAACTGATCTAATATTGAACGAGATTCAAAGCAATGTGATGTCAGTCGAACCTTGATGATGAAGAGCAACAGTTCCTTGGAAGTCATTTGAGGAAATTATAGTGCAATAGGAGGTAAAAGTAAAACAAAAGTTTATCAAAGGTTCTTGGTACCAGACCGCTGTGCACATTTCCTTTAGAGCTGCAAAACTTGTATTGAATTTAATCATGTCTTAAGAAAATAAATCAGAACTGATTGAATGAGCTGTTTTGAACCCCACCATTACAGCTTATTGATTTAAACTTCGCCTTTTGAATCCGTGTAGTCCAGGGTGTTGATTGCCAGGTAGGAGTAGTTTCATGCTCCTGGAAAAGTTCGTTTATTTGTGGCAGCCGGCACAGTATCAGGTTTCTCCTTGTGTAATTTGCAGAGGTAACCAGTTGCTATGGTGTTCTGTCAATAATTAAACTGTAAATACTTGAAGCCCTGGAGCTTTCAGGAGAAATTTAGAAATTTTTCTCCGAAAATGTTTGACTTGCACTTCAAAAAAAAACAACAGGGACGCTTTACTTTCTCTTCTTCTCTTTCCATACTGTTTAAAAAAAATGTGACTGAAGGTGTGAACATCTTCATTAAAATGTTTCCAGAAATTGCAGCCTCATTTGCCAGGGGAGTACATTTCAACACCTTTGGAGGGAATCCTGTTGCTTGTGCAATGGCTTCTTCCGTGCTTGATGTAAGACGGCTTTTATTATGCACAAGTTCTTTAACTGGTAAAAGAGAAGGCGTATGTTTTGACACATCCATGAAATTGAGGACTTGAGGGTTGTTGTTCAACGGATGTGTCTTTTCCAGACCATTCAAGAAGACAAAATGCAGAAGGTGAGTCTTGATGTGGGAACATATCTATTGAAGGAGCTGGCGAAGCTGAGAGACAAGTACGAGATCATCGGGGATGTTCGTGGAAAAGGCCTGATGATCGGAGTGGAAATGGTCACAGACAAGGTACTGAGCGTCGAACAGAAGGAATCCCTCACTGCACGTGTTTGCGTAGTGTGTGCGGATGCACCAAGCCTCCGCTGGACATGGGTCAGCTGTGGCCCATTTAACTATGGGCCACAACATTAGTGGCCAGCTGTAAATCTGCACAAAACAAACACAGATGCGTCAGATGTTCTCTACCTGAAGATCTGTTGTGTCTAAATAAAGACTGGAAAAGTGAGGAAGCAGAAAATGAAATAATAGGACAGTTGCTTGGAGACGGCATGCTTTCTGGCTTTATTTGTTGTTGCTTCTTAAAGACCCACTGCAATAAAAAAAAAGGGTGTTTTAAACATGTTTTCTTTCATGATATATGACATATATTAAGAAAATAAGCTTAAGATTGCACTTCTGAGTATTTCTTTATTCAATTCATTGAAAGTCAGGGTTCAGACGAAAAACATGTTTGAAAACGTTCGTATTTGTGACGTAGGAAATATGTTGGGTGGCCACAAGCTCACGGTTCCACTCCATTCTGATGCATCCACCTTTAGACGACTAGATCCACGAACGTCTATGTTTTCCTCGTCTGAGCTAGCATAGTTGTTTTCCTAGATAACTACAATAATTCTTTTGATTTTGTTGCACCTATATTGTTAGGTTGGGGTTGTGAGGGGCTGTAAGCCAGTGGGAGAGTAAACAGATGGGGGGATTTTGCCTAAGAACCGCATTTTCATAACTAAAAGACCACTGATAACAGTTTTAAAATGGATTAAAAGGTCATCGGTGTGGAAGTTAACAAAAAGTATTTTGAAACCAGCAATTATTTCTGTTTTCAATTGAGAGACAAAGTGAAAGCCCCCTTTTCTCCAACAAAATCTAAACTAATGTGAATGCCGTCAGAAGCAAGTGGATGACTCATTGGTCAGAAAAAGCTTTCTTTATGTCTTTATCTATGGTTCTAGAGATATTTTAGATTTGGACTGAACACTTTAGAGCCTTGCATGAAAAAACATTGCTGACCTTTTAACCCCCTTCTCATCAGCCTGAGTGTGTTACTTCCATATGTGCATGATGGTTGGCAGTAATTTTGTTTTTTGACTGTTGTGTAGCACTTTGTGATTTTCTTCCTGAGAAAAATTCGCTAGAAATAAACATTTACTTACTTACTTACTTAAATACAATTGAAATAAACACATTTTTAAACATATTTTATTTATTTGGGCTAACATTTCCTGTCAAATTTTCTTTTGTTTATGAATTAAGGTGGTCTGGGCTTCACCAGATCTTGGATTAAAATAAATACTATCATAAAAATAAATATTATAAATTTCACTGTTAATCCATTTATCGAATAACTATTATGAATAAAATCTGAAATGTGGCAAAACTTGAATACTCACTAACAATAACATAAACAGCATAAAAATTGTGTGATAAATTAACTTATTTTATACGTAGTTAAATCCAAATATATATCCATTTCAATTTCACTTTTGAACACTGTTGTTGAATTTGTGTTTATAATCAAAACTTAACTCAGGTTGAATTTGTAAAAGAGGTTTTGTGATGTCTAATACTTTTTCCAGGGCTTGTTTATCGATTTATAGCGCACATGCTGCATTGTACACAACAGCACTTCCAATTTTCCTGCAATAGTAACACATCCAGCCAAATTTTGCTCTGTCACCTGCAGACCAGCAGGACGCCGCTGCCTTCGGGGGAGATGTCCGAGATCTTTGAAGATGTCAAAGATATGGGAGTTCTTATTGGCAAAGGAGGTCTTTATGGACAGGTAACAGCACTCACTGTCTGGCGTCAATAGTTTAAGTCAGATGTTTTTGCTTTGCAAGACTTATTGGTTAAATTAAACCAGACTGATCATTTTCAGGAGTTTAACAATAACGATTATGTGGAGAAATAATAGAATACCACCGTATGAAAATACCATCAGAGTAGAACTGCAGTTCATTTGAAGGAATTGCATGTGATTGCTGAAAGCGCGCTGTTTTCAATCATTCTCCAGCTGTTGCTAGTACCGGTGTTGTTAGCTAAAGGTCTCGAAACCAGTTGCTGCACCACCTATTGGACAATACAGCTAGTTGAACTCATTCATCCCCTTTATTCCTTGTGCCATCCTATGGGGTCAAGATGACCATTGACATGTTCTCCCTACCATGACAAAGGTGGATAGAGGTGGAAGGATTTCATGTAATCCATGGACACCAGTGAAGATCACAAATAATTAAAGAAAAAAGTTCAGCACATTCTTGTGGGGTCTAGATTACCCTACTCCCAATGTTAAAGTGCCTAGGATAGCACAAGTGTTATCGGAACGTTGTTTTTAACTTGGTGGAGTTGAAATTAATGCCGTTTTTTTTTTTTCCATCTACAATTCCCAGTATTAGTAGTGAAGGAATTGCACTTCATGATTTTCTATCTCTCACTGTTCAAATGAACCTACCATTAGGACGAGTTTCTTTTTAGGGGGCAAACTTACAAAATCAGCAAGGCATTAAATACTCCTTTCCTCCACTTTATGGTCTAAAAAGCACAATTCTAGCAAAAGAGCTTTACAACCACAGAGGCTTGCATGTTTGAGGCTAATTTAGTTTAGAAACAGAAATTCAGTCGTTGGATAACATACTCTGATAGCTTTTAGCAATCAGATAATTCTAGCAGGGGAACATCTCACCAATGTATGTATAGAAACCATCTTTTCAGCACATTCAATCACACACCATTTTTGTAGTATCAGCAAATTGTAAATGCTGTTGCCAGTTATCTTTAAAAGAACTGTTCCACTGTCAATCTTGTACTCTAATTCTTGCTTTAGAAAATGAAGGTAATAAAGTGAAAATGTTTTTTTTTTTTTTTTAAAGCTTTGAATAAGTAGCCAGCAAGTGATTTATTAGAGCACAATGAAATGGCCTTGATGGCCTGTCTGATAAATATAAAGGTGTCTCCTCTGGGCTCTTTGTGAATATACATTACATCTTCATCAATGAAAAAGTGCATCTCAACTGTGTAGTAAGTATGTGGGAATGAAAACCTTATAATACAAAATGTCAATGCATTATTTTTGCAATATAGCATCAAACCATTTCAAATATCATTTTCATTAGTGTTACATTTTTCACAAGTCACATCACTATCTTGTGTTACTTTGGCATTTGGTTTTACTTCTAATTATCTGATTTTTGTTCCTTTCTTTCTCTTTGCCTAAGATCTTCCGCATCAAACCTCCAATGTGCATCACGATGGAAGATGCAGACTTCTTCTTGGCTGTTTTTGATAAATCCCTCCACAACCACATGAAAAAAAGATGAAGAAGGGCCTGCCCTTTCAAAGAAATCACTGTCAGTATTATTCATAGCTAACTTTTAAACTGATACTAAAAAATGACAACAAAAAGTGTAGCTTAACTGTAGCTTAATAACAAGAATTGATTGGTGTCTATCAATAATGACATCTAAACCATTTTCACACTTGACTTTGTTCAATTCCATTTAACCCTTGTGCTATCCCAGGCACTTTACCATTGGGAGTTGGGTCATCTAGACCCACCAGACAGTGCTCTGCACCTTTTTTCTTCAATGATTTGTGATCTTCCATGAATTACATGAAATCTTTCCACCTTTGTCATGGTAGGGAGAACACGTCAATGTGCGGGTGGGGTCATCTAAGATAGCACAAGGGTTAAATCGTGTCATTTAGATGATACTATCTGAATATTAGTTAACATTTGTATGGTTACAATGAGGTTCAATGAAGAATTTGTTGTATTTTACAGTCACTTTGTTCATCCCACAACAGCAATTTCAACCTGTTTTCTCTGAATAAAATTTATGGTTTCTAGTTTTAAAGTGTTTGTCTTTTAATTCTTACTTAAAAACAGAAACTTTCTTTTGGTCTTTCTCTTAAATAGGTAAAAAAAATTAAATGTACTCATACAAACAACAGAATTTTTTTATTAAGAGAAAACAACATTTTATTGGATTCCCATAGAGCCTTTGGAAATTGTGCTCATTTTTAGAACTTCTTCCCGCTGTAATAATCTGCTCCTACTGTGAACACCTTGAACACATTTTAATGACCTGCTCTGCTGAATGTGATGTCTTAGGCAAGGCAGCTTGAAATAAATAGCAGATTTGATACACAAAGGAGACTCAAAGTGTTTTAAAAAGACCTACAAATCTTTGGCAGCATTAAAATAAAATATAAAAAAAGCCAAGAAAAGCACTTAACAGTGCAATATTCTTAAAGCCCAATTTCAATCATCTTTTGATCTAATTTAGAAGCATTTTCAGAAGTCTTTAAATTATGCTTATACTGTTTTTAACAGAAATCAAAAAACCTGTGTCATTTTCCAGGAGGTGATTTCCACAGAGCGGCATTAGGTCAACAGAAATTCACCTTTAAGTTGTAGGAAGTACAGTCGGCGTGGAGTAAGCCTGCCCCCTCTTCCCATCATTGCATTGTTTACACTCTCTCCCACCTAGCTTACAACCCCTACCTAACATTAGCGGTGCAACAAAAAAAACGAGCAGTATCGGAGCTTTCCAGCAGTACAGTTTGGAGCCAGATTCCAGCTCAGATGAGGAAAACAAAGACATTCATGGATGTGTTTGTCTGCAAGTGGATGCATCAGCATGGAGCAGAGCAGGGAGCTAGAGGCTTGCCTTTTTAGCTTCTATGTCACCATGTTTTGAATAAAGCAATAATTTTGAGCTCAATTTTCTTTATATATCTCCCACTTCATCAGAAATATTTCAGAAGAACATGTTAAATACACCAATAACACAATTTTCATCAGAGCAAAGATTAGATTAAGATTAGACCAGGAGGCTGGTTTACTCAGTTTTACTCTGTTTAATGTTGATTTTTGGTTTTACCAGCGTATTGCTTTCTGCAGATCTTAGAGCCCTGCTGGACTTGTGAACCACACTTGGTCTGACAGACAGCTTCTATTCTATTTGTCTTCGGTTGTCTTTTTTTCTTCTTTTTCTTCTTGACTTTTATTTTGTTACTCTGATAAAAGGTCACGATGAAGGACATATATAAAGAAATTTAAGAGCAAATATTCTGAGTATTTCTTTACTCAAATAGATACATTAAAGTCTATGTTTTTCTCATCCGATCTGCCATTTGGCTCAAAATTGTGCAGCTGGATAGCTCTACTATTCATTTATCTTTTTAACCATTTTACCCTCCCCCCCCCCCGTCCTGGACACTTGTTTTCGAAGACAAGGGACATCCTGTACAGGTCATCAGTCTATCACGGGGCCACAATTTTACACACCCACGCACACTCACGATCACACCTAGGGACAATTTAGAGTAACCAATTAACCTATGAAGCATGTTTTTGGACAGTGGGAGGAAGCCGGAGTCCCCGGAGAAAACCCCGCATCCGTGGGGAGAACATGCAAACACCACATTGGTATTCTGTTTCAGGTGTTCTGTTTCAGCCGGGACTTGAACCGGGGGCCTTCTTGCTGTGACCACTGCCCCACCATGTAGCCCTAGTTCCAATATTGCTCGCCATTTTTGTTGCACCAATAATGTTCGTTTGAGGTTGTGAGGGGCTGTAAGTTAGGGAGAGAGTGTAACTGGGAACGCTTTTGCAATAGATCAAAAGATGATTGGAGTGGAACTTTAAGGGACATTATGAAAATGGAAGGTATGATTGCGGTGCATGTGGTAAGAATAATGTAAGTTACACATACTCATCATGTACAGGGGATGCCTTTGTTGGGTGCCCTTACAGAGCATTCAAGTCACAAAGTGCCAATGCTGGCTCCTGACTGAGAATGCACAAATGCTGCACACACAAGGTATGCAGGTGATACATAAGTGGCCATAAGATGTGCATGAACATTTTCGCCATATCAAGCAGTCCACAATCTTAAAACACAGACAGCCTGGACCTGTGAGGGCGTGACTATGGCATTTAGTGAAACATACACTGATTTCTTTCATAAAATCCTCAGATAATCAAAAGAAATCAGCCAAGAGATCAGGGAGAGACTTGTGGAGCTGGTTCTTCCTTGGGTGCAATGTCCATGATTGTACTCAAGTATACCATCAAACCATCAATCCGCTCAGGATGAAGACGGCCTCTTTGTCCCAGAGATGAACGTGTTTTGGGTGGAAATGTGCAAATTAACCCCAAAACAAAAGCTAAAGCAGACCTTTTGAAGACGCTGACTGAAGCTGGTAAGAAAGTGTCGTTATCGACAGGGAAACAAGTCCTGCACCGAAAGAAGGCATTACTCTTAAAGAAACACCAAAAAGCCACATTATGGTTTGAAAAAAGAAGCCAAGAAAAAAACAAATTATCTGATAAAAATCAGCTAAATGGAGACAAAAAATTTTATTAAATCCAGCTGTTAAAAGGAGTTGAAACTGAGAAAAGGAAATAAACAGAAAAGGGAATTACGGTACCTTTTTGAGTCTTTGAAATGAATTGTTTTGTAATTTAGGAATAATGTTAAGCAGTTTAGCTAAGTGGTGGTGCAGAGGTTAGCACCCTGACCCAACACTGAGAGGGCCCTGGTTCAATCCACCTGGGACCTTTCTTTGTGTAATCTGCATGTTCTCCTCATACATGTGTAGGTTTTCTTTAGACATGTCTTCCTCCCAAAAACATGCTTCACAGGCTAATGTGTCATTCTAAACTATCCATATGGTATGACTGTGTGGCCCTGAAATGGACTGGATGCCTATTCAGGGTGTATCCTTTGCCCAACAGTGCATGGGATAGGCTCCAGCGACCCAGTGACTCCAAAAGGGATCAAGTGGGAAGATGGGTGACAGTGAATAAGCTATTTTTATTTTTTTTGAAAAATGTAATAGGTTATTAAATTGAAACCTTTTGGGGGTCATTCAATCATGAATAATAAGACTTGGGACCGGCACATGGAAACTCTGGAAAGTGTCCCCATGTGGTTGCTGTAACTTTTATAAACAGTCCTAGCTGGTCTCCCATCCAAAGACTAACCATGCCTGACCCTGCTTAGCAACAAAGATCAATCACCACTTTGCAATATAATTATTTATTGGATAAAAAAAAACAATTCAATTGAAAATCCTAGTTTGTCATATACAGATGACCAACTATCATTATCAAATTATTTATCATTGTCAAAAGGCTGCATTATTATTTCAAGGACCCTTCAGGTCCTCCATGCATTCTCTATCCCGATTGCCAGCTTTCACTGTAACATTCCATCATCACATTTACTTTCAGTCCTTACCATAAGGAGCCTTCAGTGCCTTGAGCATTGAAAAGACTTAATTGCTATAAGGTGCTGCCAGTACATCACAAATGACCTTCAAATGTTTACAGGTACATTTGAAAGAGAATAAGAAAGTGGAAAAAACTAGTCCTTATTGAAACATCTGGAATATTATACATGTTTTGTGTGTGCTCTTATAAATATGATACGGAAACATGCACACCGTCAGCTGAAATTCCTTTCAAGTGGAAACTTGTTTTTGCCATTAAGCTCCAGAACAGGAGTCTGCAGCTACTTTATTTGTACACTACTGTAACTTCACAAATAAACTTAAAGCCAAATCCGAATTCTTCCTCTTTGCCTATGGCTTCTTCCACTACTTCCGATTGTAGGGGCATTTGGGGGGGTAGAGTTGTCTGAAATAATTTTTTTAAGGGCTAACCCTGGCAGTGGAGGGATGCCGCGTGTTTCACGCCGTACTGTGCTGCAGTGGAGTAGTGCTTTTTATGCTTTGATGCAGAAAAGTTTACATTTAAATGTAAGTTATGACTTTTTGTTTTAGCATGACCTTTTTAAAATTATAAAACCGATGTGGTTGGGTTTTTCCGAGCACTAGCAGCTCCACGCTTGCGTGGCTGACCGGCGATTATTCATGATGTCACCGAGTGGGAGTCATGTCCAAATTCGAAGATCTGTCCGCATTCCCGCCCTAACCCCTAACTACTAAATTATATACTACGACTATATAGTGCGGGACTATCGAGTGCCCTGGATTTTAAAAGCAATTCGGATACCATGCTAACTACTTTTATTCTTTTTTTTTAAACGGTGGATATGACTTCATCGATTTTACAAAGTTAAAATCTAATTACTATGAAAGTTTTGCGATGATTATTTATGAGTCCACTGTTTTTTCGGAAGATAAAAAATGTTGATGGTTTATTAAAAAAACACACACTTAAATACAGTTTTTGGGCAAAAATTGTTCAAACGCAATGCATTGTGGTCTATATTCGCCGATCTAGTGAGCATCAATGCACACTGGTTTTTCGCAAGGACTTCTGGGAAATTTCCAGGTCACTCAATTTTGGAACTGTAGATTCAGACAGCACTACAAAAAGGCGAACGCACTATATAGAGCACTATACAATGAGTAGTGAAGGAATTCGGACATGACTTTTTTTTTCCACACCTCTCCCTTTAGAGGACTAAATGTAGGGTTATGAAGAAGCCGTGGGGTAGGGATGGAATTCGGATTCGGCCTAAGTGTACCCTGGATGGATTTGTCTTTTTTCATGTGTAAATGTTTAAGACTATTTTTATTAAATTGGCACAGCTGGCTCATTTTTAGTCCAATAAACAGGTCATGTCCCCTGACGTGTTCAGGAGTCTATGGGGAGGAAACCACTGCTGGGATTCAAGGTTCACAAACAGATTCACATATGTTTTACAAAATGTAGTTCAAACTCATTGGAACTGAAGGCCTGATAATCTCCTATAAGGGTAGTATAGTGAAATGGAATATTTCAGAAACATTTTATTGGATTTACATGTAATTACCATTGCAAGTATACAACATATTCAAAATTACAGAAGCTTTTTGAGTAATATATGGATGATAATGCTTTTTAAGGAGGAACATATTACACGTTTTATTTTTTTAAGTTCAGTAGGACTACTCTTGCTGATTAAAATGTGAACATTTTTACGGAGGAACCACACAGTGCGCAAAAATGACATAATAGGGATATGTTTACTGTAAACAAACGTTATCTTGCTTTACAGATAAGCTCTGTGATAAAAATCTCATTTAATTCCACTAATATAATAGCATTCCTGATGTGGCTCCACATTGGCCATGTGAAACCAGAATTCTAATTGAGGTTTTATTAAACATGAAAAGAAAAATGTGTAGGAAATGTAAAAGATTTTCATTAAGAAGAGTATGTCTATCAAATCATCACTTCATACAATTTACTCTGAAAATGGGTACAATGACCTGACAGCACTAATGCATCAATCAAGTGAAATGACTACCGTGCCGTACTTTCCCTGATGACGTGGCACTGATCTATTTATTTACAGTGTTCGAAACGTACAGCCTGAGGAAAGTCTTTGTTGTGTCAACTGAAAGTTCTGTTTGAGCCACCAGTGAACGGAAACATGGGTTCCTTTGTTTGTGCTTTTCTCTTAAGTTGTTGCTTCCTTTGGCCCAACTAAAAACCATCTTGTTTTTCCCATCACCGTGTTTTTTTTAAAGAATGCATTTGATGCACTTTTGTCATTCCAGCTTTGTTGTGCGTTTATGATGGCGTGCTTAGAGTAGAACAACACACTTGATGCTCGCTTGACAGAGACAGAGTGACGTATCACTTGTTTTAAGACTTAGCCACTCAATCCAGCTCATGGTAAAGAGGCTGCTTTCAATCTATCTACCTTTAAAACAGCAGTCATTTTGTATTAGTTTAAAAAACATATATATATTTAAAAGAAAGTTTGATTTTCTTTCCCTACAAGTAGTTTTTGATATTGCCACAGCACCACTGAAATCAGGAATTGGATATAGTTTCAGTAGAAATTGGCCTCTGAGCTAGGGGCAAGACTGTTAGCACAGAGTAAGCCTTCCCCCTTCCGATGCAACAAAAACGGTGAACATTATTGGAGGTATGCAGTCGTACAATTTTGAGCCAGGGGGGGATCATGGGGGGGAATCGTAAACGTACATGGATCTAGTAGTTTACAAGTGGATGCATCAGAATGGAGCTTGTGGCTTGCCGTAGTTGTCACGGGGGGAATAGGAAGCACCCAGGCGCAGAGAGGAGGAGGCAGTTGCTCAAGGTGGATAAGGAACTTTAATAACTTATCAAACTAAAAACCAAAAACCACTGCAAAGCAGGAAGTCCAAAACTCAAAACACTAGAAACGCTCGAAACAGGGGAAGACCAGAATATGGACCAGCACAGGAGGAAGGGAAAGACAAGACTTAAATACATACGAGGGAACAAGACACAGGTGGAAACACTCAGGACTGATGGGGAAAGGTAAAACTTGAGACAACAACAAAACAGGAAATGCTACAAAATAAAACAGGAAGTTAATTCAAAACATCACAGAACCAAAAACAACTTGATCACAAAAGCAGAAAAACCTAAAACCATGACAGTAGTAGCTTCTAGGTCACAGCTACATGTTTTTTCCAACGGCAATCTTTCATCTGCTCCTGATTCACAATGTTTCGAATAAAGAAAAACTCAATATTGCATTTTTTTTAGCTTAATTTTCTTTATATATGTCCTCAATCGTCAAAGAAATGCCACAAGAACATATTAAAAACCCCAAAAACACAATTTTCATCAGAGTGAGTCTTAAAGTTGTTCTACCACTTGGAAAAAACAGTTTTCACATGGTATGACACGAAGCTTTCTGGTAATACCAAAACTGAATCCATTGTTGCCTGGTGTCTCTGTCCTTCAGAAAGACAACAACAAAGTACTCTGTCTTTCTTCCAACCTTGCTTCTTAAATATCTTTACCAATCCATAAAGTCCCAAACATACCATTTGAAGACTGTAGCAAATGGGGAGCATTTTTCTCCTTCTGCAAGTTACAGATAGAGATGTCTGGTATGCCGTCTATTTAGACAGAGCTCAGGAGACCATGGCTTTACCTGAAAACATGTACCTGACGTTGTGTTTTTTAAAACTGAGCAGATTATCTCAAGCATAATTCCTTCTTCTTCCTCTTTTCCCCCAAAACACAAAGAACTCAGATCTTTGACCGGTTTCATTTGAGAGCATTACGCAATAAAATAGTTCTGAGTTAGAAGAACATGATGGGCCTCCTATATAGGAAATGGGGAAAAATGTACTCTAGACAGAATACATATCCACTGGCAATTTTGGATACTTCAGAGCTTTAATTCTCTCTCTTTTTTTAAAAGAATTCATTTGACACCTAAGGGGGCTGCACAATGGCATAAAGGTTAGATCTCTCACCTCACAGGGTAAAGGCTCTGGTTCAAGTCCCAGCTGGGACCCTTCTGTGTGGAGTTTGCATGTTCTCCTTGTGCATGTGTGGGTTTTCTGCAGGCACTCCAGCTTCCTCCCACAATCCAAAAACCTGCTTCATATGTTAATGGGTTACTCCAAATTGCCCCTAGGTGTGCATGTCAGTGTGTGGCCCTGCAACAGACTTGTGACCTGTTCTGTTCTGGGTGTTTGTTTCACCCGATAGTAGCTGGGTTGGCTCCAGCAACCCCATGACCCCAAAAAGGATCAAAGTGGTTCTAAAAATGGATGAAATTACAGTGGGTTACCATTAAAAAAGGTGTCTGTGTTTTCCACACTAACAGTCACTTCTGTCAAACAAATGGTCTATTTTCAAACGTGTGTCATGTATAAGGCATCAAACTATAGGCTGCATTAAGAGAGACAGAGGAGTCAGAGATAAGTCCATCAGTCAGTCAGACTTTACTATTAAAATTCTAGTAATTCTAGAACTTGTTTGTGACACGCTACACGTTAGAGTATTCACAATACCTGTAACTCCCAACCTCGTCAGTAACAGATAAAGAAATCAGACTGATACTGCTAAAACAAACATTACTGTTATTACACTGACTCCCAACTCAATAGAACTGTCCATGGTGACAAATTAGTCACAGTGGCATTTGAACAGTAAAACTCAACCTAGTTTGCAACTCAAAAAACCCAACAGACCTAGATTTTTGCAGAGCTTCATGAGCCACTCAAAATGGCTTTGACATAAGTAAGCACAATAGAATGAATCCAAATATATAGGGCATGATTTGCTGGATCTAACCCATCTGGCAAGACAGAAATCCCCAAAACCTAAGCAAAGTGTAAAATAAAATACACAGAATGTCATCCGCTAGTTTTCTTTATTTGTGAGCAATCTTTCAATGTCAAAATAAGACTTTTAACAAACATCAGCCATTTTCTTCGTCATAGAAAATGTTACACAAAATGAACCATTTATTGTAAGCTTAGACTTGGTGTGCTTTTACAGTAACACTCACCTTCACCCTGGCCTTTAAATCATATAGTCTCCTTTCTGTTATTCCACAAAGAACTTATTTGTCCCACACAAAGCACTGTAGAGTCAAGTGCAGGGCTGAAGTAGTTGGTTGTCGAGGTCAAGGAGAAGCAGCCCTTTTCAAAACCACTTTCACTCACAAAGTCTTCTGGTTTATCTCTGCTCCTTGTTTGGTTAAATAACATATTGGATGGGTCGAAAGAGTTGTAATAAATATGAAATGGAGAATGCTGTATTTTATTACATTAGGGCCGCTATACATAAAACTGAGGCTATGTTCCTAACTACAAAAAAACAACAACAATATAGTGCGCAGTGTTGGGTAAAGTACTTATAAAGAGTAATTGATTGCTCTATTTTCATTACTGGATGTTTCATTTTGCCAAGAGACAATACCAGAGCCAACTGTTTACACATTAATTTGTTGTATTAGTCACTTATGGTTTCACTACTCCTAAATGTGAGTAATGCAGTAATGAGGGTTTTTATAGTCCAGTCATTGTAATTTAATTACCGAAATTTAAACTATAATTCGTTACATTACTCCGTTTCTGTCAAAGCAATTAAATTTCAGTAATTTATTACTTTTTAATTCATTACCCTTTAACACTGATAGTGCGGGATTATCTAGTGCCCTGGATTTTGAAAGTGATTTGGACACCATGATCACTACTTTTTGTTTTTAAAGGCAAATGTGACATAATTAATTTCACCAAAATCCACTGTGTTCTCATGATGAAATCTTGGATGGGTTCTACAAATTAATTAAAAATGTTTTTTTTTTCTTTCAAAATCAGTGCATTATGGGCTATTTTGCCAATCTATTGAGCATTGATGGACACAGGTTTTTTGCAGACTTCCAGGTCACTGGTTTTTGGAATTGTAGATTCGGACACAAAATATGTGAAAAAATATGTTAAAAAAGAAAAAGTATTGGTAACAACAGGTAGCAGTGAAAGAACGGTTATTCTGAAAAATAGAATGACTGCGTAAAAGCTGTTTTTAATTTCTCAATAGAAGTCTATGGTTGTGTACGAATTCCTTCACTACGCACTATATAGTGCACTATACAGGTAGTATGGGGCGAAAATTTAACGGGGGGGGGCTCAGTGCTTGGAAAAAAATATGCGCCACTATTGGTTTTCCTATTATCTGTTATATGACAGAGTTTGTACCGGCCTGAAACTGTGAACTGCCGTCCCTGCAGCTGCTCCTGTCTCCTGTCGCACGCGGCTGAAGGAGAGGGGAGGGGTAGTGGGCTCAGGCTGCGAGGTGGAACGGCACACACGGAGCGCTGACCAGGATCATGGCATGCCTTTAGATTATTCAGCTCATAATGTCATTCTTTATTAACTATTGTAGACATTTTATGACGTGTCTTTATTTTCCATCAATGTATGCTTTCTGTCTGCCTGTTATTTAGTTAGATGGCAGATGATGCAGGAAAACAGCTGCACTTGTTGAGATCATAAATAAACAATAGATCATTTAGGGGGAAAAATCAGCACAATGTTTTTACCTATTTCTTCAGACTAAAGACGTTACATATACTGATGCTGCTGTGTTTATGTTTCAGATCAATTTACATTTAATACTATTACGAAACATTTTCTTTTTCCTAGGGGGGCCTTGCAAAAAATAATTGAGAAGCACTGCTTTAACCTAATGCATCATGGGAGATGTAGTGCAGATCTGCCGCCGATCGCAGACACTCTCTGAGCTTTATTGTTTTGTTCACTTTTGCCACGGTCTGACACCGGATCCGAGACGAGCTTTAGCTGTTATTTTTGTTGGAACTGAGAGACTTTATGAGCAGAAACTGAACAAGGAAGTGAAGACTTTAACCACTTCTGATTGGTCAGACGGGTGATAAAGCCTCCAAGAATGATTGGTGGAGAGAGTTAAAGGGGCGGGACTTTTCCGAAAACAGAGCTAAAGCTGCAATCACGGTACCGCCATTCTTATCAAAGTGTCTGTAAAAGAGTCAAATTAACACAAAATCTTTCATATTCCTAACTACTCTGTGTTTTATTGGGGCCTGTTTGGATGAACACAGAGCTGATATCCTGGAGATGGGAAATGTTTTTAAATCAGTGAAAATGGGTAATTTCCCACGGCACACTACACTGGTTGAAAAACACTGGTCGTAAGGAATGTCTTTGTCAGATTTTAATAGTGTGTGTGGGGAACTGGATAGGAACAGGGAATGGACCTTATTCTGCCACTAAATCAATTTAAAATCAAAATGTTGCCATTTAATTTGATTTCAATACAATTAAATCAAAGATGAATCCATGTGTCAAATTTCCATTTAGGAAATTTCTTATAGCTATTTATAGAAACTGAACAAAGGCAACATTTTTGTTTAAAAAAATCAGTTTTTATATTAAGAACAAATATTAAAACAAAAAAAGTAATAAAGAAAGTTGCTTTATTGGTTTAATAAATCTATTTCACATTTTATAAATTTGGATTGATTTGAATAATCATTTTTTTAACTCAGTCCTGATGTGAAACTTTGAACAACAATTTGTCGGTTATTTAAAGTAAAAAGGGTTGAATTGCGCCAACAAAACCTATGTTAATAGTTTATGTTAATATTTTATGTTAATAGTTTATGTCAAGACTAAATGTCAAAAATACGTTTAAAATCAGTGTTGCTTTCGTTGTTATTTAAAGAAAAGGAACTGTTAAAAAATCTTTAAAAAATAAAGCACCTAACTCACAACAGTAGTGACATTGGCCTCAGGTGTTGTTGTTTTTTTACTAGGATGCAACTTTCTTCCGGGGTTATGATGCGCCAGATACACATTAGCCTCATCTGCAAGCATAAATATTTCCAAAAGCCTGCTTCATTTAACTCAATGAAATATGTTTAACCCTTGTACTATCTTAGATGACCCCACCCTTACTTTGACGTGTTCTCCCTACCATGACAAAGGTGGATAAAGGTGGAAAGATTTCATGTAATCCATGGACACCAGTGAAGTTTACAAATCATTGAAGTAAAAAGGTTCAGAGCACTGTCTAGTGGGTCTAGATGACCCAACTCCCAGTGTTAAAGTGCCTAGGATAGCACAAGGGTTACGTGTATGTTAAAGGGGGTGGAAAAAATGCTTAGGCCAGCCAATAATATAAGGAAATTTGTACAAAAGTGTATGGAAAAGTGTCTTGCTTTTTCTCAGCTGACACACCTTGACATGCAGTGCACATTACAAATAATAAGTTTCTTCCTGCAATTTCATTTTTTTTTTAAATCAACAAGTTATTTTCCTTTTCACTAAATGAAAACAGTTTACAGACTGGACTATTCAATACAAAATAAGAGCTTCTTTACATCATGCCAGCAGAATGGCCAATTGATGGCAAACATTGAAAACATTTAACAGTAATATGTCTTATTTCTTTTTTTTGCTTATAGCACTCGGCCTTGCACACATACAGAGATGGGCCTTGTGAGGCTTTTACAGAAGAATTTCTTTGTTGCTAGAACATGAGCAGTTGGATGTTCAAATGCACCGTCCCCATGTAATTGCTACGGCCCAACTGGTCCTTCATGATCTGATCCTCGAGTGCATTCAGCCAATTCTATTATTTCCGTTCTTTACCACAATCCACAGGCCGGTCAACATCTTTGAGAACACTAAAAACCCACAACTCCTGAAAGCTAAAAACACTTGAACATTGGTTATATTAAGAACAAAAAAAACATTTATATTAGAGGCAACATACATTTGAGACATTACAAATATTTTCTATTAGGAAACAGAGGTAAAGGAACATAAACTTAAGAGGCTTCATTTGTGGTTTGTGTAGATCAAATGTATGACTTTACTAGAAAAAAAACACATTAAAGCCAAATGGTAATGGTTAAAAAACATGAATATCTGTAATCATCTTGTAGTGCACACTAGCTCCAATCTCTACTGAAAATAGACCCCATCTTGGCAACACTTTGTGAGGCTTCATGTCTTCCATGTTATATTTCTCTTCCTTTGCCACAAAAGCTTCAGCTCACACAGATAAAATAAAAAATAGATGGGCTATTAAAGCAGGGTCTAGGGGGGGATGAAAATTGTTTGTGTGTGTTTTTGTCTTAAGTGATATTTTGTCATAGCCTGGGATCTAGTACTTTTTTATGAAGTAGATGACTCAAGCCACAGTGACGACTTTCTTTCTTCAATTAAAGGCTTTAAGTGTACTGCAGTAATTGGCTTTTTTTGTCAGAAATGCTTAAAACATTCAAGTGAACCCATTGCAATTATAAATCTAATTTTGACGTCTAAAAAAACTTACACTTACTATTAAAAAAAAACGTAATAAATCTTCTTTTTCTTACCTTCAATCTTTAACTTTTCTGTGGGGCATGTCTGAAGCTTTTCACAAAATAAAGTGTGAGGATTTTTTTGTTTATGCCAACAAAAGCAAAAACAGCATAAACAGAATTTCTTTTTAGAAAATTAGAAATCATCCCAAGTTTGATGCATTTGATGCATCAATGCATTTATTTAGGCATATAGGCAATCTGCTGCAGTTAAAACTGAGCATCAGAATGGGGAAGAAAGGCGTATTATTTATTTATTTTTATTTATTTATTTATTCGGACCCCCATTAGCTTCCACAAAGTGGTCGCTAGTCTTCCTGGGGTCCATACGCAAAAAATACATACATTTTACCAATTTCACAAAAACCAAAACTGATTTCACAAAATACAGTGACCAATTCATCTTATTTACCTTAAAAGCTTCACATGATAAAATAAGTTAAAACAATTTCATTTTTGTACCAGCATATCAAAACACAGAGCAACATAACATTAACAATAATACATTTCATAACAGCAAATCATTCAAATTGTTAGTTATTGTAAGTAGTATTAAATGACAATAACTCAAATTCTACAACCGAGGTCTGCAGAAGAGCATCTCTGAATGCACAACACGTCCAGCCTTGAGGCAGATGGGCTACAGCAGCAGAAGACCACACCGGCTGCCACTCCTGTCAACTAAGAACAGGAAACTGAGGCTATAATTGACAGGTTCACCAAAATTAGACAATAGAAAATTGGGAAAACATTTCCTGGTCTGATGCGTCTCCATTTCTGCTGAGACATTCGGGCTGAAAGGTCAGAATTTGGCATCAGCAACACGAAAGCATGGATCCATCCTGCCTTGTATCAACGGTTCAGGCTGGTGGTGGTGGTGTCATGGTGTGGGGGATATTTTCCCAGCACACTTTGGGCCCCCTAGTACCAATTGAGAATAGTTACAACACCACAGCCTACCTGAGTATTGTTGCTGACCATGTCCATCTTCTGGGATAAGGCACCATGCCATAAAGCTGGAATCATCTCAGATTGGTTTCTTAAACATAACAATGAGTTCACTGGACTCAAACGGCCTCCACAGTCACTAGATCTCACTCCAACAGATCACCTTTGGGATGTGATGGAACGGGAGATCATGGAGGTGCAGCGGAAAAATCTGCAGCAACTGCGTGATGCTATCATGTCAATATGGACCAAACCTTCCGAGGAATCTTTCCAGTACCTTGTTGAATCTATGCCACCAAGGATTTAGGTCCACCTTGCTAGTACCGGGTTGGACCCCCTTTTGGTTTCAGAACTGCCTTATCTTTTTTCCATTTCTTTTGTCTTCTTTAGCAATACTTTGTTTTGATTGCTTGAAATAAACTAATTCTAATCTTTAACAGCAGCATTGAAAGGCGAGTGCGTGTAAAAAATACTCACTTTAGTTCAAATTTGTCTCTGAAAAAGCAGCTTTCTTTTATTCTCCTGTCATTTCTAGCTTCAGCAGAGATACTTTTGAGGAAACTGAACAAATATATTTAGCTTTAAAGTGAAGTGATTCATTTTTCACATTTTCATCTCATCTTGTGCTGTTTTATTTTTGTAAGATCTATTAGAATATGAAATGTTTCCAGTTATTTCACATGAACCGTCTGCTGGTGGTCACGACCTGTGACCCCAAACGATTAGAAGACTAAAGAAGTAGAAGTTTAAATAGAAGATGCAGAGAAAAAAGGCAAAAAGAATTGCAAAGAAACCTAAAAACTCGGTTCCATTCAGACGTCCTGGTGATGCACAAATTAGTAGCATTCTTTTAAAGGTCATTGGTGGTTTCACACCCGTTAGCGCTGTGACCTTGCCTTTGAGCACATCTCGCAAATGACTTTAATTTCACAAAAACTCGAGCTTTTCATCTGCTAGTCAATGAAAGTCCACTCAAAAGTGATGCTTGGCACAGATTGAAGTGTCACATAAGAGATAAAACAGAGTAAACATGGACGATTTTTGGTAATTTTTCAAAAAATTCACATTTGAAGCGGAATGTTTTCTTCAATAAATTTCCTAGTCTAAATGAATTAAAAGGTTTGATGAACACAAACATCCAGTATCACCTCACTGAATTTACCTTTTTTTTTTTTTTTTTTTACATTTTATGGTTTATTGTGTTTTAATTGTGAAAGTGTTGCTGACAAAAGCATCTGGGCAATTTTTTTATTTCTTTTGGGAATGAAAAAAAAATACCATTTATCTATTATATCTACCTATCTTATCTTATCTTTCAATACCTGCACAGATGCAGCACAACCTCGAGCTTTCTGATCAGCAGAACTCGGTGGAGACATTGATCATTTACAATAAAAAAATTTTTTTTTTTTTCATTTTTAATAGTCAAACTCTTTTACATCGACCGTGGTAAAATTGGTTATTATTCTAACCTTTCAAAAAGGTACATGTGCTCAGTCTTTAGGTTTGGTGTTTCCGAACACCTCAGTGTATTATTATTATTGCGTTATCTGTTCTTCTTCTTGTCTTTCTTGCTCTTGCTGGCGGAGCTCTGTTGAACATTTGAGGACAGTGCGGTGGCATGGCCGCTCGACTTCAGGTGATCGAACAGCTTGTTTCTAGTGGCAAACTCATAGTTGCAGGTGACACAGCGGAGGTTTACTTCTTTCTGAAAGGAGAAATGAAAAAAGGTTTCAAAAATGAAAGAGACGGAAAATTGTTTTAAAGATGTGAGGGGAAAAAATATCATAATGGTGAAGAAGTTTGCTGGAATAAATAAACACTAATGTATCTCTACAAACTTTTTTTAAGGAAAAAAATACATTAATGTAGAGTACAAACCTCAGAAACCTCATCAGCATTTTGGGACTTTGCATTCCTCGTTTTGTCTTTACCTCCGCCCTTTTTTCCCTTTGTTTTACCAGAGCTGCTGGGAAGAAAATGTTTGCCATTAATGGAAGGAAAGCTGTCTGCAAGCTCCAGGTAAACCGATTTGCTGCATGAACCCCAAACCAACAGTGTCCCAACCATTGACTGTATACGGGACCAGGACAGAGTGAGTGTGACGCCACCCGTAGAAAATAGCCCAAAAAAAGTCAATTCTGTGGTCATTGTTTCGCGATATGGACGCTGCCATATTAGGGACAGACGTTGGTCCAAGTCGGACTGAGTCAACATTTCTATGGCAACCACTATCTCCAATCAGGAGTCAGCTTGTTGGAAGTCCACACCCCTACTACAACGTTTGACATGAGGCCACATACTTTTATTGAGGCATCTGAGTCTATGGGATTTTGGCTTCTTGGAGCCAGCAGGTACTTCCTGTTTGGAACGCAAAGGGGAGGAGTCAATCAGTCCATTATTTCATACATTCCATGGTCCCAATTGAAGATACACGATGGAAATACACACTGTTCTGATTTCTACAATTTGCATCCTTGTACATCAAGCCCTCTGTTGCCATGTGATCCAAATGCAGTGAGAACAAAATAAACATTTTAAACATTTTCTAAGATAAAAAAGGTCCATCAGCCCCATCTCTTACAGCGGATTTTTTCAACCAAACTTTTTTAAGAGCTAGTGTTGCATTTGAGATACTTAGCACACTAAAGTCAGGGGGCAAAAGAAGCTACACATTTTATCTCCTACTTCCTTTAATACATTACTTTCTTTAAAGCCCCCACTCTGATCATCTTTCAATCTATTTTTAAAGTGTTCCAATTGCACTTTTTATTCTGATTTTGCCATTTTTTGACATTTTTAGACAAGATAAAAAAAAACTGTCATTTTCTAGGACATAGTTTCTGCAGTTCAACAGAAATTCACCTCTTAGAGTTGTGGGCGGGACTGTTGGTGCGGAGCAGCCCCTCCCCCCCATCTATTTACACGCTCTCCCACTAGCATAAAGGCCTTTACAACCCCAACAAAACGTTTGCGGTGCAACGTTTGCTGGATCTGTCCAGCTGAGCAGATTTGATCCAGATTCCAGCTCAGACAAGGAAAACAAAGACGTCCATGGACCTGCGTGTCTGCAAGTAGATGCATCAGAATGGAGCAGGGAGCTTGTTGCAACTATGTCACTGCTACACACTTTTTACAACAGCATTGTTCATCTGATTCACAAAAATTTGAATAAAGAAATACTCAGAAATGCAATTTAAGATTAATAATCTTTCTATATATCTTCCATAATAAGTAAAACGCTACAAGAATGTGTTAAAAACACTCAAATTGTGTTTGGAGTGGGTCTTTAATTATAACAGTTTGTACTTTACCTGCAGCATGAGTTAAAAAGTAAAGATCGTACAGAAATCTTTTTGCCACTGAAGTAATTTTTAAAATTTTTTTGATGTATAAAGTAAGTTAAAGAAACATGAACAGAGAGGTGTTGGATCTCATAAGTCTAACAGTACGACACTGACCCTCCAGTTAAGGAAACACAGTCATTTGACTCTGTTACGTCACAAACTTCTTTCCTGGAAGACGGAGCTGGTGAAAGAAAAACTGACCCCTTGACCTCGGTGGGAGAGAGGTTATCCGGTGTCTCTGGCTCTGCAGCGTCAGCCCATTTCTCAGCGGCATCTTCCTTGCAGGAGGTAGGTTTCTCTTCCTCCTCCTCCTCCTCCTTCTCTCCCTCCTCCTCCTCCAGAGGGTTTTTCTATGCGGGAAACAAAAAAGGAGTTCTTTGGAACTTTTTTTTGAGAAACTGAACCGGCCACCGCCTGATCACCGCCTCACCTCCGCTACTTTCTGTTGCTTCTTTTTCCTCTTTTGTTTTTTTGAAAGCCTGCGGAGACAAAGAGGCCACTTCACCTGAGGCTGAAAGTCATCAAGTTCTTCCAAGTACCACGACATAAAGGCCGACCTCACCTTTGTCTCTGCTTTTCTTCCTCCCCCTCTTCCAGCTCGTTCTCGTTTTCTGCGTCCTTGCTCCCGTCGCCGTTCAAAGCCAGCGAGTCCTCCTCTTCCTCCAGCTGTTGCCGCAGCAGCACCACCATCTCTCTGTGCTTTTTGGACTTTTCATGGTTCTTCATACTTCAGAGAAAGAAAAGAAAAGAGGCGATGAAAAGATTTGAGGAACAGAAAAACGTTGGAAACCGATGTTAGAATACACAATGTGGAAAAAGTGAAGTTCAATGAAAAGGTTCCGGAATCACATCTAAAGGATAACGGAACGGTCAGACAGAATTTTTCAAAGGACTAAATATTGAAAGAGTTCAAGAGATTTAGGCTGGCCTCGTCTTTTTACGCTACATAACTGAGGTTATGAAGTAATTAGTGCTGACTGCGAAAAAGAAAAGAAAGAACATCTCAGCAGATTATTACTAGCAGGCAAAAATGCAAAACGTCACCTAAACATCAACCGCTAAAGTGCCACGCTCTTATTGACGACGTGAGGTGTAAATGAAGGCATTCGTAATCTTGACACTAGGATCCCCGTGATGAATGAAATTACAGAATTATTCAGATAAATGTGGGGAAGGGCGCAGAGACCAGAGGAGCACTCACGCTTTATCCGATTTGAAGGATTTATCACAGGCCGGGCAGTACAGATCATCGTAATCGTCCAGCATCAGGTCGCCGCCGTTTAGCTGCTCTGTGTCTGTGAGGAGGAGGGCAAAAAAAAAAAAAGGAAGTTCGCCTTTGCAGCATTTCTGATGTGTAAAGACCCACTCTGATTAAAATGTATTTTTGTTTTTGAAAAGCTCAAAAGTGCATCTCTGTGTATTTCTTTATTCAAATCCTTGTGAATCAGGAGCAGACGAAAAAATGCCTTTAAAAAAAAAATCTTATTTGTGATGTAGAAAATATGCTGGGCTCCCTGGTCTGAGCTCTCAGCAATGGCAAAGGGAAGGGGGGCGGAGTTGAAGCAAATTTCTAATGAACTACTGGCGCTCTACAGACACTATGTCCTGGAAAACAGCAGACGTTTTTCGATTTTGAATTTAAAAAATGGCCTAATTGTAATGAAAAGACTACTGGGAACGGTTTTAAAATAGACCTCAAGAGGATCGGCGCAGGACTTTAAGGCAGTAGATCTTCTCATCTTCTCAAACAAAAGTCCAAACATAATTCCTGCTTTTATTTCTTAAATATGAGGTGTTGTAGGAAAGGTAGGAAAGCAAGTGTTTTTTTTTTTAATCACATGTGGGAAATGTCCCTAAGCAGTACTGTTTTCAACATCTGGATATCTGTCAGGTCAGTCTTGTCAGATTTTGATTAGCAGAATTTATTATGCTCTCCTAATCTGTGCCTTGTCTCATTTCTCATTAGAGTCTTGCACCTTTTCCACACAGAGAGCATGAAAAAAAAAACAATCCCCCTCTTTGACCCACTCTCTATATTAGTGAGTCTATGGCTTAGAGTTTCCTCTGCAGGTCACCCCCCCCCCCCTCCGTGATACCTTTCAATTACAACAGGAGTGTGGTCCCGTCCCCACTGATGACTGACTGGGTTGATGCAGTAACAGAAATGCCAGATATTAACCGGGAAATGATGAATCTGCTGTTTATTTAAAGATCCACTCAGACGTAGATCGTCTTCATGGTGGTGTGGCATTTTTCCGAAAATGGAGGACACATTAAGAAAATTACGCCTGAAAGTGCATTTCGGAGTATTTCATTCAAAGCGCACCGCGTGGGCCACAAGCTCCCTACAGGAGCAGGAGAACGTGTAAACAGATGGGTGATGGGAAGGGGGCGGGGTCGCCAACGGTCCCTCCCACAACTTAGAGGTGAATTTCTAATGAACTACTGCCCAAGAAAACGACACAAGTTTTCTTTACTGTGTCTAAAAGCGGCATAATCATGGCTAAAAGATCACTGGCAACGCTTCTATGACATCAAATGATGATCGGAATGGGACTGAGAAATATTACTGGATATAACTGTCTTATTCACAATGATAAAAATGCACTCATTTTTTTCCCTTGAGGGTTTGATAAATGTCTCCATCTGAATTCTAAACCCAAACTCCTGGAGGTTTTTCTCACTCCGTTTTTATTTTTTAATAACTTTCATCCAAACTCTCCAGAGTGATCTGAACATGAATGGAAGACAAACCGTGTGAGAATGCCGAAGATCTCAAAGTATGTTAGTTAAAACAATAAGACTTCAGTCTGAGACACGGCCTTCACTTTTTATTGTGCTTTGAAATTCAAACAAATAAACCATCGTTCCTAACCCTGCTGGCACGTCTTGGCAGCTTGTCGTCTTTTCAGATGTTCAGATCCTTCAGGAGAGTTTGGATAAAAGAAAAGAAAAATGCGGAGGAGAAAGATGTTCTGTGGGAGTTTTGGTCACCGAGCGAAGTCCTGAAACTATCAGACACCCTGAGCGTTCTTCTGTGGGAGTTTAACCCGACTGCAGGGAGTTTTTGCTCAACTTCATTCAGATTATAAACCTCTTCAAAAGGGAAATTGAGTTTGGGTTACAGTCAGAAACTGAGCATTATTGGAAAACGTCAATCTAGACTTCCAGTGGCTTTGTTTCCTTCAGTTAGGACAGCTGGGAGCATTGCATGCTGGGACACTTCTGATAATAATTCCCTCTTTGCTATGTGGAACCACTATGCAGGTGCAGTCTTGTCCTAATCCCACTTGCCTCTTCCTCCTCCATCTCCAATGTTCTCCTGCATGTCCACCTCATCTTCCTCACTTTCCGACACATCTCCAAACTCCTCCCCATACTCCGCTTCGATCTGCTGGAGCTCCTTCTCCAGTTCAGACATGGCCGCCCAGCTCTGCTCCTTGTACTCCTCAGCCAGTCTTGGATGGACAAACAGAACAGAGTGAACGTGAGGACAAGCAGAGGAACCGGAGCCTACGTCTGCGTCTCCACCTACTTGGCCTGTTTGAGTTTCTGCTGCCGCCTCAGCTCCTCCACCTTCTTGATCTTCTCGGCGTTCTGCTCCTCCAGCAGCTTCCTGTGGGCCTGCACTCGGCGGTCCCGCTTGCGGACGAAGGCAGCCAGCTGCCGCACCAGGTCGTTTCGCTCCTTCCTGGCCTTGTCTCTGGTCTTCTTGTTCTCCTTCTCCATGGCCCTTTTCTCCCATCGGTTGGTCGCCTGCCTCGTGTCATATTCCTCTTTCCAAGCAAAGTTCTTACGAGTGCAGAAGCTCTGCCAGTGGGCGTAAAACTCGTGGACCACCTACAACACGGACACTGGTTAGGGACACATGTTAGGCTTCCATGTTCATGTACTACATAAAAAGGAAGCGTGTTTGTGAAACTGCCTTTCTCTTTATGTGTAAAACACATGTAAAACACAAAGTTATACGTGTGCCTGGGACTTACTGTATCATAATCACTCTGAGAGTCTCCAAACGAAGGAAACTCCTCTTCCTCTTCCTCGTTTTCCATCCTGCGGTGCTCCAGCTCTTCCTTAACAATGGACTCAAAAAGATTCCTGTAGACGGTGTAGAAGCCCTGAAGACGAAGGAATACTGAGTGAGAAAATCAGTCTCTGAGAGGCACCGGTAATTTCCTTTCCCACAGTGTTAACAGCGCCTATGAGGAAGTACCGCGGGCCAGCAGAGATGGACATATGGCTTGATGGCATCTAACTGAGCATGACATTCCTAAATAAGTGGACGCAGTACGGAATTTATAACAAAACACAGTGGATCAGTAAAGTCTACCTTTAACTTTATGCATTTTTAATTATACTTATCCACAATGGTGGTGCAGAATAGTGTTCTAGTCAATAACTAAAACTAGCCTTACATAAAAGATTATATCAGACAATAATGTTGGGTAATATTACATTAGGATAACATCTGGATAAGCTTTTGTTGAAGTAGGTAAACAGGTGAGAAGTTGTGAGACTTCTCATCTGGACTCAGACTGCCCTCTGCTGGTCACTACATAGAATGCGGTTATATTTTGAGTCCAACCATTTTTTTCCCTTCAGGGACAAATTATTTAGTAGCAACAAGTTAATTTCTTGGAATTTGTATTAAATGATCATGTTAAGTACAAAAAAAGGGAAAAAAAAGATAATGAAGGTTGTCAATCTTTTGTTATTTTGGCTCCAATAAAAAGAGAAAATACTCCAACTAAAAGCAACAGTTTTTCACTCAGTTCCACTCTGATCATCTGTTGATCTATTGTAAAAGCGTTCCCAACAGTCTTTTAATTATTAAAGGAAAAGCCAGTTTTTAGCCAAAATCAAAAAACTTGTGTTGTTTTCTAGGACATAGTTTCTGCAGAGTGGCAGTAAATCATTAGAAATTCACACCCAAGTTGCAAGCAAGCCCGCCCCCCTTCCCCTTCTCGTTATTGAGAGCTCTCTATTTACACTCTCTCCTACTAGCTTGCTTTTGTCTGCTACTGATTCACAACAGTTTGCATAACGAAATACCAATTTTAAGCTTAATTTTCTTCAAAACTGTCCTCCATCGTCAGCAAAAAGCCCCAAGAACATGTTGAAAACAACAAACATGATTTTCATCAGAGTGGGTCTTTAACAATAAAGTAAAAAGGCTTATTAAATGAAGATGCTGCACGTTGCACAACTTTATAGTTGTGCAGCTTTTAAAATGTTCCATCTAATCAGCGTTCTACATTTATAAGGCCATCGCTGCTAGGCAACATTAAAGATAAGAGTTTAACATGCTTTAAAAGAATTTAATGGTACCACCCGCACATATAACATACAAACCTTTTCATCATCTCCGTATCCAGAGTAGCAGGTGACAGTAAAGTACTGCAACAGGTCAATGCTGTCGTCCTCATAATCCCCACTCAGTCCTCCCTTCAGCAGAGCGTCCCTGTGATTGTCATACCTGACAAGCCCGGAGGGAGGAAGAAAGAGTCAATAAGGGGATCTGCAGGGTGTCCACTGCTGGTTTTTTCTATAATATCAGCTAAGGGTTGCAACACACACCAAGCCCTCTCCTGAGGATCACTCAGAACGTCATAAGCGGCCTGAATCAGCTTAAACTGTTCCGCTGCTTCCTCGGCGTTGTCCAAGTTTTTATCTGGAAAGATGAAAGAGAAGAAGCAGAGGTGCAGCGTTATTAAAGAGTTTGACTCAGCTGGTCATTAGAAGGATGTATGGAAGCAAATAACAAGAAGCTGGTCACTTTCTACGCTTTAAACACGTCGCATAAAAGCAAAAACCTGTTGTTGTTTTTGTCATACCTGGAAATACATGCAGCTGTCATGGGGTTAAACATTCTGACTGATTGTCACAACGTTAACTGACAGAACAAATTCTGAGGCTCGTGAACTTTTTTTCTTTTGCAGAATCAGTCCCTGCAAACCTCCAAACTTTCAGTGGAGTTCAGGTTAAGGACAGTGGACAGACGCAGAAGTAAAGAATCCCATTTCTTAATCTAGAGATTGATTCTTGCCTGACTGTACTTGTTTTTGTGGGAGCATCTTGATCTTGACAGCGTAAAATTCACAAACACATGGATGAGCCGGTTTGGTGGGGAAGAAGTTAAGTGGCCAAAAACTCAACCTAACAAATGAAGACCTTCTCACAGACGTTTATGTCCAATGTCTGACCTCACAAAAACGCGTCTGCAAGAATGATCAACACACAAACACAGTGGAAGCCTTTTCAGAAGAGTAAAAGATGCTAAAGTTCTTATCAGTGCTTCAAATGTTTAAACAGGGATTCTGAAAATGAGGTCATCATCTTGGCCCACAGTGTTTACTAATCATTAAGTTAAAAAATGGTTATGCTGTGGAAAAAATCTCATTTTGGCCTAACTAGCCGGTTTATATGCCGTTGATCTTCCTAATGTAATGGAAGTTATAAGATACAGGGCAGAAGACACTTACAGTAATAGTAATAGTAGTTTATTTAAGGTAATTGCTATTTTTAAAAAAGAAATGGGTTATTCACAGTTAAAAAGCGCGAATTAGTCAAACTCTAATTTTCCTCTAAAGTCCTCAGGCCATGATGTATAAAAGCACAAATACATATTCAACAGATGAAAATAAAAAATAACATATGACGGATCTTGTAGGAATACAGCTATTCATTTTGTAACGTTTATGTTGATGGGATTCATCGTGAGAAAAAAAAAACATAATTTCAAGCGTCTTTCAACAGACTCTCTTTCTCCAAGACAATTTAATAATAATAATAAGAAAAATTATAATAATAAATGCTTTGATTAATAGGATCTTCCCATCCAGCCGCCGGCAGAAAGAAACTGTTTTCAACCACTTACCTGGATGCCATTTTAAGGCTAATTTTCGATACGCTTTCTTCAGATCGTCGTCTCCTGCGTCTCGTTTAACACCCAAAATATCATAGTGACACTTCATCTTTATTAAAATGTAACTTTTATCTTTTTTAAACACTAATTTTTATCCACGTTGTTGTACCTTTAGCATTCACTCTGCAGTTGATGCATGCTAGCAAACAGCTAGCCTCTCTGCTATCTATTAGAGGAATAAAAAAGGTACTTTTTATTACATTACAAAAGTCGTGTTATAATTCAACCTTCCGTGTCCAAATCTAAGGTTTATAATTCAAATAATTAAAGAGTTGTCATGTCAATTTGGACAGTGTTACGAGGATTTGAATACTGACTTGTCTTAATGCCGCCAAATCTCGCGAGAAGTGTGTGCCACGTTTTCTTCTTCTACGTAGAAGCTAAATTTCTGGTTTGAGTTTGCTGCAACCTGTGGACCAAGAAGCCGACACTTTCGGCTCTGTTAATTTTGTTGATTTGCGTGATCATTTTTAACGTATTAGTCACCAGCTGGGGTGTAATTCTGTTACATAAGTTGGTTTAAAAAACATGTCCATACATACATACGGACGTCTAAGGTTTTGCAGAGAATATAGAAGTCTTGCACATTTCTTAAAGCTCGGTATTTTATACCTAAGTTGAGAACATTAATCTAAAACACGAATCTAACTGTCTGACTCACTGCTGGTGCACATGTTAAATACTGTCAAAAATTACAACAACAGATGTTTTTTTTTACGTCTACGCACAGCTAAGAAAGCTGGACAAGGACAAATTTACTGTTCCCGTTTGCAGTACCGCTTCCGCACCGCTAGGGGTCTCTACTTCGACTTCGACTTGCTTGGATTACCTTTGTGAGCGAGCTTTCTGAAGAATCTTGTCTACTGTAGAAACATGGCGGCATTCAAGAGAAAACGTGGAGTGCATGTTACAGCTGAAAAAACAACAAAAAAGGTTAAATTCGTCGCAGATGATGGTAACACCGAACAGAACGCGGTAAATGAAATAGTCGTCCCTAAGCCGGTTTCCATGGTAAGTGCTCGCAGCTTTTAAAGAAGAGTATTAGCCTTTTAGCTAACTTGCTAAAGGTTTTTCGTCAGTGTTGTTTTTCACTAACATGAAATATGTCTTGTTCTATCGGTTTACTATATGTAAAAGTGCCACGGAAACTAAAAAAGCAAACTATTTCAAAAGTTTAAGATGCAGCATTTTAATCTGTGATCTGTTAAGGCAAGAAAATACTTGGTTACATTTACGAGTACGTTGAGAAAGTTAATTCAATAATATAAATATATAAATAAACTGAAAACATCCTCAAACTAGGACAAAATTATACTTTCAATTAGACAAAAATAAAAGTCTTTGTTGTTTATAATTTCATCCGACAAAAGAAGTCTTTGACACGAACCCATCAGGCAGCCTTATTGAATTGCCAAAAACTCAAACTAAAAAAGATGTTCCTTAATAATACATTTAATTATGTCAACATGCTAGCATATAGAAAGTGCAAACTGTCGCCCTGTACTCTGTTGGATTTGTTATTTTATCTTAATTACTTTTTTATTCGGGTTTATTTCGGGAAAACTACATTTGACGTCTTACTTAAGAAAAATTTTCAAATTCATATTTTTCTTTTCTTATGATACCCGCCTCTGCCTGTGATCATATCCTTACGTCTGTCTCACAAACAGGGAAAATGGACCAACAAGGAACGGGTTCTTATTTTCTCCTCCAGAGGAATCAACTTCAGGACGAGGCATCTGATGCAGGACTTGAGGACCTTGATGCCCCATTCAAAAGCAGGTAAATAACTCAATATGTTTAGACTGAGAAGCTGCAGGATGAGCAGAAAACACGTCACTTGTTTTGTTTTCTACTTAGATACAAAAATGGACAGGAAGGATAAGCTGTTTGTTGTCAATGAGGTACGCCTGCAGTTGAAATTGAGCCACTGTGACCTACTAGAAACACTAGATGATGTCTGTTTTTTTCTTTTCTGCAGGTCTGCGAGATCAAGAACTGCAACAAATGCCTCTTTTTTGAAGCCAAAAAGAAGCAGGATCTCTACATGTGGTAAGTGTCTGATTCAAGGTTTACACACGCTCCTCGCGTTTTTATTTTATATGAACAGTTTGACCAAGGTGAATGAACACATTTCAGGATCTCTAATTGCCCGCATGGACCTTCTGCAAAGTTTCTGGTTCAGAACAGTAAGTTTTCTACTCTTGTAAATCAGTGTTATGTAGAAGTGTAGCGTGAATGCGATTGACAATGTTTTGCTTCCTTATAGTTCATACTCTGGCTGAACTCAAGATGACAGGAAACTGCTTGAAGGGATCCAGACCGCTGCTCTCGTTTGATCCTGTAAGTAACGTGGAGTCAGGAAATGCTTGACAAGCCATTGTTCCCCTTTTTTCTGCCATCAGTCCAGATTTATTATCAGGAAAAGACAGCTGTTAAACTTAAACACATTTTTTAACTATTAAAATAAGGAAGTAACACAAAAAGCCCTCAAATTGTGTTTTTGTTGTTTTTTAGTTCTCGGAATGATCCAGCTTCCTGTTTTTATGTTGGAGAACGTACATTTATGTCACTTGAAGTTGTAAATTTTGATTTCTTTTGTTTCTTTCACAGACATTCGATAAGGAGCCCCACTATGCTTTACTGAAGGAACTTTTTATTCAGGTAGGATTTAGAAGCACTTCAGTATTACATAAAGGGTTCAGGGGGATTATGTTGGTTTGGAGATGCATGTTTATAAAACAACTGACATTTTTAATTTAAAGGAAGAACTTTTTTTGCTTGTAGACCTTTTCCACTCCCCGCTATCACCCAAAGAGCCAGCCCTTTGTGGACCACGTCTTCACCTTCTCCATCGCAGATAACAGAATATGGTTCCGAAACTACCAGGCATGTTGTCAAACTTCAGAAAATGTCGCCTAAAACCTCATTTCAGGTGGTTAAACCCACTTAGAGGCAAACTGTTGCCTGATTCCTGATCATTCTGTGCTCAGATCATTGAAGAGGACGCCTCATTGGTGGAGATTGGGCCTCGATTTGTCCTCAACCTCATTAAGATTTTTCAAGGAAGCTTCGGAGGACCGACACTCTACGAAAATCCAAACTTCAAGTCTCCTAACTTGGTAAGATATGATGAGGCATTTGTCATCTGAATTCTAACTTTTCCTGAAGTATTTATTGTTGGTATGATGGACGTTTGCTTTCAGACGGTCTCTAGTGCATCGATGTTCCTAATCTTAAAGGTTCCTCTACCTCAGCGTACAGTAGAGCAGTGGAATCGGTGCATGCGGGCAGTTGAAGGGTTTTTCTTGTGTCTTGTGCCGACAGCACCGGCGACAGCTCCGCCTGGCGGCTGCAGCAAAGGTCCGGGAGAAGCAGACTTTGAAGGAGATGCAGAAAGTGAAGAGGAGCGCCGCCAAAGAGGATTTGGAGAAAGATGTCACAGCTGACGTCTTTGTGACACCAGCCGACAAAAAACCTGTTGAAATTCAAACGGAGCCCCCTGAGCCTAAAGCTGAGAAGAAGCACAAATTCAAACCGTCCAAGAGGCAACGGCAGCAGATGGCGCGCAGATAATGGGATTGAGCTGAGATTGAAGAACTTTCTCTCATCAAATCAACCATGGAGAAAAAAATGATTCCCCCAGAATTTTTTTTTTTTTTTGTAATTCTCTAAGTTTTCCTCCTGAAGAAAATGTTTGTGTCTTAAGTGTATTACAACAATTTATGAACCGACAACTTCTGCTTTGTTTTATTTTGGCAGTAAAACAAGAATTAATTTGTGTGATGTGTGTACCGGTACATTAAATAAGACCCAAAAGCCTCACCTGTACGGCTAACTGTTCACTTCAAACACCTCAAATACTAAACACAGCCAATAAATAGAAAACTCCTTTAGATTAAGCATCGACTTTACCGACCTTCCCCTCAAACATCAGGAAAATGGTATGTTCCTCTGCAGAGCTAGACGGAAGATAAAAGGGGGACTTGGCTGCATGTCAGAACTGAAAAGGTGTCATCACTGCAGCGATCATTTCTAATCTTTAGAAATGACCTTTTAGTGCCCCTTCTGGTTTATTTGTTTTGATTCAGTTGCTGTTCAGACGGCAAATACCCACATTACAAGACATTTAGTCAAGACTTCAGCTCAAAACCTTTCGTTAAATGAAGCGGCCATCTTTCTCTGTTTGCATTCATCAGACTGGGATTGCCTCCTGACAGAGTTCCTCTTCTTGGCATTTTTTTTTTTAAGAGCAACTGGAAACCACTGCAGTTAAAATGCTAGTTTGGGTCAGTCTAAATGTCATTCCTCCTCCTCCACCTCCTCATCAGGACAGCAGTAGAATTCCAGAAAGCAGATCTGTCCGTCATCATTCCTGACCAGGTACTGCTGGGAGAGGAGGCCCCTGTTGTCTGTCCTCACTGAGACCTTACAGGACAGAGCCAGGGCTTTGGTGGACGGCTTCAGGAGGGACATCTTATATCTGTAATGCATCATGAAACAGAAGAGGACATGAATGATGAGCCTTTTTTTCCTCTCGGTTATACGTAAGGTGGCAGATAAGTTTAGACAAAAAGAATAGTTGAAAGATGTTTAGGAGAATTTTCAAAATTAAAACATCAGATTTTTAAACTTAGCACTTCAAATGTTTTTGAGATGTTTTTTATTTCAGGTCATCTTTTGGCTTTAACGATGCACGTTTCTTCTGATATCTGCACATACCGGTTCGTTTGCGTCATGGTGCATTGAAACAGCTCCATCATGTCCGAGTCTTTGGAATAATCATAATGTGCATTTCCAGAGTTCCCAAATGTTGATAACCTTAAAAAGATCAAACAGCAAAGCATTTTTTAAAGCTTAAATATATATATCATATGTATCTTTTGTGCTTTCTGATGACGGCAGACTGTTTATTCAGTGCAGGAGAACAGCAAGCAGGTTTTAGCAGCTCACCTGAAGTACGGCTGGCTGGGGGACATGGTGATCTGAAGCACATCACTGGTCATGTCCAGTTCAGAGAAAGCTTCCTTCAGACTCTCTGACTGCAAAATCACCTTTAAAAAAAGCATTTCCCCCCAAAGGATTTCATAATAAACACTTCAAACTTTCACAATTGCCAGTATGGAAAACAAATGCGAGCCTTCAACCTACTAAGCACCTGGATGTAATTAAGTAAAGCAACTTTTAAGATATTACTTTCACTGTTCTTTCTAATTCAATTTAAAAAAAAAAATGCAGCTTTTTCACAAAAAGACAAATGATGACGGGAACCTTATTTGTAACGTTAGTGCTGCAGAACTCAAAATCCATTGGTTCTTCAGGTTCTTGTGTGTTAATCTTGCAGACTGTCACCACGCCCCCCTCTTCCAGGAAGAGAGTCAGAGGGTATCCATAACCTTTGTAACACATTCGTAAGGCAGTAGAAGTTCCTGCAAAGTCACAACAAAAAAAGTTCTAAAAAGGGCTGAAACTAAGTTTGAATTGTGCAAAGAAAAATGTTTTTATTTACCTGCTACTGCATTTCCTCCAAAGATATTAAGGCAATCCAGCAGAACAGTGAGGTTGATCTGAAAAGTCACCAAATCTTCCTTAAGGGTGAACTCCTGAAAGATCTCTGTCTGGAGTGAAAACAGAACAACTTCTCTTCAGTCAGGATTTCCAAAATACTAAATGGATGGATGCAAATCCAAAGACAGCACACACACCTGGATGAATGCATTGGCTTGAAGACATTTGGAGTCCTCCACAGTGACCTTTAGGCCGTTGGGTGTTGCTGTGAAGACTGCATGGTCCTTAAAAGTGATAGCTTTTAGGATGTTGGAGAGATTGCGAGCGTTGTCCAAACTGGCTACTAAAACATAGTGTTCCTCATCGTCCTGAGACTGCGTGGACAGAGGCATTGCTCTGCTGCAAGACAAAAACAGGTTTGCAAGAATCTAAACAAACATTAAAATACACTCTTATTTCAGCAAAAAACATAAAAACATTTCAGCTTTCTGGGTATTAATGCCAACATATTGAATCTATTTGATGGACATTCGGCAGGTTAATTCTGATAGGACTGAATTTAACCCTCCTATTATGTTCATTTTTGAGGAACAGAGATGATGTTCCTGGGTCAATTTGACCCGGTGCATGTTTTATTGATTAAAAAATGTCTGAAACCCAGAAAATCCTAAAAAGCAGTGTGAATATATCATCACTAACTCCATTACCAGTTATTCTTTCAAAAACTTAGTTAAAATGGTGTTATTTACCTCTAACAGGAAGTGGTTCAATTATTAGATAATTCACTCTTTTTTCTTAAAAATATACATGTTCAAACTTTTTTCTAATTTTTCACTACTGTATTACTTTTGAATGACTACCATATAAAATACAATAGTTTTACATAACATTGAAATTTAATCTTAAAATTTTGTTTTACATACATTCACTGTGAACCAGTAGAAAAAGAATCACAACACCACAGACAAGCAATTGCAATATGAATTTGTGTGTGTGTCTGTACATGTACACAGCACAAGAGTGACCAGTCATCACATTTGTGCAAATTAATTTAGCACATTTCACACAGGTCATGCTTGTCTTGACCTGGATCCTGTCTCCGGCTCAACTCTGCGCCCCCGGCCGTCCCCCCAGGTCCGCCTGGATGAAGCTCATTTGCTGGAGTTTAAATATGTAGTTGTAGAGTTAGATAGATTAATTCTTCTCTATGAGTTCTGGTTAATCGCCTGTCTGTCCTGGGGGAGGATCCCTCCTTCATGTGGGCACCAAAGAGGTTTCTTAGTTTTTTCCTTACAGCGAAGGAGGGTCTAAGGGAAGGGATGTCGGTTTAGTTTAGTCTGTTTAGTTAGTTTAGTCTAGTATTTTCCTATTGAATTCTATGTATTCATGATCCTTTTGATTTTATATTTTACTTTTTCAATGACCGATACGAAGCCCATTGAGACGACAGTTGTTGTGAATTTGGGCTATACAAATAAAATTGAATTGAATTGAATTAGATTGAATGAATTGACATGGTCACATGAGTCACTGCCTTCCTAGTGGGCCCTGGCACTGTCTTTTTTATGTTTTCTGCAGACAGGTTTGTCTGACGCATATTTGGGGATAAAGACCAATGTATTTCACCATTCTTTGATATGAATGTCTTGCTTGGAGGAACAGGAATAGCAATTCCCTCATCTGGTTCAAACTCAGAATCATTAGAATCAGAATTTAGCTCAAGATAGTCTTCTTCTGATCATGAACAGTGATGACTTCCAGAGCCTCCTGGACTGTCATCGTTCTGCTGCTCATTTTCTAAAGGTCTGCCTGTGTAATGTTGGAAGGACTCCCATGCAGAGAATCCTTTATACGTTTTGCCCCTCCCCGGTTGAGTGTCCACTGAATGTGGGTTGAGTTTTCCCGCGAGAACATAAATGGTTCCTGTCAAAAGTCATAACACCTATGCATCTGTGTGTGTGGGTGTGTGTCTACGTGTGTGTGTGTGTGTGTGTGTGTGTGTGAGTGGGGTGAAATATGTGTCACAGCTGCAAATAAAAGGAATACTAATAATAAGACATCCTTGTACCTCCAGTTTGACTGCCGGGTCAAATTGACCCGAACAGTATCTATGTGATGTAAAAATGCAGGGGGGGGGGGGGTTTGCAAATATGTGAGATGAACCAAATACATATTATACGTTGATTACGCTAATTAAGGCAAGCAGAAGAAGTGTCATGCTGAGAAAATACTTTAAACTATTTTTCCTAGATGTTCAAACTTTAAAACGGGTCAATTTGGCCCACAACATAACAGGAGGCTAAATTAAAATGTATTATTTGGGATAAAAAATCATTAGAAGCAAAAATTATATTACTAATATCAATATTTCTAACATTAGAAAGCAAACTTTTTTCTAATTGTATTTAATGGTCACATAATAAGGTTTGAGGAATCAATGTTGCATCAAGAGGATAATATACTTATACAATCAGTTTTCTCAACTCAGCTTTAATGTCTAAAAACTAATCAAACTCTTCAAACTGAATAATTAAATACATATTTCTTTAGCTTCTGATGTTTATTTTAGCTGTTATGAATTCACTGAAATTCCTTAATTAACGGTCTTATTTTGCATTGTGAGGTAGTTCAGAATGATGACTTTACTGCTATCAATTAGCTGCTTTAATAACGTTTCTGTCGTATGTTTTTTTAAATAATATTTTCAGAATTTCTTTCAACTTCTCCATGTTAATAAATTAGCTGTGTTAGCTAGGTTAATTTTTCAGTTTTGCAGCTTGAGATAAGAAGTAATAAACGACACAAAAGCAACTTTTACCTTTTTTTTTAAACTTGCTTTTTCAGGGGTGTTCCACTGATCTATAATTGTCCTGGTTGGAAAACGGCTGGTATGTTTTGAAGAAATGCGCCCGATCTGTTGCAACTTCCGGTTTGGGCTTCCCTTAACGGAAGTTGCGTTTCTGTGCGGCACACTATGTTCCAGAGATTTGGAAACTGAACAACTCTTCGTGACCGCAACAGCTGTCTCAACTAAGGCTGGTGGTCTTTGATCGTATTTGGAAAAGAGGGTAAGTTTATTGAAATTATCTGGCTTGACACCATGTCTGCTGGTTTTCCGTGTTAGTTATGTAAGCCGCAAAGAGAGACAGCACGAGAAGTTGGAAGCTAACTCACTACCGGTGAGACATATTTTCTCTAGAACTGTTTCCCTCAGGGAAAAAAAATACCAGAAATAGATACATGTCTTTTTTTTAAAATAGTGGAATATATATTAAATAGATCCGACATAGTCCCTTAATAAAGCTGAATAATAACCGAGACAGCTAACTTAAGCTTCATAAACGTTGCTGACGCAGTCCAAGTTAAGCTAGTTTAGCTCATCAGGGCTGTCTGGAACTGTCAAATGTTTGTCTTACTTTTGGGACTACAGCGCCACCTTTTGAGGCTTTGTTCTTGTATTTTTCTCAATTTTCCTGCTGCTTTAATGCAATCAAACTGAGTTGGTCAAACAAAGTTCGTTAAAATTGTTTTTGGACAAATGGAGAGCAAAGGTAGAGCAGCATTCAAACCTCAACACACGGTCCACAAATGGACACAAATAGATGAAACAAACTTTGTGGCAATATGATACAGTCCAAATCTTCTACCTAATTGTAGACAATGTATTTATTATTATTTTATAAAACTATACCCAAAATGCCAAAGAGAGAAACTTGTTCTTACAGCCACTTTTTACTTTTATCAGTTAAGCAAAGTCCTTAACATAGAAGCTTCAAACATAAAGACTTTGTATTTTGGGTCTTTTATATTGATTTTCCCATTGCGGCTATTTGATTTAGGCATTGTTTGCAGTCCCGTGGGGAAAAAAGGATTGTAATATGTTTAGGTCACACAAAACGCATCCCTCCCTGTAGTTCACCTTTAGACAATTGTAATTGGCCCGACTGGGTAGAAGCAAGCTTGTGATTGGACGTCTTTTTTTTTGCATCATTTGGACTTTAAAGTCCCACTCCAATCATCTTTGTGATATTTTTTAAACGGGTTCCAGTGGCTTCGTTATTATGTCTATGCCGTTTTAGTCACACAAAAAACTAACAAAAAACCTGTGTTGTTCTTAGAATTCACTTCTAAGTTGTGGGCGGGATCATTTGTGTGGAGTAAGCCTTCCCCCACTTCCCATCATCCATTTGTTCACACACTCATCTGCTAGTTTACAGCCTTTTACACCAACCTAACATTACCAGTGGCAGATGCCAGCCTTGACAAGAAAAACAAGGACGTAGATGGACGCATAGGAATGGAAAGGAATGGCGAAGGGAGTATGTGGCGTACTTTGGACACAAGAACACTAAGAACACTATTTCCATTGGAGTGGGTTTTTAGAACAGTAAAGACAGTAGAGAGCATAACGAGAAGAGAAACTGACAAACTGTACCAGAAGCCTTTATTTACTTCCAGATCAATTTGATACATTTTTACCAAGATAATCTTGTTTGTATCTGTTGTTTTCAACCAATACTACTATTACTCCCAGTGCTACATCTATTTTTCGATATATATCCGTATCTTTTACATCCCTAAAAATATAGTCAATGGTTCAAACCCCTTTTTTAATGTGCTTTTAATTTTTTACAACAGTCAATTTTTTTTTACTTTAGTCAGGTGGTCGTACTAAGCAGAAGTAGCCTTTACCGTGACGGAATGCAAACACGCAGGTTTATTACACCCTTAACCCACATCCAAAGATTTCTGATAACAATAAAAAAAAAGAACATGTTAGGGAATCGAAACAAGTCTCTTCATTTTAACCTTTTCTTACTCATTTGTCTGACTTCTTTGTTTCAGTTTTCACAGCTGAGATCATTATCTGAGACACAACCATGGTTTGCATTCCCTGCATTGTGATTCCTGTCCTGCTATGGGTCTACAAGAGGTTCCTGGAACCCATCCTCTACCCGTTCATTTCCCCCATCATCAACTCATTCTGGGGAAAGAAGGCAGTCCAGAATACGGCAGCGGGTGATCAGAAAGTCTGTCAAGAAACTAATGGGACTTGCAAGGTAATCACGCAATAGTATGAAAATATATTTTAAAAAACAAACTTCTAACACTTTTAAAATTCACTTTTAATGTTACGAGTCTGAATAAATCCATAGCAGTGAAACAAAATATGCAATTATACTTTTGTCAGATAATTTATAGCATGCTTCTTTTCTAAAACTATGGTAACCACTAAAATGTCTAGAAAGCAGGTGTTAAAAGACAATTGTTTGTGATTAACGATTGTTGTATTTTTGTCTTTCAGGCTGAAAGCAACAGTGAGATGACTTCAAATGGGTCTGCCTTAACAGCAGATAAGAAGACAGATTAACAGTTTAAAATGAAATGAAAAGATTCCTCTAATGTAAAATGGAGATGTTATGAATTAACTTATCAGTTGTGTACTATCGACTTTTTAAAAATGTATTCCCTGCTGTTGTTTTGCACATTCTCTATGTTTTATTACTGTTTATATATTTTTCTTTAGGAACATTAACTTAATTCAATAAATTCCTCAAGATTGAATGTTCATGTGTAACTTTTGTTCTGATGACATTCTGGCATTTTGTGCATTGTATTTTTTTATGGCATGACTATTCTTGCAATGGAATCCAGCAGAGTTTTAAGAATAATACTGATTTTTTTTTTTTTAGTTCAGGTAAAAAAAAATCTTTTTATCTGGATTGGTCATCTTAAAAATAGATATCAAATTGGCTTTTTTATGTGAAACACCAGACAAAGGACCAAAGTTTTAGTGTTTTTAAACTGTAGAATGAAACGTGGATGTTTTTGCACTTGAGAACGGTGTGTAAATGCAATAGCATACAACAATAAAAGTAAAATTCCCAATGTTTTAAGTATATCAATGTTTTTGATGTATTTTAAGTTTTTAATACAATTTATTTAAAAAAAAATAGAAACAGATTTTATGTTTAAAAAAAAGTTTCCTATTTGAAGGCTAGACACATAAATGTTAAAATACTTAGCTTTTAGAATAACATTGTTGCATGTCAACAAAATATTAAAGGCTGACTGTACCCCCCCCCCCCCCCCAGAGTAACAGGTGGCTGATGGTCATTTTTGTGGCTTTCAGGGGTAAGCAAGGTAAAGTGATGGAAAATTTCTCTAAAATCAAATAAAACCTTTTTTTGCTATGGTTATGTCACATGTATTGTTTTTAACAGTTGACTTCTTGTCGTCTTGTGTGCATCAACATTTTGACCTTTGGTAGAGTTTTCCAAAAGCAGATAATGTTTCCTTGTCTGTAAATGACATAGACACAGTTGTCTTCTCATCAGCCTGGGGGTCTGGTTTTTGTTACTTATCGCAAAGTATGGGGGGTGAAAAATGCATTTTTCCTTGTTTGATGTTAGAAAAAAACCAACCAGGAAGACGAAAGCCCCCTGCTGTCTGCTGGTGGATCTCACCGTCAAGGAAAGTAAATGAAAAACGGAAATGGACTAAAAACGACTTACTTCCGCTATATATTTTTTTACAAAGCTATAACATTATTTTTTTTATCATATATTGCATATAATTATATTAGCATATTATTGTACTGCATAAACGAATGTTTGAAGTAGAACAGTCGTAACATGTTTGTCTTTTTTCCCCTTCTTTTTCTTTTAATGCGTTCATTGTGGCCATACTAAAAAAACGCTTTATTTAAAGATTATTTAAATTAATTTATTGTCGGTTTAAAAATAAGACTGGCTAAAACAGTCCAAAATTGTACTAAAAAGGGATTCTAAAAAATGCGTAGCGATGCAACGGGCTTACGTCATTCTGACGCCAGGGGTGGCGACGTGGAGAACATGGAGGACACGAGTGTGTAGAGTAAACTTAGCTCGGAAGCAAACCCTAATTTTTAAATTGGCATTAAACATTTTTCGCCGATAAAACTGTCATTGAGTGGGACGGATAACAAAGCATCACCACTGAACGGAAGTGGGGGGCGGCGGACTGACCGCGCAGAAATAAACACAGGAAATTCTAATTTGACAGGTAAGCGGAGCGGTCAGCTGATGATGCAGCGGACGTTAGCCGCTTTAAGGCTGTTAGTCAACGATCAGCCAAGGAGACATGGCACGGAATTGGACCTACGTTTAGCTGTACATTGATTATATTTGACTACAGTCGTTTAGCAGAAGTTAAAGTAACGAAAACGTGTAATAATGTTCTGTTTACTTGAAGCCGGTACTACTAGCTAGCCCATTTGGTTAACTTCAGACCAATAAAATTCAGGACACTGCAAAATTCATACAATTACAGTATGCTAAATTGTTCATTGGGTTTGAGTGTAGTTTTAAGAATAAAAAAATAACTTTTACTTGAAAACGTTTAACTATTTGTTCTCTGCAGCTAGCAGCACTTTCGTCATATCCCTTATTGGTCTACTTGTGTGCTAAAGGTGTGTCATTAAACTAAAACAAAGCATGTCCTGGTTTGCTGCAATAAACCTCACATTTATAAAAGCCTCCATGTCTTATTACTGTTAAGACTGTCAATAAGAAACCAATTTCCCCATTTGCTCAGACAGACAAAAAAGCTCTGCTGTTTTATGTCTTTTCAATTTTATTATTATTATTATTTTTTTTAGACTTGAAGCTGACCGAATCTTTTTACTCCAAGATTTGGCTTATGCCCGGTGAATAACATCTGACGAGGGACAAGTCTGGCTGGACAGAGTCAGCAAAGATGGGAGCCAACACCAGTCAGGTCAGCGACCTGTCCAATAACCACAACCTCAAGGCCCTGGTAGGACCCGAGTCCATATCTGAGAATGATCCCTTCTGGAACCAGCTCATCTCCTTCACTTTCATCAGTCCCACTAGCAGGTTAAGGCACTTTTATTTTGTGCTGAGATGTTTTATCAAAAGGTTTAAATTTTTTGCTCTTGAACTCTGCCACCTTTGGCCATTTTTGTGTCTCTTGTTGGTTAAAGAGGATTTAATGTTGCTAAATCTATTCATTTTATTGTTAACTATGTGTTAACTTGCATAAAATCAACAGTTTGATTCCAATGAGGCCTTAGACTAAAATCACAGGAGAGGAAGTCGGAAATGTCAACAGTTTCCAAGGAACTATCCAAGGTTACAACACAATACTTCCAAATCGTTGACAGCTAATTGAACCCCAGGCATTAATTCCCACTCCAATGAAAAATGCATTTTTAACATGTTCTTGCAGCATTTTTCTCATGATGGAGAACATGTATAAGAAAATTAAGATTATGGCCTGTCAGAGTATTCCTTTTTTCAAATTGTTGCGAATCAGGAGAAGACGAAAAAATGCCTTTGTAATACGCTTGTAGTTTTGACGAAGACGCTACAACGGCAAGGCACAAGCTTCCTGCTCCTCTCCATTCTGATGCATCCACTTGCAGACGACTAGGTCCATGTACGTCTTCCTCGTCTGAGCTGAGCTGCTCAAAATTACACAACTGGATAACTCACAGCTTGCTCACCATTTTTTTGTTGCACTGGTAATGATAGGTTGAGGGTGTGAGGGCCTGTAAGCTAGCGGTAGAGAATGTAAACAAAGGGATGGTGGGAAATGAGGGTAGGGTCACTCCACACCAAGAGTTCCACCCACAACACAGAGGAGAATTTCTGATGAACTCCTGCCGCTCTGCAGAAACTATGTCCTAAAAAAACCCCAACACAGTTTCTTTTTATTTTGGCTAAAAACAACAAAATCATACTTAAAACAACACTGGGGACACTTTGAAAACGGATCAAAATCTGATCGGGGTGGGGCTTTAAATTGAATGTTAACATTCTAAGCAAAAAATTGAAAGAAATAAAGCATCTGAAAGGTGAAATACAAAGTTTACTTCATACTAAAATGCATTTTTTTAAAATGAAATTTATCATAGACTATTAATTTGCAAATGTAAAGAACAAACTTAGACAGCCCCTGCAGGTTGTTCAAAATGTGTCAATGTCTAACATATTTTTCAGAAAATGTAACCTTTAAGCTCAACTGCCCTCTGGACATTAAGGCATCTGTCTGGCTGTGTACAAAGGCAGTTTTTAGTGTAACCCCACACACAGAGAAAGCATGATGAATTTTTAAAACGGATTCCATCTGAGCTCATCCTGGTTAATGTCCAGCCTTTTTCAGGATGGCTGACGTCAAACATTTTAGCTCTGTATTGACAGATTGAAGAGATGTGAAGGAACTTTTGCTTCCTTCTCCCAAACTGACTGCAACTCCTGTAAAACATTAATCTAGATGGAATGTTGTTTACATTCTGAAGTTTAAGTCACATTTCTACTAAGTAACTATGTAAAAAGAGCACAGGAGTAGTTGAAATCCAACACAAAGGTTTTAGAAAAATGAATTTAGTAAAGCAATCTTTAAGAAAAGGTTTTGCATACATTTGAAACCTTCAAGAAATGTTTGAGCCAATGAATCATTTTTAATGCAATTTCTACATAATTTTTGTCATTTTTTTCTCATTACAAAGAAATAATTATTAAAATGGGTAAGCACATTTTCAATTTCATTTAGCTTCATCTTACTGGATCCCTGTTTCTTTTCTTTTCCAGTTATTTCTAAAATATCTGCAGCCCTTTTGTCAACCACACTTCTGGTGCCATTTCCTTTTCTTTCAGGCATAAGTCAGTCACTTGTCCTCAATAATTATATACTCTTTCAAGGTTCATTTTCAGTGAAACTTCTCATGGAGCTGTAACTTACGTTATGCAGAGATCATGAATTCTGTGCTGTGTTAAAAATAAGTGTATTTCCTCTCAATAATGTGTGAGGTGAGCTACATGGTCTATTTCTGTTAAGTATGTAAATTATTTCTTTATCATAGTGGCAAAGACTTTATCATCACTTCCATGAGTTCTTTAAAATTGCAAGGTTTTCTTCAGTTTTCTTTTTTTTCATGTTTTTTTCTTAAAAAGGTTAAGGAAAGTGAAAAACCCAACTTATGGAAAAATCTTTCAGTTGTTTCCATGAAAAAGCTGTCCTCCATGAATAACAGGAGCTCTTCTAAGACTTCAACAATTTCGTACAATTTGACTCGATTTTATGTTAAGCAATTGTTCCAAGTTATGTAAGCTGAACTCTTCTTGAAATGCATTTTAAGAGATTGCTATTCTCCAAATGAATCAATAATTTAATCATTATTTTTAAACAGCGGCTGGACGGTGGCGCAGTGGTTAGCGCTCTTGCCTCACAGCAAGAAGGTTCAAGTCCCGGCTGGGGGACCTGAACCAGAACATCAATGGGGGACCTTTCTGTGTGGAGTTTGCATGTTCTCCCCGTGCATGCGTGGGTTTTCTCCGGGGTCTCCGGCTTCCTCCCACCGTCCAAAAACATGCTTCATAGGTTAATTGGTCAACTCTAAATTGTCCCTAGGGTTGAATGTGAGTGTGAATGGGTGTGTGATTGCGTCTCTGCAACAGACCGGCGACCTGTCCGGGGTGTCTCCTTCCTTCGCCCACAAGTGGCCGGGATAGGCTCCAGCAGCCCCGTGACCCCGAAAGGGATAAAACTGCAGAAGATGAATGGAAAAAAAATAAAGAATTTTTACACAGCAGTGTGTAATTCAGTCGCAAGCAATAATACTGTCCTATACATTTGACATTATATAATATATATATTTTTTTTTAAATATTGTCTTTGTTTTGTTTTCGCAGTGGAGAGTCCAAGTTGTTAGAAGAGGCTGTCATTCCTCTGGCCAAGACCCTGAGTATGTTGGTTTTTTTGTGTATTTATTCTTTCAATGAACAATTCATTTGTAGATATGTGCTGACTTTAAACAGTTTAATTGCAGTCCAGGCCTCTAATATATGGTCTTCTATTGGCTGTTATATTTACATTGTTAGTAGATCTATCATGCATGTTGTGGCTCAGCCATATTCAGAAATCTATATGTACATCGGGAGACATGATAATAAAAAGTAAAATAAGGGAATGTTTTCATGTAAAACATTTTAAAATGACCCTTTTTTTTCTATATTCTTGTCTTGCTCTCTGTTATTTATTGGCCTATCTCTTTTTTTGTCTTTCCTGTTATCTTCTTTCCTTAGTTGAAAACAATCCCAGATCAGGAAACTTTAGTGCTCTTGTCAGAATTTTCCTCGGAAGAACCAAAGAACTCAAAATTTCCACAGAATGCCAAGAGTGAGTATGAAAACCTCAAATGAAGGATGTGGCTGGATTTCACCTTCAAATCTGTGAACAGATTCCATTTAGATTCACATTTTATGTAATTTTCGATTCAATAGTTTCTCTTTTAGACCCTTTTCTGGAAAATTTGTTTTCACTCTAAATATTCAAAAGGAACAAATGTGGAACTTTCACTGATAAATATTCTAATTCCTACATTAAAACAACAAGAAGGAAAAAAAAAACATGCAGTTACTGATGATTTGATATTACATTTATGATCTATTCGATTTATTACCCATAACCATGTTTTCTGCATTGAACAAATACTTTCACCAAACAGCCTTTTGAAAACGTGCCTTCTTTCTTTCTGTTCTGCAGCCAGCTGTTCATCTGGCAGGCCCACAATGCACTTCTCATGATTCGATGCCTTCTGAAAGTGTTCACCAGGGAGATGAGTGAAGAAGAGCTGCACCAACAGTTCTCCTACCAGGAGAGGGCAGCAGTTTCCTGTGCAGGTGAGCTCCAATCTGCTGTCAGGGGTGGAAATACAGGCAGAAAAAGATGCAACATTACTACAAAATAAGACTTGCATGTATAAATGTTTTATTGATGAGCAAAGGTTTGGACAGAGTCCGTTCAACGCTTCATATTGGTTCTAGAACTGAAATTCTGAAAATCCTCCATTTCTTTATTCCTCATTGTAAGTCTTGATTATGGACAGGGAGAGGAAGATTGATTAGAATAAAGAAGGAGAGTGATGGTAGAAGTGAAAAGCACCAATAGACCTAATAAAAAGCAGAAATGAAGTGTCAAAATTGTCAGAAATGATACCTCTCTCTCAACTCTAGAAACGAGCAACGAGGACCTGCTTGAAGAGCTGTTGTCAAACCTCATCCACCTAATTGTGGAGGTTCCTCTGCTGTAAGTATCCCACATGATTGGAAGTGGCCTAAAACTATGAGGGGCCATACAAGTCAAATTTCATTATGAACCACTCAGATCTATATTTTCATACATTCTGACTCTCACATACTCGGCCCCTCATTTAAAACTGCTTTAAAAAGTGCATTTAGATTCACCGTATCTGTGACTGACTCATTGACTGGGACAGGTGGTGATTCATTTTCCTGTGCTAAGTGTAAAAACTCTCATTTTAACAGTATTTGTCCTGGAATTTTTATTTATTTTTATTTATTCTACACTGGAGCCTTTTTGTGGTTGTTTTCAATTTGGATTTGTTTATTTATTTATGTATCAGTTAATGTTTTTTGGGTGGAAATTTGCTCTTTTGCCTTCATTTTTAACCAATCTTGTGCATACTTATAATTTACTAATCAAGAAAACATTATCCGATAATGAACACACTCATAGGAAAAGCTGAAAATCTTTGTATATAAATTAAAAATGAGATCTCCAAGAGAATCATTAGACAGGGAGAAAATGCAGAAAACATTTTCTTTTCTTCAGGGAAATGAGAAATTGCTGAAAATCAACATTTCAGGATATTTTCATAAAAGCAAAATGAGTGGTAAGTTAAAAAAAAATAAGTTCAGCAACCAATATCTAACCTGACATTTACACCCACACACCGAAGTAATAGATAAATATTTTAGTAAGCGCCAGTGGCTTAGAAAAACGAGAAATGATGTGACTGACATTCTGTTTTCCTGATTAAATATAAGACACAAGTGCAGTTCTGTTTAACCTTTCTACTGTCTGCAGACATTTTTAAAAACCTTTACCAAAAAGGATTATTTGCTGTTACCTTGACACTATTTATCACTCTTTGCTACCTTTTAAAACTCTGTTCTGCCCCCTCCTCCTTTATTTCCCTATTCTCTCTTTGCAATTCTCTTCTTGATTTTCTTCTGACATCAGACCTCGGCTCTTGTCTTCTCGAATACATCCAGCATTCCATGGTGCTGCATTGTTTCAAGCTTAAAGAATCTGTTTTTCTTCCCTTCACCTTTTTTTTGTGGCTGTCGGCCCATTTCCTCTCTACGTGCTTCTGTATTGGGATTCTGGCCATTCTTCACTATGGCTTTAGAAATTCCACCTTTTTATGGCTTTTCTTTCATATGAATGATCGTTTTTTTTTTTTTTTTTTTTTTTTTTTTGGCAAGTGCAGCGCACACAAATCCAAAAGCATGAGTATTAAAATTTTCATTTATTCAAAAAGATTTTCGTGTGGCAATAAAAAAAATTCTAAGCACCAGAATAAAAAATAGTAAAATAATAACCAAAACTAGGTAATTTCTACAAAGATTTCTAAAAATTCTTGTTTCTGGTGTTGTGTTTATGACATCACTACATTGTAGCAGAAAAGACTCTGACCACAATCCAGTTTTAACAGCGTGACCCTGTGTTGGCACTATCTTCTGCAAATATTTACTTTTCATGCAACTGTCTTTTTCCTGCAGAGACATCACCTACAGCATCCTGTTTGAAGCGGTGACCACATTACTGGTTCTCCTGTCCTATCAGCTCTTCCATAAGGACATCCTCCACGATGGAATCATCTTCCAGCACCTTATGAAGGGGCGATGGTGAGAGCAAGCACTCGTAATGATGGAGGGGTATATGGTGCTTTAGGTCTGTGTTTGTGTGTTTGTGTGCTGTCACACTGTGAAAGTCACACACGTGTGATTTAAAAAAACAAAAACATTTTTATGTCAAAGCTGCAGATGCTAGGTTGCACCTGCTGCTTTGAAAGGCAAGTGTTCTTATTTCACATTCACTGAAAAAAATGGCTTAAAAATCTGTGAAGAAAAAATTCAGAAATGCAGCAATTTTCTTCTGCTGCACTTGCATAAATCTGAAGCTATGCTCACACCACCCTCGGCAACGTGCGTTCAACCGGCCATTTCCGATTAAAAAGTCCACGTAAACGCTTGTTTCGGGCTTCTGCGTTCAAAAATCTAATGTTTACGTAGCTGCGCATGTTTATTTTACTACCATTTTTGGGCTCTACTTATGAAACATATTGCCATTAGATATGGATTTGGTTTAACTGGTGAAACAGACACGGCGACGAGCCTGATGATGTCTGCGTTTGTTTTTCACATAAAGATAAACCCAGGTCACTTTTCTGATATGATGGTAATCCATATCCGCCATTGCAAGGACGCTAGCAATGAACCGAACCGTTTCCCGTGTGTAGGCCAACATCGTGAGATTTGCATCGCTTTGACATTTTGCACCGACCCATTTCCAGCTGTAGGTGGCAGACATGCGCTTGTAAATGGTAGAAAGAAAGGAGAAGCCCCTCCTTACCCGTCCGGTGTGAACATAATGGATTAAACAACGTGTTTGGAGCCTTTTTCAATGAGCGTCAAATGCCCGGTGTGTACAAAGCTTTACGCCAAAGTCAACCCCCTGCAGATGAAATTATTGTTCTATTCCGGAAAAAGTATTACAACAAATTTTGCGTCAAGTAAAAGGGAAGAGAGAATTTTACTACTGGAGCGGGACAACAGTAAGAATGAAAGGACACCAAAACTCATATTAAGTCCCAAATAGTGTTGTCATGTATCGTCGTTTGCTTAACGAAAAGCGACAGATGCTTTCAGCTGCTGTGATTTTTCTTTTACAAGTGATCCTTGAGTTTTTTTAACGTAAGCACTCATTAACACTAATGAACGAGGTTAAAATGTGCTGTGAACTCATGAAAGGAATAAAAAATGAGTGTATTAGTGGTATCCTTGGAAGTTTGTTAAAGCTGCAGTAGCTTAGTTACCTACAAGAAAAATCCGAATTGAGTGAACAAAGACTTGAAGGTAGCTGATGTTAGATAAATGACAGCAGAATCTACATTATTCAGCTCATCACTTTGGGTTCCACCTATTAAAGCTCCAGCTTACTTTATGGCTACTGCAAACGAGCAAAATAGATGCAAACCGTTTGGTCTCTCCTCTGTGTTACCTTTAAAGACAGAACCATTCAAAATGTTGAGCGTCTTATCAATTGGTTGTATGACTGATGATAAACAGAGGTGAGAACAAGACCTATTAGAAAAGCTGCCTACCGTACATATATTATTCTCTCTAACGTCTTTAAATGAAAAATGTGCCATCTTGTTGATGTTAATTTGAAGTGTTTTTTCCTCCCATTCCTCCAGTTTGTGTTTGACCAGCCGTCTGGTGAAGACCCTGCTGTACAATTTCATCAGGCAAGAGAAGTGCCCTCCTCCTGCAACCCACATCTTTGAGCCAAAGGCTGAAGGTGGCCTGCTTTATGGTCTGGCATCTGGCGTGGCGAGTACGATTCTGCACACACAAAAACATAAAAAAAAGAATAATTAAGCCTGGCTCTGAGCCACATCCGGGGAGTCCAGTTTAAAGGGGCTAAAAAAAAATGAAACCATGGCAGAACTAACCGTTACAAGTGAGATAAATGAAGTTTTAGTGGAAATTACTGACTAATCGTTAATTCAAGGGGAAAAATGAGCGAATGTAAGTGATGAGACCAGGATGAATAGAGCTCGTTGTGAATTTGAAACTTTTCGAACATTTGCTTGGTTGCTTAACTGTATTGAATGCATCCATGTATGCCTTTTAGTCTGAAAATTGTTCTTGGTTTTCCCCATGGAGAAATGCTCTTTGTTGGTTGTTGGTGGTAGATTCCTATCAGTGAGCAATCACCATTCAGCCCAGCCTGTCTGTCTGTGGCCAGTGATCGGCTTGATGAGTTATGGTGCCCTGTCCTGTTCTGTAATCCCCTAGAGCCCGTCTGTCTGCAGCCGCCTCCCTTATGCACACACACGCAGACCAACAAAGACACAAGCTCCCTTATACTCCCAGCTCAGAAACAACACTTGTTTTCTGTGTCCGTCTCGAATGCACATAGACACTGGATTTGTCCAAAAATACAACGAATGGTTGTTGTTTGATTGTAGATGTGCCTATAAGAGGAATTGTTGAACCATTTTAGAAGAAATTCAGCCAGATTTAAGCAAACTCCAGTAAAAACATTACAATAATAAAGCTCCAAGAGTTCGAGTTTGGGCAAACTTAAGTCTTATAACTTCCTCTTTTTTCGAAACGTGCACGGAAAAAGGCACAGCCCCTAAAACCTAACATTAAAGCTGTACTTCTGAAAAGCTAAGAAACATTAAATGTCATTAAAAAGCAGGTGTTCCGTTCTATCTTATAAATTAAATTTACAGCTTTTTTCAAGGTTTGTCATATGTGCATCATTCTGCTGTTGCAGCAGAATGATGCACAGCACATCCTCACACACAACGTCATAAATTCCTGTCATGTTCAGAATTTAATTCCGTTTAAAAATCTTTTTATTTTTATTTTCAGTTAGGTTCATTCTAATCAGCTGACAAAAGTGACTCCTCGTCATTCACTGATGTTTTACTCTTGACTTCTTTATCAAACAGTCATATTAGTTGCTGTGGTCTTCTAGGCACACTGTTGAGTCTCATTTTACATTTTGGTTATGAATAATATTTTAAATATTCATTAAAACATTTAGAACATGAATAGAAACAGTTGTATGAACCTATTCGTGCAACAGAAAGTAGTAAGAACAAAGTGTCATGGTGACGTAAACTTCTACGCAATCTGTTTCCCAGAAGAGTTTTTGGAGGGCAACACAGAGCATTTATTTTTAACGCCCATTCTCTGTACTTTTACCTAACTTTGGAAATTAAGCCTTGCTGGCATTGAAAAAATATCCTTTTTGCGTAAAGTACTACCAAATTGGCTAATTTATGTTACCTCGCCATAGGAAAACCACATTGGTTTATGTAAAAGTTTATTAAATAAAGATTTCAGAACAGTTCTCATGTTCTAAAACAGTAACAGCTTCTTTTTTTTTTTAACTCCGTAAGCATCATTTTCAAAGCTTAACTTTAACACAAAGCATTTAAAAAGCGTATGTGCACAGATATTTATGGGTGTATCGATTTATCAAATTTATCGATGAATCGATTTCTATTCCTACGATCCAACCAGATCGATCCGTCTTAAATCGACCTGTACCGTTATAAAATTGTTTCAAATTGAAATAAATCCATTATTTTGATATTGAAAAATACCATTTGGGTTGAGGTATGATGATTTTATTCTACTGTAATGTAAAAATTAACATCACATTTGATCAGTCCATCATTCCAGTCCAATGTGTGGAAACATGTGAGCATACGTGACGCAGAATCTTCTACTAATGTTCCGTTTGTATTACCTTGATGTGGAAAAACAACAGTGGGCTGAGCTTCATGAACCTAAAATGTGATTGGATTTGCCATTAATTCTTGTTTACTTGTTTGTTTGTACACATATTTAATTTACACTTGATTATCTTGCAAGAAAGACAAGCAATCTGGAAAACGTCACCTGCACTGTTCAGTAACCAGGTATTTTTCTGTGAGTCAAGTTTTGACCTAAGACGTGCTGGATCGATTATTGGTCAGTGAATTGGATCGATCAAAAACAACCAAAATCGACAATGAATCGGAACTGCAACCACAAATTATCATATGAATTAAATCGTTGCTAAAATAAGTGTCTTCAAATATTTTGTATGTTTTTTTCGATAAATGTTCTTTTTCCCCCATTTTTTTTCCTAAAGAGAGTTTTTGGTTTTAAAGATATTTCCCCATGTGCATTTTGGGAAAATCATCACAACTCTCAGAGATGTGTGTGTGTGTGTGTCTGCGTGTTGATTTGCATGCTTGCGTGGCCACAGCTTTGACCCAAATCTCTGGTGTTCTGTTTCCTTTACTGTTATGCAAGAAAAGAATTAGCACATTGTGTCTGTCTCTGATCACATCTGTCTGTGTGATAGCATGCACTCCAGTTTAGAGATGCCACCTCTTTGGAAGTCTTTTGTGTGTACCGTTGATCTACTTGTAGCTTGGTTTAATTCTTGCTGTCAGTCAGGTACAATTATAATTTTTTTGAGGCGACAATGTAATCAAATGAGAATATCTGTGTATCTAGGCTTTTTTTTTTAGTTATTAAAGGTAAAAAAGATCACTTACAGTTTTTGATTGCACAAAGCTTTGATGAAGAGTTAATGTCTGTTATAGAATAGAACATTATGTAAGACTTGTTTGGACATCATGACCCTGCCCACAGAGCCAAGGCCGACACATAGTTTCAGACAAACTTGTTCTTAAATCATCTTTCTGAGATGCATTTCTTTGGCGTGCTAAAGATCTATAAAGCATTTTAGAACATTTCAGGGAAAATATGATTTTCAGGTTAAACTGAAAATTAAAAAGACTTTTAGTTTGATTAAAAAGATCTTTATATAATGAGCCTCACGGTAGGAAGCCTTTAATTGTCCCTAACTTTCCCAAAGTCCTAAAGTTCAGTTTGCAGGACTGTTTGTCAGTGTGACCTTCTCTTTTCCTTACTTTCCCATTCCACTGCTTCTTGTTCTCCTCCTCCTTTTCCATTGGGCGGCTGGCCAGCGCCTAAGCAGCCTAGGCATTGTAGTATTATTGGTTTATGTTGTGGGCAGGCGAACAGGCAGAGGGAACCGAGCCAGACGGATAACAAATGGCACCCACGAAGGTAGAAGAGAGCTCCGCATATGTGAATGCGAGAGAGCAGGAAATGTGACTGCCAGACTGCTCGCTGCCTCTGTGGGGCCAGTCACTGTGGTGCCAGTGATGTAGCGAGCGGGATTTCATCATTTCTCTTCATAGATCTGGTTTTTCCCCTGGTTGTGGCTGGTGCAGAGAAACGATTGGATATTTTCTGAAAACATGACGCAGTGTTGGCATTTAGCTCTTTCTTTGACCTTTCTGACTAATATTGCGCTCTTACCTGGAGAGGATAACAATGAAGAAACCTATTAGTAAACCAAAGGAGCCAAAAACATGGAGATATTTGAGTAGTTTAAATGAGTAATGTAGAAATGTACTCAAGGATCTACGCTTTGCCTCTAGATGGCAACAAATCCGCTCAGGTCTCCACAGAATCGGCTGTTTTGCTGCTGTCTGTGTTGTTTCAAATTTCAGGTGATGTGTGTGTAACGGCTGCCTTTCCTGTGGCTGCATCCGCTTGTCATGTTGTGTATAAATATTTATTTGTGGCTGTTCCAGTCAAGTGTAAATCAGTCAAAAGGCGGAGCAGCTGTCACTTATATGGAAACCTTGTCTCTTCCCATGAAAACCCTGACACGGAACCCTAACCACTCATTTTTGCAGGATCTTTTGCCGAGCTTGTTCTCAGTCGACGACTAGACTGACAACTCTGGGGTTTAATTCTGACTGATGATAATAATGCTAAATTGATGCCAACATTTTAGATTACCATAATTTTCCGATGTGTTCCCCACTTCTATATATATATGTTAAGCAAAATCAACAATTTCAAAAATAGTTTCATATGAACATTTCTTAAATATGAAGCAATAAAGAATAACAAATGGGTTTTTGTTTTGTTTTGTTTTGTTTTATGGACATTTGTCATTTTCCTTTAGTATCTATGCTCAGCAATTTTGTTGCTGTTGTAGGGAAAAAATCTTTTTAGCAGGCTTCCAAGAATTCACTAGTTTTGATTGACTGTTCTTTATCTATCCTTTATTCTTTGTCCAGATGTCTTGACTCATATAGCATAAAATTCCCACCTTCAATACCTATGAGCTTTAGGGAACCACTGGCACCAAATACATTTTACATGATCCTGCTCCAAAAATGATGATGATGATGATGCTAATGCTTTAGTCATAACGGGTGGATTCGGGCTGTCTCAAAGCCGTAGACCCCTCGGTGAGCCCTTAGGGTCAAAATGTTTTTGTCCGGTCCATAGTGCTGTTCGAATGGTAAGTCTGTGCTCCTTGTGCGCCACTTCCGTGCAGCCTGACTGTTTGAAACGAGGAAATTAGACAATCAGAGCACACCGGTAGTTTGTGTGACAATCCTACAGGCACTTGCGTTTCACAAACACTCGCCGTGTGTGCAGCATTTGTGCACAGTTAGTAAGGAGCCAGTGCACGCGTGTTAGGTGTGTTAAGGTTACCGTTCCACAGCATCAATCCTACGTTATAGGTGTGTGTAAGTGCATCATCCTTACAAATACTTCACGATACACTTACAACACACGATAATGGTAGGTTCCATTTTCACAAGCCGTGACCGTTAATTCAAAAACAATATTTGCTTGCGCATTTGTAAGAAATTAAAGTTTTAAGGACTTTTGAAGCTTCTCATGAAATCCCGCAACGGATTTTTGATTTATAAACTTGGACCATATAAATAAAATTAAAAAAGATTACTTTTCAGCCATTACAAGCTAAAACAGAAGGTCAAAATGGACCTTCTTTGGTTATTGTTGGTTTTTAAAAAGCTGCTTCATCAGCGTAAAAAAGTAACAACCCAAACAGGAATGAAAAACATTGTCTTCATAAATGTAAGAATACATACGTTTTATACATTAATATTTTAAACTATTGGAAATTTACTATTTTTGTTTGTGTTTGAAATTAATAAATAATAATCTTAATTAGGAGGCATTTTAGTAAAGTAGGAATAGATTTTATATACGGTTAGTCTGTTCATCGTTATTGTTGCTTGTGTTCAGTTTTCCCAATACATTTACTTGAGTGTCTGTGTATCCAGAGTGTGAAATAGTGTGTATGACAGAAACAGACATGCATATTAATATTGTTGTGAAATTTTTTCACCACCCATATTTAGACACTATATTTAAACTTTAATGATTGTCTTTGTAGAGTAAAAAGAATATTTTTTAAAAAGGAGTGTACTTTGCTATGCTGTTTGATGTGAGCTCTTCACACAAAGCCTTTCAAAGCTCATTTCCTGCCAGTTTGATCACAAACATGCTAATAGCTATCCTGGCATAACTTCAGTGGTAGGCTTGGTGTGTCAGTATTTTGGTATAATTAGTTACCTGGTTACTGGTCAAACAGGTTGCTGGGTTACCAGCATTCATTAAATGTCAATTCTCTGGTTGTTATTGAGCCTCAAAATCAAATAAATATCCAAATGCTCAATGGCTTGTAGAGTTAGCTCATCATATAAAATTGTTATCAAATGTTGTGTCAATCTTTCTGCAGGTGGTCTGTGGAGTGTCTTTACGTTGGGTGGGGCTGGCAGCAAAGCTGAAAATGACCAAGAACACAACCCCTTACCTTTATCCAATCAGAGCCTTCTGCTGCTGCTGGTTTTAGCCAATCTGCCTGACGGGCCCGACTGGCCCAACCCCTACCGTCAGGCTATTACTTTCTTTAGAAACACCCAAGGTAATTTCAATATTGGAAAATATTTAACTCACCTGCACGTTTTTGTGACAGTTGTCACATTAGAGAACAGTGAAGGGGAAAAATATTGAGATAGAATTGTCAATATTTCCCAATGTCTGCGTAGACACGTCGTCACCGCCTGCGGAGCACACCCACACCTTCCAGATCAATTTCAACAGCCTGTACACAGCTCTGTGCGAGCAGCAGCGCTCCGACCAAGCCACCCTGCTGCTGTACACCCTGCTTCATCAGAACACCAACGTGAGGACGTACATCCTGTCAAGAACCGACATGGACAATCTGGTGGGTGGAAAGGATAGAGAGACAATCATTCATTGTTTATGTCACACTTTGACACTCTCAGACAGGTGGAAGGAAGAATCATTGTTAGAAGCCTCCAATGTTGACGAGGTACACTTTAACAAAACTGTCCTCCCAGACAGACCCACCTTGAGATGGTTAATCCAGAGCCACCCTTCCAGTCAATGGGTTCAGATATACACTCAATGGTGACAACTGGGTGCTTTCAGTCTATGTAGGTTGACACCAATTATGTGTTGGATTAGAGTGCATACATTTGGAGACTGATTTAAGAAGGAAAAAAAAGTTATTGGTACAGAGTTTTTTCATATAAGATTAGACAAAGACGTTATGGCGTTAATATATTTTTACTACCATTTTAGATTTCCAGGAAGCTGCCACGATTTACGTTCACCGTCTAAAACCATCTCCGCCGAACTATCGCTTGACCTTCCTGTCACTCAGTATTTACACCTTTCTTCATGAACGAGTCTGGACTAATCCAATTCAGTGCACTCCTGTGCAAACTTAATGGATAGCACAATTTTACCAACAATTAAACATATCTTGAGATTTCTCTAAATTTATTTAAGATTAATTTAGCTAAAAGATCTATTGTTTATCCCTTTAATTTTATTTCATTTCACTTATCCTTTCGGCAATTAGTTGTATAATTACTCAAGTATTCATTAAAAAGGAAAAAAAGCAGCTGCTGCTGTTTGTTTTGGCTGTGCAATTTATTGAAAATGTATCGTCAGCATGATTAATGTCTCCAGAATAGAACATAAGTCTTTGTTTTTGATTATTCACTCTGAAAGCCATTTTTTTTTTTTTTTTTTTTTTTTTTTTTTTTTTTTAACTTGTCCTGTCCAACAGCTGGGCAGACAGATGAGAGCTGAGGGCCTCTTGTGTTGGACATATTTTACTTTAACAAGAGGGGTTATTAATCTTCAGACAAACCAAAGGTATGTCTGGATAAACCCCTTTTGTAATTGAGCCAAACTTTATTAATTTCAATCATGTCTGAAAATCTTTGGAGTTGGACCGGACGGAAAAGGAAAGAGGGGAAGAAGAGAGAGGGACGATAGAGAGAGGGGGGGTAGGGGGTGATAATAGGAGGGGAAGGGGGATAAGACCATGAAGCAGCATAAAGCAACAAGTTTACTGGTTGTTAATCATTATGGTAAGGTTCAAATGTAGTACAATAAGGGCGGAGCCTGTCCACACACACACTCAAATGTTATAAACACACCTGCTAGCTGCAAAAAATGTCCACTTGTCGACATGTACACAAAACAGATAGTGTTCACACGCATACTTATGCCTTAAAACCAACTAGTGTGAAATATTTCAGTCATTCAGTCATGCAAACTGTTAGTGCAAAGGTGAGCTAACACCTGTGCTCAGGTGAGTGTTTATGTTCTTCTAAAATGGATGGTGGAACGTGGAAAGAAGGAGGGAGAGTGCCCAGCCATCCCCACCCCAAGACCCCCACCGCAGCAGCAGCGGCAGCCGGAATCCCCCCAACGCCACACGGGAACCGGCAGGGAACAACCGCCGCCCGGGCGACCAAGCCCGCCACCCAGGCCAGGGCCAGCAGGACCGCCGCAAGGCCCCCAGAGCCAGAGAGCAGGGAAGCACGGAGGGAGAGAGAGCGCCGCCCCAGCCCAACCAGGAGAGCAGCCCCCCCGCCGCGCCGGGAGAACCCAACGCAGGGCCCCACCGGAGAAGGACACCCACAGCCCCAGACGAGCACCCCACTCTGAAAGCCATTTTAGCAGCAAGCAGAAACACAAAATCTTCAATATTTATTTTATGTTTAGCAATTATATATTCAACCAATGAATGTTTTAATAATGCTCGAACATGCAGCACTGATTGGCTAGCAGCTCGTTTGGCTTGATCAAAGAGCTCCAATAAGAAATAATATAAAGGTTGTTTTTTTCCCTTTGTACTGTCAATTGTAACTTCAGACACATTTTTACCCCAACCGATTTTCCTTACCTGTCCCTTTCCTTCAGGTTCTCCCCATCCTTGATATTCTTTACCATGTAGAGGAGAGAAATTCACATCATGTCTATATGGCCCTCATTATTCTCCTCATCCTCACAGAGGACGACGCCTTCAATCGTTCCATCCATGAGGTGGTGGGTGGAAACATTATTATGCCTGTCACATCTTTGCTCCTATCAATGAAATAATTCATAATTTACCATCTCAGGTTATATTAAATCATTTCTGATGCTTTTGCAACCATGTTTGGCTGTGCCCCTTTCTCTTATAGGTACTGAAGAATATTTCATGGTACACGGAGAGGTCGTTAACGGAGATCTCCCTCGGCAGTTTGCTAATCCTCGTGGTTATTCGCACCATCCAGTTCAACATGACGCGGACCAGGGTATGTAAACATTACTCCAACAGTTTGTACACATGCAAATAAAGCATCCAAACTGCTTGGCATTTGTAAATTCAAGAAGTCAACTAGAACCACAGGAAAACTGCTTGCTATTTGTGTGTCCACAGGATAAGTACCTTCACACCAACTGTCTCGCTGCACTTGCTAATATGTCAGCCCAGTTTAGATGTCTGCATCAGTATGCCGCCCAGCGCATCATCAGGTAAGGAGCTACTGAGATTGAAAATGACATACAAATATGGAATCCTTCTTCTGACTGTCGAGGCTGTTTGTTTTTCAGTAGCAATAGGCGAATCATACTAGTGTAGTCTTGCATTTTGTGCAGAAAAAAAAACAGAATTTATAAAACAAGAAGAAAAGTGTACGTTTAAATTGATGAGATGATTTGCCATAAAAACTCTAAATAATGTGGAAAGAAAAGTCAAACAGGTTTTTAAAAATCTATGCATTTAGATGATCTTAATGTAAAGATGGATCTCGGTATTTTACTTAAAGGGAGAATTTATTACTTGGTAAAAATAATTGTTTTTTTCTTGATGTGGTCACTGCAGTGCGAACAAGTATTAAATGGCATCCTTTTTAATAATTTTGAGAGAAAAAACAAGCATTTAAGCTGTTATGAGTATGAAGTAACTTTCTATATTTTTCTGTACATAATTATTAATCCTTGAAAGCATATTTGATGTAATTTAAGTTGCTTTTTTCCACAATTTGTAGTTTAAATTTACATAGCAGTCCTCAACTAGCAACATTGTCAAATCAGCCCCCATAAACATTTAAACCCATTCAAGGAAAAGTGAATAGTTGGAAAAAGGCTCAAAGAGATGGCAGAAGAGGACAAACGGGAAGCCATACACACAAACATCAAGTCAGTCTGTCCTTTTTGTGGACTTCAAGCTCACAGGAAGAAACGTTCTCCTCCCTGAACACACGCACATGTTCATGCACATCCAAGGATCTTCTTATCTCAGCGCCTGTTAGCATGTGGAGCAGCTGAGTGTATGTCTGAAGGCGATTATGATGATAATGCTGATTATGATGATGATGGCACGGACCAGGCTAAACTGTGAGATAGAGGAACCATTCTAACAGGAAGGCATCGTGAAGAATGTGCTCCTTAACTGCTGCTCAGGACCGCCAGTTTTTTAATGGTCAGCTGTGGATTTGTTTTCAATTCTTGGTTCCGACCACACATCTGTATTATGAAATCATGTACCATGTTATACTCAATCATAAATGCTCCTTTATCATAAAGTTTGTAAACTCATCTGGGGTTAAATAAATTAAATCTGTTTTCTAAATAGTTTATTACATTACTAATCATATTGTTTTGTTAACGGCTCTTTTACATACATGTTCATATTACCAAAAGCTAATATTAGAGGTTTGCTGACAAAAGCTTGGGTTCACCGAGCCAGTTTTTAGGAAATGCATTTTGCATCACAATTACCCCAAAACTGTCCTTAAACCATTCAAATGGTGCAAAAGCTGTTTCCTTCTTAACTGAAAAGTAACTCTTAAGCAACAGAGATCAAATACTAATTCAGTCACATAGTGGCTTGTTTTTATTCCAAATAAACTCTTATTCAGAAGACAAATATCCTGTTCTTCAGAAAACTGGATGTCTTTACCTTCGTCATAATTAGGTCATGTTCAGAGCAAGTCATATTTAGATATAAAAAAAGATTAGTTTGTCATGTCAATGCCTTATTTGGGATGCCTGTGGAAGAGCTGATGTAGTGTACATTGTGTGTACAGACAGTTCCATGGTTGTACTGCTGTTACTCACCTGTCCAGGATGTAGGCTCTCTTTCAAACTCTCATTGGGTGTCGAAGCATTAATGGCTCACAAGAGGTTTTATTATGTCTTCTTTTTTGAGCGCATGAGTGATGTTATTATCTAAGGACTAAATGTAGATAAAAACAGGGTGGTTCATAGCATGGATGGAAGGACAGTTATTGAAAGAGAATCCCTTGTAAATAGATTTTATGCATCACTTTCTTTACTGAAATATATATCTTTCAGGAAAAAAGGATTTCACCTGTTTTCCTTTTGTAGAGTTGTTAGAGATGTCTTTGCCAAAAATGCCCCACGCCTTAAAATTTGGTGGAAAAAAACATTTTCTGTTTAGGAAAAGATTCCCAGATGTCCAGATCAAAGCTCCATTAGAATAATGTAGACGAGCTCCCTTCACATCTGCAGTCTTGGTCTGAAGCAAGTCTGTCACCACTCAGGCTTCGTAACAGATTTTATGATCATGGAAGTAATGTGGAACTCTGTTTCTTGGACCGTATCCATCATTGCCTCAGGATGAATGACAGATGGGACAGGCGTGCAGTCACACAGTGTTATTGTGTCTAAAATGCCAGGTGGACCTTGGTTGGTGGTCTCCGATTCAAAAAGAGAGGGGAAAACTTCAAATGTAGAACAACAGTTCTTTGAATAGCTGGGACTATTAGGGCCATTGACATTAGATATGAAGTTGACAGGTTGACATCCACAAAGCTGCTCTGAAAACTCCATTTGGGTAATTATTCCAGATAAAGAACTTTAATGTGTGTGTGTGCCCGTGTTCGTGTTTGTTTCCTCTGGTGACAGATGGACAAGCGTACTATAAAAAGAGGCTATAAAAGCTTACATTGTGTACACAAGTTTCCTTAGTCATACGTTTGTTTTCAGTTTAAAAAAAACTTTAAAAAAAAAAACTTCAATTATTTATTTATGCTATTTAAAACATCCGATCTTTCCAGAATACTTGTTTCCTTTTTAAGGATCTAAAGCCAGCAGGCATGTATTAGACTCTTTAGTGTGGTTGGACCGACTGTTACTCCAAACCAGCACGAACAAGAAACTGGCCCAACATGTGCACCTTTATCAAAAGTGAAAAAAGTTTGACTACAACAAAAGAAGCCAGCATCAAGCAAAAAGTAAAATATATAAAGCTTATCTGAAAGGTAAAAACATTGACAATTGAATTAAGTTTACCAAATGGTAAAAAAAAAAAAAACGTACCAAATGGTTGAACCAAAGGGTTAAGTACAAATAGCTTTCTAAATGTAAATGACATCATCCTAAAATAGGATTTCTGTCTGTTTTGATCAGTCATTCTACATAAATGTACGTCTTTCATTGTCACTTTCTTTTTCTGTCTCTTCTTCAGTTTATTTGCTTTGCTTTCCAAAAAGCACAACAAGGTTTTGGAGCAAGCAACACAGTCTCTGAGAGGCAGACAAGGAGACAGCACAGCCTTACCGGACTATGTGAGTAAAACACACACATGCATGTAAGCCCATGGTCTTCAATCATGAATAAACGACAGGTGTTTCACTGAATGATTTTTTTGAGCATTTTAGGGAAATGCTGAAGATACTTTTAAGAGGATGATTGCTTTTATAAATAAAACTGCCCAGCTATAAAGTGGCAGAGATTTGACATGATACACATGCTAAATGCCCCTTTGATCACCAGCATCTTAGTCAAAGGTGTTTTCCATTTCTACTAACCCTCATATAACCCATGTTGGATTTTTTTTTTCCAAGCTTAATCATAAATAATTAACTAAAAATTATACTTGTCCTTCCAAAGTTCCTTTTTTTATGTAGACTATCTACACTACAGTCTCTTAACTTTTCTATCAAAATCCACCTCTTTGAATAAAACCCTTTTTTTATCATTTTTTTGGAGCAAAATAACAACCTAGATAGAACATGTGTAGACTTTGCCTTTAATATGTCCTTATCTAACACTTGCCATGCCTGTATTTTAATGTAGTATGTGCCACTTCGTCGTTATTTGGGGTGTGTGTAAACGTTCATAAAATCATACACAAGTAAGTGTAAGTTGGATTTCTGCTGACTTAGCAGTTCCTGAGGATTATTTTATTTTTCCTCTGCTAGTGTTATTTATCCCTCAGATATTGCTCCATTAGCAGTGAAACTGCTAAAAAAAGAGACAGAAAAATGTCAAAGTGTGAAATTGCCCAAACGTCGCCACCTCCTGAAATACTTGGAGATTCAGCGTGTTGCTCAAGGGCATGTGGAAAATTTATACCATATTTAATGAGAGTTTTACAAGGGTTTGTGTTTCCTTGAAAAGTGTCTGACATGTCGTCTGGGTCACAGACTTTTACGACAGAGCTGGTCAACTTCTCTGATACAGCTGTTATCCTTCAGCCTTAGACTACACTAACCCTATGTGACATTGGTTCCCATGTCTAATATCCACAAACAGGGGCCAACTTTGAGTTTATTGACATCTTTTGATGCAGGAGGACATACTGTATTATTGTCCTTCAGAGCCTGTGCATTTATACACATACCCATTTTGAGACATAAATGGAGTTTAATTATGTCTTGGGCCGCAAATGACTTTTGTACTTCATAACAGACTATTCCCACGTCTGTGGTGGTAAACATTTCCGTCGTGTTTGTGTTTGAGTTCTGTTTGTAGCCTGGTGTTCTCCTGACAAATACTATTATTTTCCTTATACTAAGGAACGTGTCACTTGTTTTAAAATCCCTGTGTTTGCTGTTATTGTTATGCATGCAGTTTTGGCGTGAGTTGAATTTTCTATTGATATGTTCCGTCTAGTGCAGGTGGAACAGAAGAAAGCAGAGGTTGAAATCAAGGGATTTGAACTCGAGCTGCTCTTTTGTCTGCAGTCTGCTTAGTTCAAACCCAACATGGCTGTGTGTCTTACACAATGGCTACACAAACCTCATGCTTACCAACAAACAACTAAGACCTTATAGAACCACTCAAATGGAAATGGTGTTTTTATTGTTCTTGGTAGCATTTTTTTATTTCTACATATTTCTGGGTATTTCTTTATTCAGATTATAGGGATGTTGTTGGAAAATGATGCAGCTGTGATGTAGAAGCTACCGTCAGCAGGTCACAAGCTCCCTGTCTACATTCCAATACATCACTTGCAGACAAATAGATCCATATGTTTTTTTTTTTCTTGTCTTGTGCTGGCATCTTTGGCCATTTTTTTTGCACCACCAATGTTAGCTTGGGGTTGTGAGAGGCTTTAAGATAGGGGTTGAGGAGTACACAAAAGGATCATGGGAAATTAGTGCTAACAGTCCCGCCCACTGAAACACTCCTGCTGCTCTGCAGAAACTATGTCCGAGAAAACAACATTGTTTTTTTGATTTTGGCTGAAAACGTCATAATTATAATTAAGAGACCACTGGGAACAACTTTAAAATGGATCAAAAGATGATCAGATCACGGTGACCTGCTGAACGTTCTGGATCAGCCGTTGGGCCTGATCCTTGGTACTTGGCATGTCCTGCTCTGGAGAGGTTTATCAGGGTGGTGATCTCAGTGGGTCACCTGGGGCCGGCCCAGGTCTACCTGGCACATCCTAGTCAGAGTGGATTGGCTAGTTAGGTATCTGACGAATCATCTCCTCCACTCTCCAGAAAGGGCTGCTCTAGGTAGGTGCTCTGCTGAGGAGCCTAAACGCAGCTCTGAATAAACTGGATTTCAGGATTGACCACGCCTGCTCTCTGCTGGAACTAGAAGTACCTTTCCAGGTCCTCCTCCACCAGGGCATCAATAGCCAAAACCGTAACTGTCACGATAGTGGAGAGGCAGGTAGTTTAAGTCGAGGGGGTTGTCCCCCGCAGCTGAGCAACGCTGCAATTAACGAGCCATGCCCCCGTCTATTAAGTGCAGCGTGGACCAAACTTTCTGCGGCTCATGTCCACTTTCCCTCGGTCTCCCAGCTGTGGTCGGCGGTTGCTGCAGGCGTCCTCCCCCTCCCACCTCGTCCTGACATGTTGGCGCTAAACCAGCTTGGTTCCCTCTGCGATCTTCAAACAAGCAGGCAGCTGCGATTGACAGGACCAATCCTTCTTTACCTATGACCTCCATCGTGAGAAAAATGCTACAAGAACATGTTAAAAACACAATTTTCATCGGAATGAGTCTTTCTCAGTGATCGTATTTATCAAAACAGTATGTAAACCGATAATGACAACTGCCTCCTATACCTTTTAGGGATGTAGCATTCTTTAGACAACCCTACGAAAGTCCGGCTTACAATTATTGACCAAAAATAAACCTGTATGTTAGTCAGGGTTTCTTTTACCCAAAAATGTTCAGGCACAACAACAGACAGCAGTAGCTTTTCCTGTGTAGTGTGTGCTGCACTGAACCATGGTAGGTGTTGATGGATGGATGCTCGAGGCTTTGTAATTGAAGCTCAGTCTAGACTAATGTTGGATGGCGGCACCCTTCATGTAGCAATATTGCCCTTTTGCTGCAACAGACAGCTGACATAAGGACTGTCACACTGATCATTCTTTGTTGTTCTACTGGAATTAACTCTTCTAAACTGTTGGGTAGATACCCAAAACAGACAGATGTTACTCCTTATTGCAAGAAAAATGTGTTGCGTTTGCTGGCATTCCAGCTACGTTTCTTAACCATTTTTACTTTAAATTTCCATGAAACCTAATGTAAAGCCTTCCTCATCCTTATCTAGGTGGGTTTAACAACTTAACTCTGTAGCTGTGGTCTATCTCTAGTTTGGAATCTGCCAGAAGCACTGCTTTTATCTCATTGTGGCATCTCCTCCCTCCCACTTCTCCTTTGGTGGTGGATGTGGCAGGGTAATTGAAAACGGCTTTCTCAGAGTCAAAAAGCACAACCTAAAACTTAAAGGGAAGTTTAGGGGGCTGTAGGGAGAGATTAAAAAAAATAGCTGAACAATTGAAAGAGGAGAAGCAGGCCAAGAGCAGAAGAGTAGAATTTGGGGGGGGCTTTAGGGTGGGTACAAGTGTTTTTGTGACAGGCATCTGGAAACAATGTAATTTGGCTTACGTTGGCTCTGCTGGGAGAGCTAATGTTTGTTTAATGTGGGATTGTCCTGGACGTGTAATTGGTCTCTTTACGAGGGAGAGACAGAGTGGAAGATGTGGAAAAAATAACATTGTTAGACGCTGGGAGCTTTGGGTTCTAAGCTGGGCTCCTTCTGCCGACGTCTTTCCTTCTCTGTGCCTCCCCGTCTGACTTCCACCCTCTCTTTTATGTCTGCCTCGCACAAATGTACACTCAGAACACACCCCCTCTCTGTGAATGTGTTTGCGCTGCTGTATCTGGTTAGTGTCAAGGAAGAAAGAGTGAGGGGGTTAAGGCCTCCTAAACCCCCCAGAGAAAGATCCAGAGGCTCTAGGACCAAGCGGAGAAGATCTCATGAGGCCTCGTGATTGCTCTTTGTAGCTTCTAGACCTCTGATCACAGATCTTTAGTTTTACATCTGAGTTATGTGCTGTGAAAAGCAGGATGTGTCTAAAAATACAAACATTACCAAAAAAAAAGAGAGAAACTTATGCATCATGGTGCATTGTGTTGCACTGTTCCTCACTGTTTATGCTCCCAGGCAATAGTGGTGGTTTTGTTACTACTCCGCCTCTTCATATGTTTACTGTTGCACGTTTCTGGGAAGGAACTACAACCACACACACAAACACACTCTGCCAGAAGCATGTTGGACCACCCTGCCTATGTGTTTATGTGTCCTGATTGAGTCACAATCTGTGATCTCTTTTTAACAGCCAGAGTGGATGTATGCATTCGCTTTGCAGCCCCATTCTTCTTTTTTGGAAGTGGGCAGAGGAGGAGAATATGTCAACATATAATAAACATTATGCCTTCTGTTTATTATCACAGCTTTCAGGAATTTGCCACTTTCTTATAAAGCCTAAGTAGCTATTTAGCAAAATTCAGCATCATCTGTTAGAGCTCCTACAGTCTGTAGATTATTTAAAAGTGTGCTGCCGGGGTCAACTATAGTGCAGAGTTTCTTCTGGTAAATGTTTTTCAAAGTAATAACTTATGCTCTATATCATCACTTATCCAGCATTTTTAAAGTTTTTAGTAAATGTTGTTTTCCCTTAAATGAACTTTAGCTGAATTTTGTGTATCCAATAAGTTTATTTTACATTAAAATTAAATCATATATATATATATATTTATAGGTAGCATTTCTATCTTTTTTTTAATGTTTTGGCATCGCCTTAACATTTCTTTAGGGCATTGGTTCTCAAAATTCCACATTAATTGAATTTATAAAAATATTTGCACCAAAGTTGAAAGATTCACACAATAAGTGAATGTCAAATGTATTTGTCAGTTGTTTTTTGCTTGACAACAGTTTGAACCTGCGGCTCAAATTACTCTAAAAGGTTCCAAAAAAAAAAAAAAAAAAGTATATCTTTCGCTATATTTTAAATTTGATTAGTCCATTTTATCCATGTTTAGTTTGTAAATTTTGCACAAAGTCACTCCGGCTTGAATTTAGCTTAGTTTTCAACGGTAGTTCCTTCCTCCATCAGATTTTAAGACACCGGAAAAAGTCAGTTTTATTGCTTTGTTTTATTGCTTTGTTCTGTTTTTTATTTTATTCTATTGTATTTTATTTTATCTGTACCCTAGAAGTGCATGATGTGCAAAAAAATATTGGTAAAGCCTTTTATCTGTAATCCACCTGGAATCAGAAGTAAACTGCTAATAATGCAGAAATTACTTGAGCCTACCAGGTATTATAATTTCTTCCAATGGAACACTAACTTTGCAAATAGACGGATTTATGTTGAATACACCTCAGAGATTATAGTTTATATCAAAACAGCTTCTTATCTTTAGGTAATGAAAAATAAAAGTTGCATCTGAAATAGGGAAATGTTATCCATGCATGTTTGTTTCTGGATTGGACATGATATTTACTTACCGGTAAATTAAAATCTACTTTATTTATCTTTAATAAAGTCCCAACAACAAAAATGATACATTTTTTTTTGCATTTCATTGTACTTGAAGTATCAAAAACCTTCTTTAGTCCGTTAAAACAAGAAACAGTGTCAGATTGTTTGAAGACATGACAACATAAAAAAATACTGTTAGCGCTGGATGTACATAGTTAGCTTTACAAATATATATTCATGTTTTTTTTTATCTTGAAATAAAGTTAAAGGTTGTAATTTTAAATATTTTTAAATAAAAGCAAATCCTGTAGTTATAATTGTACATTTACATTGAGGCATACATAAAGGGTAATCAGGTATTTCTCATTTCTACAGGAGGATTAGATATTTGTAAATTTGTTTTTAGGGGAGTTGCAGCAAAAACAAAAACGACAGAATTTTTCTTTGCCAGTAGCAGCATTTTTCTTTTCTCTGGAACTTTTCACCGACGCCGGTTAACACGGGAAAAATCTCCCACTCTTACTTTAAACAGAGAATAGCATGAGCAGATACAATAATTAACCTTTTAACCTCTTGCTGCTCTTTAAGTAGCTCAGAATGGCCTCCTCTCCTTGTGCCTCTTTCATCCAGCTGAACTAACTTCACCCACCCCTCTTTTGCCTCCATGCTTAGACAGGGGCAACTGTGCTGCTGATGTTGCTCTTGTTCTGGGGGTCAAATCCTGCCTTTTTGCCTTATTCTATGTGAGCCTGCAACAAAGGATGTTTTGTGCGTAATGTGCGAAGCTATGGTGTAATGAGAAGCTGACCTGGACACAATGCTCCACAAAATGGTGTTATTATGACATGGCAGTGGTGCCATAATGCAGGTCAGACAATGACCCATTTAAAAAAAAAAAAAGGACTCCCAAACGGCGGGGCAGGCTGCTGCTCTCAGCCTGCCTGACCATTGCTGTCTGCGTATTTGTTTGGCTTTAGTTTCCCCTCTTTTACTCAGATCTCTTTTTTTAGCTTCATCTTGTTTCGCAAGAAGCTATTTATTTCTCTTTGGCTCAGATTGATGACGCGTTCTTTCTTTTTTCTCTGAACTTGCTGGAAATTTGGCAGATATGTGTCAAATCTGCTTCCTAAGGTGTTTCTTCCTGTCCACCCATCTGTTTGCGTCTCTATCTTTCTGTTTTCATCAGTTCTCTGACGATCCTCTCCTCTATTATACATGGTTCTGTCTGCCCTGCAACAGTGGGAATCACTAAGCTATTGGTTTAATCATGCCAGCCCCTAATTTTCAGGGATTTGCATGTCTGTTTTTTTTGTCAACACTTTCTACGCACACAAACATTTACGCACAAACATACTTGGTTGTGCGAGGATGGCTAGACGGACGGGCATTGATTGTGTCTGCGGATTGTGTCTGCTCAATTATCAGCTGTTAGCTGAGGTCAAATGCACCTGCAAAGTAAACACAGTTAGGTCCAAATTATTGAAGAGTCAGATTCACGTGGGCGCATGTCTTGCATGAGCGTACCCCCCCCCCTTCACACACAAACACACAAACACACACAGAGATTTCTGGGAAAATTCAAAGGCTAAAGTTGGTAAATGAGGCCAGGACCATTGAGACTAATGATACAACACTTGTCTGAAGGCCATGTTTTCCTGGGAAGAGAGGACAACATGAAAAGTGGCAGAAGTGCTCGTGACTAAAGGGCAATGCAGCAACCGAGGCTGGAAAATTGCACGAATGCGTGAGTGGGAGCAAAGAGGAGGTGGGGGGTGGAGAGAAAATAATTTTTTTTTAGAGAGGGTGTCATTCAATCAAGCGAAGGCATTGGTTGCTGTCTGGCAGCTCCAAGATGGGTTTTTTATTTATTTATTTATTTATTTATTTGGGGTGGGGGGTAAGTAGAGACGATCAGAGGGCAGTAGAGTATAGAAGGAGCAGAAAGGAATACATTTAAATCCTGTCTGGGTTTCAAGTAGACCATGGACCTCTTAATCTCATCCACTTGACAAACATACACGCAGGGCCAGGCAGACGTCTAGCTAGCCTATTTTCATGTGACCTGAATTCCCCAGTGTGGCTTTTTTTCCTGCCAGACTAATCTAATTAAGCTGGGTGCTGAGCTAGAGAACAAACACACTAGACATCCCTCACTCCTACTCTGCTTTCCACTCCTGCTTTTGCCTCCTCCACATCATGTTCGCCTTCTCCATCAACTCTCTCCTACTCTTATTTTCTATGCTCCCATTTTTGTCCCCTCTCTTCTTTATTCTGCCTCCTCTTCCTCCTACTGAGTTGTCTCTCGCATGTGTCCCAGCTCTCTGTCTAATTATGGCCTGCCACTGCAGAACAGAGGAGAGCAGACCTAGCTTTGGCAGAGGATTCGAGCTCTCAAAAGCCACCTCTGCCTTTCCGACACACAATCGGTCCTCATTATTACTTGCTCATCTGTCACCCTCCAGTCTCTTTGTGTCTCCGCGAGGAAACTCTGCACACCTTCTCGGGCCAGCTTGTCGAAAAATCGGTGCAAAGCAGAGTTTGCATCTGTGCTGCAAGTCTAATTCACGCCCGTGCACAACAGAATACTCTTATGTACAATTACTTTAATGCCCCTGGCTAAGAACTCGCTGTGTTCTTGCGCAGATTTAAAAAGAAAAAGACCACACAACAAGCAAAGATGTTTTTAGGATAAGGAATACTTTACAAAAAGTTCAGATTTTTGAAGGTGGAATATAAAATGCTACCACATGCAGTTTTGTTACAGAGGCTTAGCCCAAATCAGAGGTGGACTCGCGGCTTTGTAATGGCTGTCTTGCCACGTTTCTGTTCTGAAAAAGACGGGGTTGAAACGCAGGTCGTTGTCAGATTAATGATGTTTAGCACAAACATTATTCAGGAATAAAGCAAACATTTGACATATCGACTACTAACAGCAATGTTGTTTTAATGCTAAAATATTTTTGGATCAGTGCAAAGCTGGGGATTAAAATATTTAGTTTATTTGTTGAAGATTTTCTAGAAGAATTATACTATTAAAAGAGGAGTACATGTGCTGCACTGTATTCATTTATTTATTTAGTTTTCTTTAAGTCCTTATATGTAGTGTAGATGCAAAACAGAGGAAGCTGCTGATGATTGCAGTCTATGGAAAAGAATGAATGAGGTTTAAGACCAACTCCGATAAAAATAGTGGTGTTGTTTTGTTTTTTACATGTTCTTTTGGCATTTTCTGATGATGAAGGACAGTTGGGAAGAAGATTTTGAGTATTTGCGGGGGTTTTTAATGTATTTAAATCGTCAACCAGGAGCACATGAAAAAGTGCTGTTTGAAGAAAAAAAATGGGATGTAGAAATCCCGCTGATTGTGCAAAAAAGCTCCCTGCTCTGCTCCATTGTGATGCATCCACTTGCAGACAAATTGATCCATGTACGTCTTTGTTTTCCTTCGTCTGATCTGGAACCTGGATCAGAACTGTACGGCTGAGTGGCTTTGCTCACCCTTTTTATTTCACTTAATTTCTTAGATTGAGGAGTGAGGGGCTGTAATCTAACTGGAGGGGTGGAGTGAATTTCAAATGAAGTACCGGCGCTCTGTGGAAACTATGTCCTATAAGACAACCCTTTTGTTTTTATCTTGACCAAAAACAGCATAATCATAACTGAGAGAGCACTGGCAACACTATGGAAATAAATCAAATGCTGATTGGGACTTTAAAGTTTTTATACTGCTCATTCTGATTTTCTCCATTTCAATATTATTTCTTTATAGCTTTAATGCACTCTTCATTTATGGGTGCTTGTTATCAGTTAGATTCTTGGTTTTTAGATTTAAAGTAATAGTTTGTATGTCTATGCTTACAGACATTCGCAAATTTTGATTTACCTGAGCTGAGTCCTCATTAAGATGGACAGACATCAACTAAGCAACAAAGCATTTAAAAGTAATTTTTATGGCAGTCTGATAGATTTAGACTTAACTCTTTGATCTTTTATTCCTTTTAACTTTCTATTCACTCAGAGAGGGAATAGTTTCCCCCAAGGCTAAAGTCTGTATTGTAGCTTTACCTTTAGGTTGACTCACTGTCACACGCTACTTTGTAAATATGATTTTCTTTTATGTTGAAAGCTCAATAACAGTCGTTCATTTTTGACATGCAGATTCATGACCAGTTCTGAAAGTGGCCTCATTAAAATGGAGTTTAGTCAACCTTTATACCCATAATATAAAATGTCTTTTGCATTCAGATGAGCTTCGTTAAATGTTCTGTTTTGATTTCTTAGTCAGGGTCTTTGATTCTGCTCAGCATTAACGCACTAACCTAAAGGCCCTTTTGGTAACACACTATCGATACTCACTAATTGAATGTGCAGCAATATTCTGCTATATCGTGGGGCTCATAGCTTTTATTTTTTTTTATTTTTTTTTTACTAATAAAAGCCTCAACAATAATCTGTTTTCCGCATTTAATATGTATTTGTGATCTGTTTAGTGTTTTTTTTTCTGGGTTTTTTCTTGCTTGATGTGAGGTTTCTATCTGAAAAACTACTAAATGATAACTTTTTCTTTGCCTACAGTTGTCACACTGTTGAAAATCAATCATCTTTATGTTGAGCTGCATTTACTATTTTACTACCGTCTGGTTTCATCTTTTTACAGCCTTTTCTTTTTCCCACACTGTTTGGTTTTTTTTTTCTATGCGTGCCACCATGAAACCCACCAAGCAGGAACTTATCTTTCCCCACTGGCGTCTGTCTGGCTTCTAGACTCCTTGTTGTGAACACAGTAACTAAAGGACAAGATTAAATCATTTATCTGGAAGCTCGAGATCACATTTTAGAGCAGAAAATGTATTTTTGTTGATTTTTTTGTATATAAATTGTAGATTTTAATGATTAAAGAAGTTTTCTTTTACATCTAACTCCCTGTTGGATCACTTTTAATCCTTTTGTGTTTCATTTTACAATTAGAGTAGTTCCGTTAGACTAATTATTTAAAGCATATAGAGGATTTTCTAATGTAAGTGGATCTTATCCTCTTATATGAGTAAGTTAAAATAATTTTTTTTGGACTTCCTATAAGATGTGGCTCCAAAAATACTCACAAAGGATATTTAATGTGAATTTGTATTTGGCAAGAAATGTATAAACTATAAAAAGGTTTTTTACAATAAAACAGATTTTGTAGTCACCCTGTCATGAAAAACTGTGGAATATCTTAGTGATATAGCTCATAAAATTGTCTTTCTATGTGCAGCGAAAACCTTTGCTGACAGTCATCCTTATTCTGCTTCACTCTTCTGTCGCTGCCATTTTTTAATCTCTGTGTTTTCCTTCCTGCTGATCTAATCTACCAGGAGACAATCATTTAAAGGCAACATAACAAGTGAAACAAGTGTAGTGGGAAACCAATTAACCTTTACATCTCTCTTCTCCCCAGGCACAGGATCTGAGTGTGATTGAGGAGGTGATCCGCATGATGCTGGAAATCATTAACTCTTGTCTGTGCAACTCTCTGCACCACAACCCCAACCTGGTGTACGCCCTGCTCTACAAGAGGGAGCTCTTTGAGCAGTTCAGGATGCACCCGTCCTTCCAGGACATCATGCAGAACCTCGACACGGTCAGTCACTCTGAATATTAAGAGCCGAGGGAGGCCTGCACCTTTGACGCACTCGGGGTATTGGCTGCTCGGCTGAAATTATTACAAGAATCGATGTCGTAAAGATTTTCCTTCAGTGTCCTCCAGTCATATCTGGGAACAGATGGAAGCTGAATTCTAAGGCTTGGTGGGCCCTTTGAAACAAAGTGGTATCAATGAATCAATCAGCTCCTTGAGTCACGAGGCCATGTCTCGAAGTAATGTTGTGTGTTGTGTGGGGGGAGATGGGATGGGATGGGGGTTGCCGCGTGCATGGCCATCCATAAGTATGAGGGAGGCAAGCTCACTAGAAATCTTCAATTATTGCAGCCTCCCTTAGGCTTTTTTCCAAAGCATTAAATAATTCTAAAGAAAATCTGTTGAAGAGGGAGATTTGGTACACGGGGTTTTGCTTTTCTTACCCTTTTATGTAGTACCAAACCCTACGTTAATGGAAAAAAATGTGCATTTTATAGATGCTGTATGACCATACCGAGCATGTGCAGGGTTAAAGATTCTAAGCCCACATTTGTTCCACAAAAGAAAGGAAAAAAATATCGCCTGTAGATTTATTTAGAAGCTTTATCTTGTTTTTTAATTGGATGAAATTAATTATTCTGAAGGGTTTTCAGGTATATTTAAAAAGATATAAATATTTTATTTAAATTTGCTTAAGAAAAACAGTATTCTCACCTTATCTTTTAATCTTTCAACATTTTTTTAAGTCCCTCCTAAATGCTTAATTAATCCTCACTAAACAAGGCAAAATTCTTTTAAACTTTTTGTTACTTGATAATATGACTGATTAGTCTAATATTAATCTTTCTGATTTTAGGAACATCTGCAATCTGCTTTAAACCAATGGCCTGTAAATATGTTTATTTCCTGAGAAAAGTATACTTTTTTGTAGTTTTTTTATTCGTTGCATTGCTTTTCTCTCTTATTTTTAAATACCGGTAAGCTACGCGAAATATTTCTGAACCCATATTTACATTAAATAAGTAACTGGTATTGATCATGTCATGTAAAGGCCTTCACTAACATTAGAAATATACCATTAATGGCATCATCAGTCTGTTTAAGCACCAGGATTCTGTCATTCAAACACGAAATGCTGTTCAGTTAACGTTTGTTTGACTTGATGCAAAGATTGAATGTATTTATAATGTGTCACATGGGCAAGATTGGTGACTATAGCAAGTAAAGTACATTAAATAGGATTATAAATGGACATAACTCATCAACCTAGTATTGTATATGTTTTTCTGGACATTTTTTGTTATAAAAAAGCACTTTTTCTTTGTCTGTCTATCAGTCTGTGTGAGAGTTCCCTGTGGATTGGCTTTCAGGTCATTGGCTTCTTCAGTCAGCGTCTGGAGCAGGCTGGAAGTGACCTGTCGGTGGAGAGAGTTCAGGAGGTCATCATGAAAGGAGCTCAGGCCCTGCCTCAAGACAGACTAAAGGTAACGTGGAATCAGTGAAAGTGTGAGAGTACAGACACGCTAAAAAGTCTATGAGGAAGAACAACTTGATTCATTGTATAGGACAGCGGTCTGCAACCTGAGGCTCCGGAGCCACATGTGGCTCTTTCACCCCTCCATAGTGGCTCTCTGGATAAAGAAAAATAAGGTTTTTCTTTTGAAAAAGTAATTGTAAAGTAATAAAGTAAAAAAAAAACTCAAACTTATCTAACTCATTTACAAATAGATGAGGAACAGAACGTGTCTCTTCACCAGGTTCCTGACTGCAGTAGCCATAATACTCCAACAATCCATCACGCAGTGCTACTTCGTAGTTTAAAAAACTAAAACATTTTGACAAATGTTTGAGCACCGTTTACCACAAAACAATCAATTGAAGAAAGTAACTAAGTTCAGCCACATTTCCTACTTAAGAAACATCATTCCTAAGGTGGACTTTCAAGAATTTTAAGGATGCCTTATGGCTGAAACACATATGGTAAAGGATCACTGAATTAGCTCTGATTTAGTTTTGGTTCGTTAGATTTACACATTTTTGGCAGAAGTGCACCACAAATGGTAAAATCTTTTTGTGTCTTTTTTAAGTTACTGCCGACATCACACTTAAAAACTATTTTTTCTTTTTTTTTTTAAAGACCATTTTCTTTATATGCTAGCGTTTTATTTATGCCAAAAAACTAGCCCATTTTTATGTATTATAATAGTAACAATGACATAAATGTATTATTTTTTAGGGTGAAGTTGGACTAAGTGGTTCCTTCTAGGTTGTGGTCATTAAGAAATCAACCCGATTGGCTCTTTAAGGGTTGACGGTTGCAGACCCCTTGTATAGGATAACACACCGTATCTTGTCAAAGATAGTAAAGCATATTAGAAAGTTGCATGATCGTTGAAGATAAGAAAGTCCGTTGACATGGACAGGTAAAAAGGAGAAGGACGGAGTGGAGCTTGGGACAGAAGGCCAAGGCTTAACTTTCATTAGCATTAATGCTTATCACCGTTTCATCTCTGCCGGCCCGCTACATGCGAACATGTAATGTCATTTCAAGGAGATCGGACGCTTTGGGGCGCGCTGTCTTGCACACATGATCTCCAGTAGGGGGTGGGTGTAGATATAAATCTGCCATCATGCCTTGTTACCCAACCCTCCTTAACCCCTCCCCTCCCAGTGCTCCCCCATTCATCACCGATATAATACGTCTCTACGTTTGGCCCCTCACCAGCAAAGAAGCTCTTAATTGCATGTTTCATCATGTGTTTCATGTTCTGTACTTGACGGCTGGCTGCAAGGCATTTGTCTAGCAGGCCAATGTGAAGGAGGAATTGTACAAGGCCACGAGTCTCTTTTTGGTTCACTTTGAAGCCCTAATGTTGGCTGGCCATAAAGCCGTAGAATTACACATGAAGTCATATGGATAACCTTGCTTTGTCCTTCAACAGGAGTGTTGCTTTAACACGCATATAGCCTTTAGGTGCATATGATGCATGAGTGTGCGTGTATCTTCTCGGTCTTTGTACATTCATCAGTGGCCAAGGTTTAGACATCTGAAGAGCGAGGCTGCATCAGCAAGCGTTGTCGAGCCGCGCAGCAAGTCTCCAACCATCTGAGTGCTTTCCAGTTCCACTGGGTGAAGAATAGCGGGGCAATGTCTCCTCCGGGAGAATCTTCACCATCTGATGGGTTCCATCATTCAAATAAACAGCTGTCTGTCCTCTTCTTGCTCCTCTTCATCTTATGAGCTCATCCTGCTACTCAGCCCCTCAATCTGAAAATCCATATTTGAGATGAATGTTTGGTGGAATTATCGATGAACTGGGAATTGCTCAGAAAAGTGCAGATTGGTGTTCAAGGAGAGGACTGGTCGGACGAAGAAGTAAATATGATCCGTCTTGAAAAACAGACTTGGATTCGCCATTTCAGCAGGGAGTTCTTGCTCTTGTGCAGTAGTGGACACATCTGAGAAGCCTAGGTGCTGGTATTGTTTTGTTAGCATTTCTCAAGCCAAACAGTGTGCAGCAGAGCTGTCCTGTTTGTTTTTTGCAGAAAAGTTTCAAAAAATGTAAAAAAGGGAAAAAAAAAAAAAAAGCTTAATGTAAGGAGTAGAATATGTTTTGTCTTAGTCAGAATCAAAGAAAACCTTCCTTTAAAACTGAATGATTGATATCTGATCGTACAAATCAAATCAACCTTTATTAATAAAGCACTTTTACAACAACACATGTCACTCAAAGTGCTGTGCATAAAAACAATAAAATTTAAAAAAATTCAAGCTTGAATTTTAGAGAAGGATCCATTTCTACGACAAACCTCCCTTTTTAATTACAATCTCCAGTGTTTAAAAACATGCAGATTTGATGGACTGATGATGCGGTTAACTGCATGAGTAATGAAATTATCCAGGACTTCTGATTGCTGCCATTTAGGACCAATTTGATCATTTGTATGTTTGATTAGTCACAACAGTACAGCTTCAGCTCCCAATGGGATGTCATTTCTGTTTCTCTGAAACACCCAGAGGCAACATGGATGGATCTGTGTGGTGCTTAAATGACAAAGAATAAGAGTTGGGCATATTGTTTGTTTCACATCAGTAATTACTCTAATATTATCTCTCATATCTCTCTGAAAAGCTCTTAGGTGTTAATATTATTATTTTCATAAACAAACATTTTTTTCTCTCTCTTTTTTTCCTATAAAAGTTCCAAATTTCTGATGTTAATTGGTCAACGGTAACATCAGTTTCCTCGTGTATCACCAGGATCACAGCAGTGGCATTCAAACAGAAGACGGAAACTTGAAGCACAACAATAGCTTGATAGATTGGTAGAGGGACAGCAGCGCAGCTCCAACGGCCATGTGTCTGACAGCAGTGTTTTTAGGCCACGGATCGACCAATCAATGTCATTCAGCACATTTAACCGCATTGTATAGGAAGAGCTGCTGTTCTCTACATTCAGGGGTCCTATTTAATTGTTTGAAACTATGGAGCTCAAGTGGATTTGACTCCGAAAGGACCACAGTAGCCTCTGAGTGCAGCTCACTGGAAGGGCACTGACCTGTCAAGCAATTACCCTAATTAGTCAACATGAGACTCATCATAATGTGGATTGCATGCGAGCATTGAAAGGACGAGGGCTCGGCTGATGAAGTGACCCTTTAGCCCACAGAAATGCCAAGCTGCTGTATTTTTCAAGGAGGCAGCATACTCGTATCAGACTTTCTCATGCACGAGTATGCTGCCTTCTTGAAAGACGGTGGGGTTTGTCAGCAATATTATTGCAGGCTGTGACTGTTTTTCTTCAAAGACCAACTCTGATCATCTTTTCAGCTATTTTTAAAAAGTTTCCAGTGATCTGTTAATTATAATTTAAGTGTTTTTAGCTAAAATCAAAGAAACTGGGTAGGTTTTTTTTTTTTTTTTTGGGACATAGTTCCTGCAGAGCAGCAGTAGTGTTCGTTAGAAATTAGCCTCTGAGTTGGGGGTCGACCAACACGTCCCCCTCTTCCCCTACCTGTTGCTAAGAGCTTTAAAAATGGAGCGTATTTTCTACTTCACATTTTCAAACTGCTCCTGATTCACAATGATTTGAATAAGGAAATTCTTAGAAATGCAATTTTGATCTAAATTTTCTTAAAACATGTCCTCCATCATGAGAAAAATAAAAAACACCAAAGAGACAGTTTTTTTAAACTCAAATAAAAAAAAATCATAATTTTTTAATTATTATTTAGTAAAGTCGATGTGTAAATATTTTGATAAAGCATTTGAAAAGTGCTCATATTCTGTTAAAGCTCTTTTCATAGCAAAATCACTTCTCCTAGAGAAAATGTCATTTTTCCCCCAACATCTTTTTGCAACTGTTTATATTTTATTCCTTTATTTCTAAACTCTGCCAATTAAATATTCTTTTTAGATCTTTGTTTTATTTAAGGTTTTTTCTGCAACTGAAATTCAGCAGAGCTCTAATAGTCTGAAAGCTGAACGGGTTCAAGCCTACAGCAGAGAGGAGAACATGTAAACCACATCTTCTCTATCTTCATCATCAGTGTAAGATCACTGCAGTGGAGCTGCAAGCTTTGGAGCTCTGATAAGCAAAACGCAAGGCACGGCTGCACAAATGTGTTTTTTTTCAGACTCTTTATCTGTATGGGAGACAGAAACTGCTAGTTTAAGTTAATCTTATCCCAGGCATGTTACTTTGAAGGAATGTTTGCACTCTTTCCTTCATTTCAAAGCCCATCACATTTGTAATTATTTAAAGAGGACAAATAGCTCTCACTCTTAAAACATTTTTATTTTCAGCTGAAAAATTATGAACCTGTTAAATTCAGGAGGAAACTGCAAAAAAAACAGTTTTTCTTTAAAAAATATTATAGTAATAATTATAGGTTCATATTTTAAATTTCAACAAAGCTATAAAGTATTTTTTCTGTGTAATTATTTGTAAACTACCTTCAATAGAATAATTTAAACTGTAGAACTTCGTTTTTATTTTCCCTTATAATAATTACCTTTTAAAAACAGTGCCTATTATCTCATTTATTGTGTATTTAATATAATTAATCATTAATAAAAATACAATAAACTATAATAATACTTTGTTTAGAGGAAAAGAAATGTATCATAAAAACTGTTCTCCTGAGGCTTTTTTTTTTTTTTATGGAAGTGAAATGAACATTTAGGACACAATCACAGTCGAGTCCTAAAAACATTGAAACAAGTGAAAAGATGAGCATGTTAGGTCCCCAGCTGACAGAAATCATTTGAAGATGGGAAATACCCCAGGATTGACCCCTGTCACCCAACAGTGTCTTTGTGATTCTTTCTCTTTGCTTGTGTGTTGTTTTAGGGTGTGCAGTGCTGTGTGACTGTCAGAGGTAATGCCTGTGGAATGTATTATTATCCCATCCAGCTGAAATCTGCTTTATTGAGCAGAGATAGCCCATAGACTCTCTGGCTCTTCATGGAAGGGCAGAGGTGACGGGTTATAAGGGGATTTTTCGGGGGACCAGCTGTTGTTTAGTACCTGTGTCTTTACAGGTCTGACCTATACTACTTTTGATACACATTGACTTGTCAAGATAGCAATAGTTAAAAACTATCTTTGGAGAAATGTAAAAACCTAAAAAAAATAAGTTTAAATATATATACATATATTGTATGCAAGTGATATCTTGTTATATTTTCATAGTATGTGTTAATAATATGATCTAAGAGTCAAATCTGCCAATCTATTCTCTCTTAAAAGTGTCTTAATTTGGTTTGAGACATTGTTTAGCCCATTTTGAAGCTCTGATGTCTGACAACGGTTGCTTAGGAGCCGCATGGAGCGTGGATCTACATACGAGTTTTTATCTCGTAAATTTACGCCTTAAAATCTCGTAGATTTCGGGGGAAAAAAGTCATAGATTAACGAAGTAAAAACACCAAAGTTTTCCGTTTATCAGAGCCTAGCTTCAAGATGAAATGTGGAGCCTTTTGTGAAGCTTTATTTCCGGATTAGTTTAAAAACAAAGATTCGGAACCTTTTGGCGACTCAAAATCAGATTATTTTCAGTGGAGCCGCCTATCCGGGGTTCAGTGTCAGTAAAGCGGAGTTTCATATGTAAAATAAGGAGCTCAGAGACACGTTTGGGTGCAGAGGACCGCTGCAGCCTTTATTTTCCTTTTCATTCACAAACCCTGAAGTTCATTTGTCTCATTACGTCATGAACCTGTCATCACCAATGGGGAGTAAACAGTGTTACACACGCCCCCTCCTCCAGATGAAACGTCCGTTTCAACATAAAGCAATATGGAGGAATGAAAATAGTCTGTTATATTAGCATTAGATAGTGGAAAATGCCAAAAAGTGCTCCTCCTCAGACGGAAGCATCACACAAACGTAGAGATCTTGTCTTTGGTGGAGGAAGAAAGGATTGAAGTGGATAGCTGCCTGCAGGGACACCGACAGCTTCATCTGGCTGCAGAGATCCTGCATACCACCCATCAATCAATAAAACATTGATAAATCATAAATCAAACAAATGAGCTTCCAAAAACTTGGAACGTTATCAATAAACATTCAGCTCACATGTTCAATTGAGTTTAGTCGGTCTGCTCTGCTGCTGCGCGGCGTTCACTTGCTGCTCTGTATGCTCACTTCCACTGTAATCTCGTAAAATTACGAGTTTTTTTCTTTCTACAAGTTTTTTTCTCGTAAATCTACGATTTAAAATCTCGTAATTATCCTTTTTTTTGTTGTTGGTGGTGGCCCTGACACTCATTCGTAAAAATTGAATAACTTTTCCTTCTTTTTTTCTTCTTCACAAGGCCGTTGTTACAGTTTTGTCTCACTGCACCTCTTTGAACACAGAAACAGACAAAATATGCAGTCAATTTAAAGTCAACCAAGACTGTTAGACCAACCAGAAGAGACTTGGACTCAACCTGTAAAAGCATCACCCCAAATGTGTCCTATTAGAAAGAGAGGAGAAAACAAACTTTCTGAACCAGCTTTTATAAATGTATATGCACCAGTATTTTCACTTTACAGTTCAAACTCTGGCCAATCATGTCTCTTTGTGTACGCACTTGTTATTAAGCTACAAACCTGTAATATTAATAAGAAATCCACTGGCTGAATTTCTGAAAGGGCAGTAGTTTACGTTGTTTATGCAAGAATAAAAGGCTGAAAACCAGTTAATCCACTCTGATACATTGAGTAGAAGAGTAAATATTGCAGAGACCACTTCAGAATGACTGCAGGAAATTGGAAAAGTGAACATAAACAACATTTCCTGAAAGCATTTGGTTGGATTTTCTCTGTGGTACTTTTTGGACAGAGGTCAGCTGTTACTGTTGCAAACTGTGCGTTTACAAACAGTACTGCATTTTAAACAGGATTATTTAGACTAAGAGCTTTATCAAAGACCAGTATGTTGATGGTAGTATTTTTGAAATATAGCCTTTCAGTGCTCGTGTGCCTGTTTGCAAATGTGTTTTCGTGTTCCAAGTTCATATTTGCTCCCTTCCCACATTCTTCTCTGTCTGGACGAGCTTTGACAGCCCAGCAGTGTGCAGAGGAGGAAAAGGGAACACAGAGTCCTGAGTGGAGATATGAGGCCAGCCAGTCAGTCTGTGTTCAGGGGCGAGGGCTGACTCGCCTGGACCCATAACTAACTGATATGAGCCCAGGCCAAGTGGTCCCAGACAGCACAGGCTGAGAAAAAAAAACAGCGGAGGGGAGGGAAAGCAAAGCCAGCAGGGAGTCACAGCAGATATGTACAAAATGGAAGCCTCAGTGTTGAAAAAAGAATTTGATTTATGGGATATCAGAGATGCTTCATTCCCTGCCTGGAAGGGATGTTTTTCACTGGAAGACGTGTCTGTATCCAAGATTTTTTTTCTAAGAAAAAAAAAAATCCGCTGGTGGTTTTGTCCACTTCATAAGAGGAAAAATGTTGAAACATTTTTTCTTTTCTTGTCAAAGTACTTTTATTTGGTGAAATGTGAGTATTTTTTTTTTTATTAGAAAAACCTTTAGCTTTGAAGTAATTCACTTAAAAAAAAGTCGTCTTAAAGTCCCACTTCGATCATCTTTTGATCTATTTTAAAATATATAAATGATCACGTACTCTGTGCATTGACAATATAGGATTCTTTTTCTGAAAATTCTCCCCAGTGGTCTATATGCAATAATGCCATTTGAAGCCTAAATCAAAATACCTGTCGTTTTCTGGGACATAGTTTCTGCAGAGCGTTAAGAGTTCATTAGAAACTCGCCTCTGAGTTGTGGGCGGAACTGTTAGCATGAAGCAACCTCACCCCTCTTCCCCTCCCTTTTGCTGAGAGCTCGGAGCAGGGACTTGCCCAGCCTATTTCCTTCATCACAAAAAAAATATTTTTCAAATGGTATTTTTCCGTCTGCTCCTTATTCACAACAATTTGAATAAAGAAATACTCTGAAATGCTATTTTAAGCTGAATAACCTTTATATATGTCCTCCATCATCAGAAAAATGCCACAAGAACATGTTCAAAACACAATTATCATCAGATGGAAGTTGTTAAAAACTCGTGATTTTTCTGCAATTGGTTTATTTTTGTCATTGTTCTTGTAACATTTTGCTACCTTTTCCTCGTCTCTTTCTTCTTCTTTTTTTGTTGTTTAGTGTTTTTTGTAAAGAGAAGGGTCATTTCAGGGCTTTGAATCACTGCCTCCCTAGAGCCATGCTGTCAGAGTGAACTTTGCCAGGAAATGAGTACAGAGGAAGTCAGAACTGTGTTAGTGAACTTTAGACATAGTTGTTGGCGGATTCAATGTGCATAACACCAGCTTTCATGTTTCCTACTATTTGCAGACTTGACTAAGTCAACTTGCCCTAGCCTCTGTGCGATATGCACTGTACAAGTCTCTTTTAGTCCTCATCCAAAACATTTGCAGAGATTTTCCTCTAAGACATTTAACAATAATTCTAAAAAAATAAAACTAGATTTAGAAGAATTTTACGCTTTTATTTTTGTGGAATTTGTTGAAAAATGGTTATTTGGATTTAAACATTGGAGAAGTGAAAATGAGAAAGATAAATGTTGAACAAATGTGTGTTGGATTTTCTGATCTTTTATTTCTCCGTTCTGTCTGCCAGCTAAATGGTAAAATGACACTAAAGTGGAGTTTATTGTAAGAGGCTGTGTAGTCACAGAATGTTATCACAATTCTTTATTTTTAAATCCTTTGACGTTTCAGCCATTGTTTAGATAACCATCTAAGTTATTTGAATAATTGGGTCAACTTTAAAGGCTTTGATTCATCCGGTTTTTAAAAGAACCTGCTCTTTCATATAATTATATTTTTCATAAACTTCCTCTACTAACTAACTCCTGCTTTGATATGCTGACATTGATCCACTAAAGAACATAAGTAGGAGTTGAACAACTGTGTCGTATGAACATTTGATTAGCCAGTCTGCTACGAGACAAGTCACCTACACACAAATACCAGGCAGATAATACAGCTCCTGCATTGTGTCTCCACTTCACAATGGCATCGGTGTGTTGTCTAGCCTCGGTAGCTGGGCATATGGCCTGTGACCCCGAAGTCCCTCTGTCTGTGTCATTATGATACCGATAGTGCTGCTGTGAATAGAGGCAGTCAGGACTCAATAGGGAGCGTCGCATAAAGGCCACCGCCGCCGTCTTTCACCACAGACTGATTACTGGGCTGCGTATGTGCACATGTGTAGACAGGAGGATATAATGAGTTACCCTTCTATTATTGATGCCCCTCTTCTGCTGCCTCCCTGCTGTTACAGTAGGTGGGCTGGCAGATGCTCCGTTTGGCCCGATTGATGTGCTTGTTTGCCTTCAGCACATTCGAAGGAAAAAAAAAAGTATTCTATTAATTTTTATCAGACGATCTTAGTATCTTTCAATCTGCAGACTTTTGAATTGAGTCCAAACATTTCCGGGGCTCTTCCTTTTTCTTGCATGGGTCAGTGGATAGACAAGCCAACCTCAGCTATCTGTGTGAAAAATCCATGAGAAAATCTGAGGCATTAGGCTGAAACACAACAGGTGTAGCTGTAAATATCCCCATTCAAACTGGTTAGGTGAGCTTGTAAAGGAAGTAGGACACATTCTTAACCAACCGCTGTAAACAAGTAGAGCTTGATTACAATCATGTGATGTATTGCTTTTTATGGAAAATGTAAGGTGTTTTGTTTTGGCTGCATAAACGCTGCCATCTTGACAGATTCTAACAATAGTTTCAAAGAGCAAATGTCAGAGCAAAAAAGCCTGGCAGCTGTCAGGACACTGCCAGTATGGGTTTTGTAGAGCTGAAGTCACCTGGAGTTGTACACCATTATTTATGTGCCACTTTTGGGGTCAGATGTGAAATAAAATGAAATATAGAAGGAAGTATTTTTGATCAATTGCCATAAATTTAAAATCCACCTATAGAGGCCAGCATGTTATAACCATTCTGTGTTTAGTAACTGCAGACTTTCATATATCATGTGGAGAACTTTTTTTGCTTTTTAAATGCGCTTCAATCTGGAAGTCAAATTACAGATCGATACAATGTGAGAATAACATCACCCATTACCCATATAAATAGTTGTCACTTGTTTTGATCATTTTCTTTCTTTTTTTTTTTTTTTTTCTTGTGTAAGCAGAAATTTCCCGAACTCAAGTTCAAGTACGTGGAAGAAGACCAGCCGGAGGACTTCTTCGTCCCTTATGTCTGGTCCCTCGTCTTCAACTCTGGCGTCGGCCTGTACTGGATCCCGACTGGCATCGAACTGTTCAGCATGGACTCCGGCTGAAAAACTTCATCCTGGTTTCCATTCAGAACCGGGAAATGACGGATATGTGTGTAGTGGAGGGTGGCTTTCTTTTTTTTTGGCGTGTGCATTTCCTTTTGAAAGTGCCTCGACCTTGTACTGGACAGTGTTCCTTTTTATGCAGCACAACCTCTGTCCCCCCATGTATCAGAATAAATCCTCTGCTTCCACACTGTGAAGTTTCATCCGTACAGATTAGCAGTCCCCACATTTGCTTCCTTTCAATCTTGTAGTAATGCGAGGTTTACCACAAACTTTTGCCATTGGGACGGGTTCAGGACACCGACGGCGGTGAGAAATAAAGATATTTCTCCCTACGATTATAAAAATAAAGGTCAAAATTAATTAATTCATATACTCACTGCTGCAGCTGTACGCAACTTAGATATATGGAGTGTAAACTATTTTTGAGATTAAGGTCAAAGCAGGGCACCAAAGGAAAGCTGTTTGTAAAACTGAAATAGGCCGGAGTTTCACTATAACTCTTTATATTAGGCCCATTTTTAACACATTTAAAACACAATAACAACTTCTGAATAATATTAGCCGCCTGAATCATACGGATTTATTTCCTTTCATGTGCTTTTTTATTTGTATTTTTATTTTGACTGCAGCTAATCTTTGTTGTTAGCATTCGGAATGGAAGCTAGGGCGAGTCTTTAAACTGGGACTGAAAGAAAATCCGACTTCCTGTGTGTAATTACAGCTGCCACATTCATTTGTCATTTTATTTGCATGTTAAACTAGAGACTTAAGTTATTTATTTTCATGTTTATTTTGTATCTATTCATATATGGTGGGAGTGTTAAAACAATTGCTCACGGATTATGAACCGGTATCATTTCCAGATGGGAAACTTTTTATTATTTTTTTAATAAACATGTCATTTTGGGGTAAAGTTTTCTTTGGAAATAGAAGTTTAAATAAAAGTATAAAACCAAATAATTGTCAGTTTCAAATTTTTAATATAACTTTATTATGTGTTACATAAATATCTGGAATTTTGTCTTAGAAGTATGTATCCCCTGATATGAGGGGATATCTTTTATCGTTCTGTACAGGGGGGTTGCACTTTATGCAATAACTAATTAAATTTAAAAAGTAAAATAAGTAAAGCAATAAAGTATTTTTTATTGAAAAGTGAAAAGATCAATTACTTTAACAGGAATTAATTTAATGGGTTAGCTTTTGGCGGATATGAAATTCATAGATTTCACAAAGTTAAAATTCGATAAAAACGTTTATTTAAAAAAAAAAATACATTTAATTATATTGTTAAGGCAAAAATTGTTCCAACGCACATTGTGGTCTACATTCACTGATCTAGTGGAATCGATGCACACTGGTTTTTCGCAGAAACTTCTGGGTAATTTCTAGGGTACTTGATTTTGGTATTGTGGATTCAGACAGCTCTACAAAATGGCGATCCCCCTATATAGTGCAAAATATAGTGAGTAGTGAAGGAATTCTGACACAACCAGTGTCTTTGAGTTCGGACGTTACTCCCACTTGACGACATCATCAAAAGTCGCCGGTCAGCTACGTTAGCGCAGAGCTGCTAGTTCTCGGAAATATAAAACATTGGTTTTATGAATTTTAAAAGGTCATGCTAAAGCAAAAAGTCATTGCTTACATTTAAATGTAAACTTCAGACCGCACCCACTTGAAGAGAAGCGCTTCAGTGCAACACGGAACACCCTCTTGGCGGAGGATTGGCATCAATCTGCTTTAAGAGTTACCCCTTAAAAAAACTGTTTCGGACAACCATACCCTTCCAAATGCCCCTACAATTGGAGGGGTAGAATTCAGATTTGGCCTTAGACGTACAGCACACTCTAGTATCCAAAGTAGTTTACAAATTAGGTATAAAATAAGCTAAACTGAATCAAATCACAGTTTATTGTCATATTCACAGATTTTACACTGACATAGGAAATGTTGTTCCTCTACAACGCTAACAAGATCAGATATACAAAAGAAATACATGCATACAGTTCAAAGTTGACTGAGGCGCATCCATGCTAGGCACACCTCCAGATTTTGTGCTAATTGGAAATGTATGTTGCAGAAATTGCTAAGAGTTTATAATCTAAGCCATGAAATAAACATGCTGGTAAGTGATTAGTTTGCTGAAAAGACTCCTGAAAACCTGTTTATTACACTTCTACTGCAGTTGTAAGAAACATGTTTTTTTCTGAGACGAGCAGCAGAGCTTAGCTTGTTAATCACATCTATTAAAAAAAGCAGACAAATCCCCTCTGCTAACACCAAACCGTTTATTCTGTCTTTGAATCTTGATTGGTGGATAAGACAATTGGAGTGTAAGATACAAGACATGTCAAGATTTCAAAATTTAACAGATAGAAGACTTATCGCTGTGTACAAAAACCACGGTCTTGCATGTTCTGTTCATGCTGGTCACCACCCTGATCTCGCATTACTTGGGGTGTCATTCCTATTATGAGTCAGTATTTCTCGCAACATGGTTCTGTTGGCCACTCTGAAGCTACGGTCACACCGCCCTCTGCAACCTGCCTTCAAGCCACCAATGAAAAGTCTATAGTAAACTTGTGTAAATTTTGGGCTTCTGCGCTCAAAACTCATGTTCATGCGTCACTACGCAAGTTCCTTCCACTGTTTTGGGGATTTATGTACAAAACCCGCCTCCATTAAATCCATGTTGCCAGTTAAACCAGGTCAAACTTTGACCAATCAGGGAATCTGATTTGGTAGTGATGTATGTATGACGTCCCCATTAGCGCACAGAGGTGCCATTCGTTTGAAAATTGATCATAGAGGAGAAATTAATAATTCTAGTTTGTGCCTGGCTGGAATTGTAAAATACCAACTCTTTCATATGTTGGAATAGAACTGTGAAAGAAAAAACCTGGAGTGAGATTCACAAGATTTGCACTGTTTCAACAGTTCGCACCAAGCCTCTTCCAATTGTAGGTGGCGGACTTGCGCTAAAAAACAGTAGAAGAAGGACAAGTAGCCCCTCCCTCTTTGTCAAGTCTGAACAAAGTAGGCTAAATGCGGGTTCAAGAACCTGCGTTTAGCGCTGTCTTGAACGAACGTCACACGCCCAATGTTTCTTTGCACAAACGTCCCATCTAATTCCACAAATGTTCCACAATCTTTTCCACTCCTAAATTCATGAGGTAGTGTCTGACAAACCACTCTATGGGGTGAGTATTGTCCTCTGGGAGGATAGCATTTAGTTTCAGACAGAGGTATTGCAATATGTTGCAGAATCTCACTTCTCTATTTCTGCACTCTGATTGTCTGCATGCTCCGGATTGGTCAGAGACCACGTAGCTGTAGAAACATCCTACTGTTGTTCATTGTTGATGAATTGATGAAACCCCCTTCTTTGGAGTCCCCTTTTTTGGTCTGTCTCTGAAATCACCACCATCATGTGAAACTTTGTCAAAAGTTTGGAGAAAGTACTGTGACCATCCCACAATTGGGTTTTTATCAAAAACCAGGGTCAAGTAGCCCAATAGTTTGGGTTCCATCTACAACCTGCTTGGCTGCTTTGTCCCAGCTTTGCAGCTCTGGAACTCCCTTCCCTTTGATATTCGAAATATGGACTTACTTTCTCAGTTCTCCAAACATCTTAAAGCTTACATTTTTCATCGTGCATTCAGAACATGAAATTTAAACTACTGTTTTTTGTTGTTGTTATTGTTTCGTTTTTATGATTTTATTTAATTTATGTACTGTGAGGCGACCTTGAGTGACAAGAAAGGCGCCAAATAAATCAAATTTGTTATTATAACTGTGTAATAAACTCTCTGTAATGGTTTACAAAGACGATGTCCTTATAGGCCCATTAATTATCTCTGAATAGGGTATTCCCAGGCTAGATTCAAGAAAAAGTTAAACACTTTGTCTGTGAATTTACCCAGGTGACCTCTTAAAGTTGAGTCATGGCATCTAGACTATTGTTTCACCACCCATTCAAGTAATTTTAGACTGAGAAGTATTTTAAGTATGCCATGACTCAACTTCGAGTTAGCATTTTGTAAGAAAACACAGAAATGTACACAACTGATTCAGTCGGGGTGTCTAGTGCTCGTTTCTGTTTCATTATTCACCCACAGAACCAATTTCTATGATCAACTCAACTTCTGGGATACTTCTACTCTCAGATTTTTAGGGAAGTGTCCATTTCATGAGTTGACCAAACAATTTTGGCAGATTTGTCTAACTAAAGACAAATATACACCGGCTAGATGATGAAATAGAAAAACAAGGCCTGAAGCATGGGATGAGTTTGGTTCAGCCACCTCCACAAAAAGCTAGGAAAATGGAAGATTTTACAGCGACAAAGTAAGTTTTATTTCTGCGTCCAAATGCCTGCCATTAAAGCATAAAAACATTAAGCATATAAACACATTTAAGCTCAAATTACACATTAGGTTAAGAAATTAACCCAAGTTCACTGAAACATTCATTTGGTATTTCACAATGGCACACGCCCCTAAGGTCTAGCACCTCTTCTGCAGACAGCTCATAGGGGCATGTGAGATAGTGAGATAATGAGATACGGAATGAATGTTACAGGAGAATTGATATTTTTTTTAAATAAAAATCCCCTGTTACGGTGTAAAGCATTGAATTTTAAAAAAGTTCTTTGCATCATGATATATATATATATATATATATATATATATATATATA